>JAEMWC010001245.1:27500-55000 GCA_016490735.1 Pachyseris speciosa | reverse complement strand
CTGTAATTGGGACCTCTGGAAGGCGACCGCCTCTCCTAAGCGACCGCGGCCACTTTTGCAGCTGACGGTTTGAAAATTTCTATTGTTTTTAACCTTCCGTAATCGACCATTTGTCGCTTAATCCTTCTCTCCAGAGGCGCAAATATTGTTAGTCGTCCCACTTTTTTATTCGCGTTCTTGGCCAACACCAGAGGCGTAAATGTCACAAATGGGATATGTTTCTCGATATAGACACACGTTCGCTTTACTGAAACAAACAAGCAGATTGAATTTGTCATAAGGAGAAAAATACTTTTCTATCGATAATAAGTGCTTGACTCTATCAATTAATCAAATTTGTGGTCGTGAAAGAATCCACCTAAAAGCCTTATAACTGTCAGTAAACTTACTATATTACGCCGACAATTGGTCAACAGCCAAAACATACATGAAATCGAAGCGACATATAGATCAGTCCCCGGTTGTTCAAACAACTGATAAGTCGCTGTTGGGCGGATAAAAATTTATCCACTAGCGGCATTCTGGTTGTTGAAAGCTTGCTTCGATAACGTTATCCAGCCGCTATCTAGTGGACAAAGTTAGCCACATCAAGCTAAGTCGTATAACTTCTTATGCACTGGAAAAAACTTGAAAAACAGATATGACTGTTCGAACAATCAACCATTTAGTTACATAACTAAGTACCAACTAACTAACGAACTAACTGGAAAACTCACAGTTAAATGCTCGTAGTCAAACGCAACATAAAATACATGCGGACCGCCGTGGAGACGGCATTGCTTTATCTATGGCGTAAATAGATATGTAGTTGATGTTTTTATCATTTTAATTTATGATCGTTCATCAATTTAAATTGGTATGATAGTAATACAAATAAAACCGTAAGTCTTAGAGCAAGTCGTCAAGCGAGTTAACCCTCGGACGTACAAGCAAACTCCTACCCCTACCGTGGAACAGGGGGGAGTAGTTGGACCCCTTGCGGTTTCGTTACGTTACGGTATTTTGAAAAGTTTTTATCTTTAATAGATAGCCTGTTATTTGGTCTACAAGATGATGTTAATATTGTGGAATACATATGCAGATAGCGCTGCTGGGGATTAGTGACGTCATCCAGTATGGCGGACCTTTTTAGACTTTCACTATAATTTCTTTTTTATAAATAACATTGCCATAACTTCGTGACAATAACAGTATTAACAGAAATTTCAAGCTCACAATACAACTTTTTAAAGACATGTTTCGGCATGACTCATGCCATCATCAGTTTAATGTGTTGTTTCCTTTTCCAATGTTTATAAGTACGTTTACAATTTGAGTACGATAGCAATTTGAAATTTAAAATACAGTAACAGTCTGAGGGAAAGACTGATATGGGTTGGGAAAAATCCTAAGAGATTTCGGGAGGAATTAATTCTAATTCCAGCAGTTAAACGGAACCTCCACTCTTGGCTAAATTGTAGGTGCTAAATACAAGATTTCAAATTTTGTTTTAAACTGTGGAGATAACATTTAAGTGTACAAAAAATGGATATCGTCATCACCTATTTTCGCATTTACATTTCCCGGACGCAGCCATTTTGGATTTGATGACGTGTAATGGTTGCCCTATTGTTTAACACAAAGGTTTTCTTTTTAATTTGCTTCCTGACAAAAGCTGCAACCATAATCAAATCCAAAATGGCCGAGCCCGGGAAATTTGAAAGCGAAAATAGGCGATAATGATATGGATGTTTTTGTACACTTAAATGTTATATCCACGTTTCAAAACAAAATTTAGAAGGTAGTAATTATTTCCAACAATTTAGCGTGAATTATTGACTTTTTCCATCTCTTTCACTTTGATGTCATAGGAGTCATCCTATAAAAGAGTAAAAATTCTCTTTTACGGCTTAAGTTTGCAATTTGACGAAAGGAGGAGATGGGATTGCACAGTAATTTCCTTTTCTTCGTGAAGAAGCGGTGTTTATACCACCATAAAATTCTGGGGGATATCGAGAGCAAATCCTTTTCTATCGTGAAGTTTGGTTTTCACATTCACATAATATTATCAGCACGATAGCAAATATCCATGTACACCGACAGAGGGAGCACCATCAACTTAGTAAAATTGCCAACTTTGAAAGTTATACCTCTTAAAACAGTAAAGACCTAAAGGAAAGATTTTCGCATAGCCAGATACGTTAATTATGTGTACATTTTGTGACTCAAACTGTATTCTTGCTCGCCGTTTTTGGAACAGATCGATATAAAACTCGAAAGCCGCTCCAAAATCTATGCCCGACGTGCCCGAAGTTCTTGCCAGAAATTTGACCTTCATCGCCGGCTGTACTGAATAACCCCGAATCTTTGCTACTTTGAAGGGCACGACTACCAAACTTGGCTACCTCACTACCTTTAAAGGTGCTTTCTTTAGCAATATCGATAATAGGTACAAGAAGCGCTTATAAATTCCAGAGCCGGCCACCGAGTTTTCTTTTACAACTTTCACCGATGCAAACACAAGGCAATATGATGACAAACCATATGTAGCAATTTTGAAGAGCCATTTCCCGAACTTAAATCGCTCAAACATAGACAAGTTTGGTATGACAAAAAAATGCAGTTTTCAATTGCATCGGTGCATTTATAATGTGCGCTTGAGCAGACGATATTTTGCCCTGGATCCCGCGCAGAGTCGCCTAGACGGATAGTAAGCCCAAAAACCAGTACTAAAACAACTCCGAAATGCTCTCAAACTACCTGAATATTAAGCAAAGATGTTAAAGCTTTTAATATGCGCTTGCGCAGACGATATGTTGTCCTAGAACTCGCGCAGAGTTGCCTGAAGGGCTAGTAAGCCCAAAAAGCCATACGAAAAACAACCCCGAAATGCTTTAAAACTACTTGAATATTAAGCTAAGTTGTTTAAGTTTTTAATCCCGAAGGTGCGTTTAGATCTTTTAAAGCGGTATACGAATGACACAATAAACTGAGGTGCCAAATCTACGCTCCCTTTGTGTCAGCCATATTAGTGGGCGTGTCCGTTTAATCAAACATCAAAATGTGAAACTTGTGGGATGTGGTGTCTAGTTAATCTGAAAGCCACTCATTGGCAACT
Organism: Pachyseris speciosa; assembly: GCA_016490735.1. Lineage (NCBI taxonomy): Eukaryota > Metazoa > Cnidaria > Anthozoa > Scleractinia > Pachyseridae > Pachyseris > Pachyseris speciosa. Next base: position 51,903 of record JAEMWC010001245.1, on the reverse strand, counting down.
AAGGACACGTAGGCCACAAATAATTAGAAGCCATGGACAGCTGTTTTGGTTGACTTAAGAGGCAATGCCCGCTACCGCGTGACCTTAGTTCCCAATGAGTGGCTTTCAGCTTAACCACATCCCACAAGCTTCACATTTTCACTGCTCGTTTTATTCATGTGGGTACTTGAGCCATGCTATGCCATGCTGCTGAGGCCTAACAAGGTCGAAACAACTGTCCAATAACATGGCTGATAATGCTCAGAATCAAACTTTAACTGGTAGACTCAAGGGTTAATGGCCGCTACCAATTGGCCTTAGTGCCCAATGTGTGGCTTTCAGCTTACCTAGACACATTAATTTGGGAGGTATTCTTCTAATTCAATATGAGACTATTGGCACGGGAGACTTTGATATGTTCATCAAGCCTACACTGTTATACAAGTGAAATTTGAGAAGGAAAAAGATAAAAAATAATTTTTTTAAGCTTGAATCACTGCGGTCCTTCATCCTTCAGTAGACGACTGGGCTTTAATTGAGTAAATAAAATTACAACTAATGTAAAAACGAAAAAGCTTAGTATTAGGGTCGATGTATTGAAAGGGAAATTAACTGTCACTGTAAAACCTTCAGATACAGGGCGAGCTTATTTACAGATTTTCTAATATAATTAATTTACTGTTTATCGATAAAAATTTTAACCACACGCAGCCCCATGCATTAATCTAACTCTGTATACAAGCTGCATTCTATGAAATAGCTTTTATAAGCTGAGAGTTTTTTCGGCAGTCTTCAAAATAATTCTGGGTTCTTTAGGGGGCAATTGGCTTTATTTCTCTATCTTCCAGGTTCCACGTCATTTTCTTGCCATGTCATCCGTCGTAATTCAGTAAAGAAAAGGTGACTGATTTTCACCATGGCAACGAACCGGATAGTGGTTTATCGGTGGATAGTTATTCATCTCCCTATTCAGGCTTTGTGCACTGCGACGTTTTATCCACTGGATAACTATCCTGTGGATAATAGTTTTATCCGGTGGATAGGCTTAACCAGTGGCAAACGTTTTCCGCTCTTTGAACAACAGGGGCCACATGCAGTCTTTGAAGCAAACGGTCAAAGGTTTATCGGTGGATAGTTATTCATCGCCCTATTCAGGCTTTGTGCACTGCGACGTTTTATCCACTGGATAACTATCCGGTGGATAGGCTTAACCAGTGGCAAACGTTTTCCGCTCTTTGAACAACAGGGGCCAGATGCAGTCTTTGAAGCAAACGATCAAAGCGAAGTTATCAACGTCTTTTTTTCTCCAAAATTCAGAGTACATCTCTGCTATTGCCTCTTGCTAATAACTCAAAGCGTCGACCCCCTGAGGTCTGACTCATAAGCGATCACCTCCCGTAAGCGAATGCCTACGCAAAAGCATGAATACTTTGCTTTCCACTGATCTCCAAACTGCGAACAATAAAATAGCAAATAATTCCAGATCTAATAATGCACATGTTTAAGCATATCAATGGGAAAAGTCCAAAGCCTGCTGTAAAACCATACCTCTAACGACGAACTAACGAAGACTTGTACTTGTTGTAAAGAGAAGCCAGGCTGAGAGACGCTTCTGTCAGTTCTGGATACATGGTCATGTACACACAGTGCAAGTGAGCTCAGTTCATCTTCATCAACACTTCCCAGTTTGTACGAGCTCTCGAAACAAATTGAAGTCAAGTCTGCAAATAAGGATTACTTTCCTTGCAAGGGACCACAAGAGGCCATAGTAAGTTGCGGCAGTAAGATAGTCTCTCCAGAAATCTCTTTGGATTCAATCTGTGCTTTCTGCATCTGAAGGGGCTACCCTGAGTGGTATAAATCAATAAAGGTTGATCCATCCATCCATCCTTTCCAGTTAAATATGAATAATTTTCTTGTAATTCTCTGGGAGATTATACTGCATTTTCGTCGGAATTCCTGAAGTTATAAACCTGTGCATGATTTGTATTTCTGCAGTCTTATTGTTTGTATGGCAGGGGCCCAAAATTCCATGACACTGTAAGTTCAAAGCTAAAAAGCCAAAATCCGTTAATGGTGCCATAGTTCTTCACAAGGGTAGGTACATTTCATTGACCCCCAGTCCATGGACTACCATGATGGACTGCTAAATAGACTACCAAAATAGACTACCCTCAATTACCTACCTTGAAAAAAAAAACAATTATTAAAGCTTGGTTGTTTTGACTCGATTGAGCGCAATCTCTACCATCTTTTTGCTGTTGTTGTTGTTGTTGTTGTTGTTTTTTAATGCTGCTGGTCAGCTTTTCTGCAGACGTATTCATTCGTTGCGCGTGATAGCTGACACGCTGAATGGCTGGTCGGAGACAGGCTGTGAGCTCATATACCTGCTGTACCTTACATGGTCAATGAACCCTTCAGCAAATAAAAACAGCTGAATAAAACTAGCGGCCATTAACCGGTGGCCATTAAAAATCGTCTCAAAGCAGAATTAAAGAATAGAAATTCCGAAACTGGAACCGAAATAAAATGAAATGCATTGCTGAGAATGTTAGAACGACAAAGACCAATGCTGGCATCGTGTTTAACATTTTTGTTGCAGCGCTGAGAAAATTTTCCGAGCTGTTGATGTTCAGCTTATAACAAAACACTTTCATGTATTGAAAATACCGCAAGAGTTAAATAACTTAACTAATGGACGCCGCACCTCTGTAAATATGCTCATGGACCAGTCTATTCAAAACAAAGTGAACAACCACTATTTCAGCAAAGGTTACAGCGGCATTCACTGTTAAAAATCTATCTGATGATCGCCATTTTTTGTTAACTAAACGTTATCAATCGCCAGCTTCAAACTTTCGATCCTTACATATACTTAATACTGTGCGATGTTTTGTAAAAACGAGAAAAATCGCTTCTTGTTGTTTTTGTTCTGTTCGGCCGCGGGACCAGTTTTTGTGCCAGGCATCACACAAATTTTACTGAGAAGCCATTTCTTGAAGCATAACCTGGACCTGGTTCCTGGAAAGCCGATTAGCGCTAGTCAACGGATAAATCCCGCCTAATCGAGGAATAAAATTTATCCTTCGGTTAGATTCTGTTCACAAAGCACGATTAGCACTATCCTAAGGATAAACTAACGGTTAAATTTTGGCCGAGCGAGGTGGATTAACTCACTAACCGCGGCATATAATTTGTGAAAACAAACAAAATGGCGGAATAAACCGTTTGTGAATTTGGCACAGGAAATAATGGAAAACAATTTATACCACAAATAATACGTCTTGGAGACTTTGACGACCAAGAAATTTCAGTCTATTCAAATTCAGCTTAGGAGATTATAAATCAAATTTCCCGCAGAAAACAGTCATCTACAGTGAACGATGGAGGCGGGAAAACATGCAAATCTTAGATTTTTTTTTTTCTTACTAAAAAGATACTTGTAAGCTTAAACAATCACAACAACACCGTCAACGAACTCTTTTGAACGGTAAGAACTTAAAGATAAATAGCTTATCTATTCAAGCAGAGGCTTCAAGAATCAGAAAATAAGCATAAGCTTCAGTAAGACCCATAAAACGTTTAGTTATGCAGCTGAGTTATGCCCAACGCGAAAGTAAAACAACACGCGCCACGTCGACTATAAAAAATGTTCCACAACTTGCGTTTGTGTATTGAGGAATCCAAATTTTATAATCAAAATTCTTGCACCACTGCTGTATTAGAAAGTAGATAAAAGGAAATAAAAGGGCATTTTTCTAAACTGAACATCACCTTATTGATCTGAAAAAGAGAATTTTATTTTATCTCTGTACGCATTCAACTGATTTAACAAAGGTCTTTCAAAATGTACAGCTTTAATATGCAGATTCAACCAATACTTTCATGGGTATAATTTGACGCTGAAAGAATCAAGAAGAGCTTAACTCGCCCATTCCAGCCTATTCGGCTTACAAGTTTAATTTTTCACTTTTGCTTTTTATAAATTAAACTTGAGGATTGTTGAGGTTTCCTTGACTGCCAACGCCGCCTTGCACGGAATCATTATTTCCATTCCGTTTCCTTTTAACAATATCGTAAGAGTGTTTTTTTTTTTTTCGAAAATGCACCTTTTTTCTTAAACTATGACACAAATAAGAAGGTTTGATTAACAAACTTTATGACGCCAATATTTCAGTCAGACTCTTCGAGTTTGTGCACACCTTAGGCTCTTCACTTCGCATTTTCCCGGAAATCGTCATTTTCGCGCGCGTTTGCTTGTGAATAACCGGTCTGACTGGTTTATCCCGAGTTTAAAAGAGGAATAGTTAATCGAAGGATGAATCTGTTTTGAGGAACGCCTTTTTATTCCCTGATTAGGTATCCTGGGATCAAGATATTTAATCTCGAATTAACCCTTAATCTGGTGATAGTTTAATCGGCTTTCCAGGAACCGGGACCTAGACATTTCAGTCTTGCTCATCTCTCCTATATCCTGTTTCTGACCAGGTTTCGTGAGACAATGTTCCACTCCATCAAAATAAATCGAAATCGTCTCTTCATTTTAATGAAATTCCCACATGGTTCTGTTGTTTTGATGGATTACAAATGCAGTGCCTACTTGAAAGCCGTTCCTCCCGCTTTGAACAATGATTGAATTGTTATTTTACGAAGCCACTGCCATTTACAACGATTCAGAGCAAATAAACTTGGCACTTTTTGCAAAAGGACCCTAAAGTGAAGCTTCCACGTTGTCCTCGGACCGTTTTATTTAATTCATTCGACTTTGCCCAGAAACGTAGGCTCGATTTCCGCCGCTCACTCGGGTCCGGGCTTTCCTCCCCGAGAGAGAACGGCTGGACGAGTGACCCGGCGACCTTGTCTGTAATTTATGCGTCTCAGATGTCAACGGATGTGAAATCAGACTCCAAATGTTCCTTATTTAAGCCATGTCCTCAGTGGAAATATCAGCAATACAAGCATAAGCATAAGAAGAACGCAAGGTTTTGATATTTTTTTGTTTATGTTTATGTCACGGCTGTCCTCACCGGCGCATAAGCTTATGCTTATGCTTGCGTCGCTAGTGAGGACCAGGCTCTTATTTCGCGGGCAAATACGCAATGATGTAATGGATGGCGAATGTGCAAGCGAGGATACGCTCAAAAAAATTTCAAACGAATACTGGATGCGTATTCTGTGGCTGTGAGCTTCCTGATTCTAGGAAGAAAACTAGATTAAATGGAAAAGTGTCTGATTTGCGAAACAGAATTTGCAACATAATGGATGTCCCTCTCTCGAGTGTAAACATGGACAGTTACCATCTGCAACGAGCGCTGCTATCGAGATGTTAAGCGCCTTGAAAAGATCCGAGAGGAGATTAAAATTCTCCAGCATTCATTGAAAGAAAAGTTTACAGCAAATAACCGGCCGAAGTGAGGCGTTCCTACAGACTCGTCAATCTCGCCAAGTGTTGCTGCGCCGTTGAAATCTCTTCGCCATGTAACGGGTGAAGGAAGGAAAAAGGCCGCAAAAAGCTTGTCATTTGGAGAGATTCGACCCAAACCAAGTCCCATGCCTGTTCAGTTACCAGTAGTTTGGCCCATTGGTCCCGTCCAAGATGCGCCTTTGGTGAAGGAAACGCCAGAAGTCCACTGCTAGGGAGATATTTGTGAAGTACAGGTAAGCGCTAATTAAATTTATTTGTTTACAATTTATTTTACAGAACGTGCAAGTTATCCTTCTTCCCTGTTCGGCTCAAATAAAATTATAAAAATGTTCTTTATTTCAGGCAATTGCGACTTATGAATCAGGGAGTAAATCGGAGTGTTATCAAAGGATCTCCATCGGCTCGGGAAAGCTTTGGTGCGAGGAAGCAGTTATAAATCGATCGCGGACGCAGTTATGGATAGTGCTGAACTCAAAAAAGCCATCGAGGACCGAATTTGTTCTGATGTTAACAACGAATGCAAAAAAATTTGCGCGAAGAACGGCCCTTCACTGTTAAGAGGTGCAACAAAGGACGGCGGACAATCTATTTTTGTAAGCGTCACTGCTTAGCATAGCACGCCATCGTTTTGTTGAGGAAAACGCCTCTGCTGAGCCATACACGACCTGAAACTCCCCGCGTTCTACCAGTTGCTTAGCCTCATCGCTCTTCAGTTCATCCCCGATGAACTCCACACTGATTCCAAGAGACTTAAGGTACCGTACTTGGTCTTGCATAAGGGAAGCCAGAGGAGAAATCACAATTACGATTGACTTCGCATTGGTTAGCAAAGGACTAACTGTGTCGAAACACATCGGAGCGGACTGAAAAATCCGGGACTTTCCCGACCCAGTTAGTTGAATAACAAAGACATCTCGGCCACTTATCAACTTTTCCAGTGCCTCTCGCTGTAAATCTTTTAAATTCTCAATGTTAAATGTCGTCAAAACTCGCTCGTAAGCCACACACATCCTTTCCACGTTGTCCGCCATTTTCCACAACTCTGTTCTGATATGATAATTTATGCGACAACATTGCCAGACGAAAATCTGCAGGCGGTAAGCTCATTGGCTGAAACCAACAATAGTTAACCGACGCGTCCAGCCGCTCTCTCGGGGAGGAAAGCCCGGACCCGAGTGAGCGGCGGAAATCGAGCCTACCAGAAACGTTGGAACACAACCAAACGTTTTCGCACCGTTTTTTGATTCGTCATATGGTGGCCAAATATTTCCTTTTTTGGGTTTTCTCTTTCTCTGAGTTCCTTCAGTTTCGCTTTTTTGTTAAGATACTGAATGATGCGTTGTAGAGTTTTCAATAAAATAAGTATTGTACTTGGTCTTGCAGGATATGAAATGCTTATAACCAACTCGGCGCTACGCGCTTTGTTGGTTATTTATCACTTCACATCCAGCACGCCCTCGTAGAATAATGCAAAACAAAAACATCAATCATGAGCTGTTTTTTCAAAGTTCTAAAAAGCTTTATTTTGTTATACGAGGTCTATGTAGATATAATGGTAGACTTTATTGTCATTTTGAAGAACTAGTTATGTTTTCACACTGGTAGTTAGTCTCTGTGGAGGAAAGAGGAGAGGAAGAGGGGAATCGGGCGCCTTAATGAAACCCGTCGGGAGAGAATGCACATCTTCTCTCCCCTAATTCTAACATCTGGCTAATGAGAATTTGCTTTTTTTTTTTTGCAACAAGTAATTTAGGAAGGCTTCTCTGTCGTATTCGTGCAGAGATTTGTTATTTCATTTTATTTCCGTCATTATTACGGTCATTAATAACTACTTAATAAACTGAGGCTAATCCGTATTGATCGAGCGATAGCGAGGTCAATACAGCTGGGGCGAGGTTTGAGATTTTCCCGTAACGACCGAACGGTCGAAGTTATTAATTTGTTTATTAGATGGCTGATAAAACGGTTCTGAAGAAAATAAAAACCTTACTTCAAGCGGAAGTCGTCACTTCACATTTGGTAATGCGCGCGATTATCTGTTTATTCATCTTTTCAAACCCAGTCCAAAATTTTAACTGACAGGTTTCCTGGTCGTGATATCACTTTTTTTTTGCTCTAGTCGCAACAATTTTCAATGTAGGAAAAAAAAACCCAAACAAACAAAACAAAACAAAACAAAACAAATGAGGGCTTCGGATAACCTTTGGTTTTTTCCTTTCCTAATTAGCATAATCCGTAATCGGCCCGTGGGCATTACGGGAGAATAATATCCTGGCGCTTAGCAGCCCTCAGCCAATCAGAACGCTCGTTATATCGGCTACAAACACTAGCCATATAATAATTAGTAATATAACACAAACAGCAGCGATAAACACGATATATTAACAACGCATGTTATAAAAAAATGTATTCTTTATCATGTTTCTCACCGCTGTTTGTATTTCGTACATTATCCTAACAGGCACGTGTTTGTGAATTAACTGTTTAATGCTTTGATCATGAGATGTTTTATTTTTTATCTTGTTTTTTTAGTTTCCCCGAAGGTAGTTTTGCCGTGGACAGGTTCTTTGATTGCGTTCCCGGTGGGATACAAACTTTGGTGTTCAGCCATTGGAATTCCTCCTATAAACATAACTTTAATAAGGGACTCAGCAGTTGTGGCAAATGGGAAAAACTATGCAAGCATCCAAGAAAGCGAGGACGGTATCTACAAATGCCTGGCAAGTAGCGAGGATGGAACTGACGAGAGAGTAATTAAACTGATCATTAATGGTGAGAAAGATTGCGTTTAACTTTGGTCTTTTACTTTAACTGTTTAACATGTCTGTTATTTATTTATTTATTTATTTATCTATTTATTTATTTATTTATTTATTTATTTACTGTGTTCGCATCCGAAAGAGACTGAAATCGTATAACCTGGAACAACAACCACCAAAAAATACGTATGGACAGGGTGCCGGTTTGCTACGAAAGGAAATTAAAGACAGGTCTGCACGAACTCCAATATGGTTTTTGTCGCAGGTTGTGACGGCCCCACTGATCGAGTGAATATCCTCTCTTGTGGATGGTAATTATTCCTGCCTATCGCAATAAAACAACAGTCCTTCATAAAGGAGGCAACTGATTTATCAAGTTCATGCAGAGAAAATAAAGATAAAATTTTAGTATCAATGGACGTCTGTACGCAAATATACCACATAAGAAGAAACATATATAATATACAAGACATCCCACAATGATAACCGCTGACCACCGACCCCAAGACGCTTCCTAAGGGAACTGCTTGGCTTAATCCTAAAGGAGAACTAATTCCGGTTTAGTGGGGAGAATTATCTCCAAACACATGGAACCACTATGAGAACAAAGAAGGCAGTCTAATTTGCTAATATTTTTCGTGATGGATATTGAAACAAAAGTATTACAATAAAGCGATATCAAGCCACGAGATCAAATGGAGACGTTACATTGACGACGTTATCTCTCTTTGGGAGAGTGATAGAAAAGACGTAGATCGTTTTATTGAACAAGCTTACAGATTCTACCCTTTTATCAAATATCAGAGAACGAAATAACTTCCCTCTATACAGTGGCATTCAAAGGAAAAAAGATTCGACGACGATTCCAGCCCGGACACTGAAGCTCACTTCAAGCCGACTGTAACCATCAAATATCCACACTCCACTTTGTGCCACTCACCAGGCGTAAAGTAATGGTTTCATTAAAAGAGAAAAAGTCAGACTGCTAGAAAAAACCCTTCTAAAACAACATTTGAAGAGTGTCTTGTGAAATTCAAACAACGCCTCGGAGCAGGCAGCTATCCGAAAAGAGGGGGGAGGAACAGGAGGGTAAATCTCCTTCCTCCCTACGTTTTGTAGCCAATTTCTCCCTCCTCCCAACTTTTTTGGGCCATTTATCCCTTTTCCCCATTCTGCCCCCACCCCCACCCCACCCCCTCCCCCTTCCCGTTCTCACTTAACTGACTCTTGCAATCAGATCAGGACAATATTCCGGCATCTCATTGGAAAGAACCCAAACAGAAAACTGTCATGGTCCATTACACTAACCAGAGTCAAGCCAAAGGGATCGATCTAAAACTCACCTAATACCTTTAGGGGTCCTTTAGCTTTGCAGAGGCACTATTCGGACTATTCTTAAGTCAGTACTTGTAAACCAGCAGTAGATCGCGTCTCTTTTCAAACCATTCAAGGTTAAATCTTTTAATTTTTGAAAGTAATTGACTCCATATACTGAGAGTGTGGATGGGGGATGCTGGAATTACAACTATCGGTTAAATTTTCTGCCATTTCTCAGCTGACAGTTAAAATTTTGGCCGTTTCTCAGCATAAGTGAGGATTTTAAAGATCTCAGTTAACTTTTCTTTTTAATTTTACTAATTTCACATTAATGACATTTTTAAGAAGTCGGAGCTTAAATTAATTAGTATCAAAGACCTCTAGACGCTTTTCGAAGAACATATGAGTGTTTTCCATATCTTCCGAGAATCGTCAAACAAACAAGATACATTCCGACAATTTCAGTAAATTCACTCAATGCCATGACTTTTCGTCAGAAAGCTTTCCAAGAATGCCCTCTACACCTTATTGACTCCAATTAACCGTAGTGGTTTTTGTTTTTTAAAACTCCGTGGGTTTGTGTAATGCTTCAGTCTACGTGTGAGCAGGCTCGTGTGAGAGTTTGATATTTCAAACGGTCTTTTATGTTGTTCAAAATTGACAGTCGAATCTCTATAGCGTGTCCCAGCTGCCATAACCTCTTACCAGCTCTTTAGCGTACAGTACAAAAAAAGGGCCACGTAACCTGATAAGTACCGCGTATCATCAGTCCGTACAGTATCATTTGATGAAAAGGAAAATAAACTGTCTGCAGAGTTAAAAGCGAACGATGTACAAACTGATGTACTTCCCAACCCCACACCAAAAAAAAAAAAAACTGTTGTCACATTACACGCCTACCTCCCCACAACGGTCACTTACCTCTCCCCCCAAGGTAGCAGTCAGTAGAGAGGTGCGACTGTAGTAATACTAGTTTTTTGTTGTTGTTGTTGTTGTTGTTGTTGTTTTTATCCGCACCTGAAATTAAATGTCTCGTAATTCTCGAGTTGCATTGTGTAAAGGCACTGTTTATGAGTTGTGTGAATTTTAGAGTTATTTTTTTTTTGTACAATTCACTGCTTTTTGTCTTGTACTAAAGTATTGTAGGATTGTTAGATTGTTATTTTGAAGTTAATGAAGCCTATTGAAAAAAATAAAATCACCCAAATCTTTCACACTTCTTTATTTTTTTAGTCGATTAATGTAGTCACGAACAAAATCATTTTATAAAAATATAGTAGTCTAATTGCTGGATACTTCGTACGAGTCACGCCTTTAACCTTTCTTCGGGACTTTCTCTAAAAAAAAAAAAAAAAAAAGAACCTAACGGTAGACAGTACTCAGCAGTATGACAATGAAAATGAATTGTTTTCAATCCTCATCACGAATGTGTTATTCTGTTGTTTCTGTTGTTGTTGTTGTTTTTTGCGCTCTTTCAGGGGGACTTAGTCGAGTGCTAACATGCTCACACATTTTTCTATTAACACAGTTAAATACTTTTTCGCACACTTCTGAACAGCTGTATGGCATTCTAATGAATGAATTATCCTATACGTTGTTAAATATTATTTGAAAATCACCAAGGGCCAGGACTAGACCAGGCCCCAGTTGTTCAGAAGAGTAGATACTCTTTCCAGCGGATAAGTCGCTACCCAGCGGATAAAATGTATTGCGACTGAACTTTGCGACCGATAGATTTTCTCCTCCGGATGGCGAGTTATCCGCTCTTTGAACAACTGGGGTCAGGAGGACAGTTGTGACGTTTGTTCTGAGTACTCTCCGTAACTGACTGACTATCCCGGTCCCGCGGGCTATCCCTTGTTTACTATCGACACAATTTCTATTAGTGATCATCAGTTTCATTTCTGCGGTCAGGTTGCTTCTTTGTATTCTGCGTTTTAGGGGAAGACTCAGAATAGATATTAACCGTATTGTACCATCGTTGTTTGTATAGAATGTGGTGTCGTGGTAAACAATTCGTTGTCAAGTCCTGGCTATCCATTTCGTGAGTATCAGCCCAATAAGCATTGTACGTACTGGGTTCCAGTTCCAGAGGGCAATTCATTGATGATTGACTTTGAACTTGATCTGGAAAATCACGCCTCATGCAGGTAATTATAACTAAGGGTAACTATAAAGTTAACATGAAATACGCTCTACAGATGTTATTCAACTGGGGCAGATACAGATACTATTCAGATGTTATTCAGATGTTATTCAACTGGGGCCGATGAACTTTTGTTGACGATTAAAAAAGTATACATCTCGCACACGTTGAAAATATCCTTTAGAGTTGCTTTTATGCGAAGAGTAAAAACAGAATGCCTAAGCCAAAACTGATGAGGGGCAAAAATGTCAGGGGCACCCAACGAGCCAAACTAGCCAAAAGTTGTAGAAAGGCATTTTTAAGTACGTTATGGTGTTTGAAGTCTGTTTAAAGTGATGTTTTGGTTAGCTAGAAAACTTTGATCTGTTCGGATTCCCTAGCTGAAATGTTAATTGCCCGAAAATTTTAGGGAACAAAATCTTTCTTTGAGAAAATATTAGCTGAAATGAACTTTCTAGGGAACCTTTTTTCTTTCCGAAAATGCTAGCTGACGTTTTTTACTGCCAAAAACAGCAATAACAACCTTTCCGAAAACCTCAGGGGTTAAGATTGCCACATTACGAATCTTTTAGGCCACGTTTTACTTACGAAAAACCGAGTGCGCTCTATAATCGACACCGAAAGCTTTAGGCGAACTACTTTCCACCGAACAGATATTTACCGAAACTTGTCGTTGGGTGCCCCTGAAATGTATTAATCTATTATAAAAATCCACGAAAATAAGTAATTACACTACTGTATCAAAGGTTCAACTGCTAAATCCTGCGTTACTACTTACACGTGCTTTGAACAACTGGCTGCCAAATGCACAAAACATTCTGAACATTCTCGAATCACAACTTATGTTTACTGGAAGACGTGACGTTAGTAACCAAAGATTGAAACTTAAATCAATGCAAATAATAAAAAGAATGGTAAATAAACAACGACAACAACAAAAACTCACACACACCACGCACAGATTTGAAAATACCAGTCAACATCTTTCGTATTGGATCCTTTAGGGATCTGATGCGATGTACCATAACTTACCGATAGCCTCGCAGTATGCCGAACATTCCTAACTCATAGGAAATTAGAAAAGAACTATTAATAAATGGTCTTCAAAAACTACAACTATTGATAAAAATCTGAAGATATGAATGATCATAGCAGTTATGAACACTTCTTCAGTGGCCATCATGTACCACTCACGGGTATATTACGAACCAACAAAATCAACCAGCTCCCAGTTGGCTTGTTAGCTCAGTTGGTAGAGCACTGCACCGGTATCGCAGACGTCACGGGTTCGACTCCCGTACAAGCCAGAATTTCTTTTCAGGCTTTGTTTTCACTACTGCTTAAATAGTGTTCATAACTGCCAGCAATGACAATTCAATTATCTTCATTCTTCAATCCGCAGTTCAAATGTATGATTTTTATATATACATTCATAAGATGATAAAATTCTGTTCCACAGGCTCACTATTGAGAAAAATAGCCCGGCACAGCCTACCGGTGAAATGTTTCCGCATTGTTTCTATTTAATTGTTTAGTTGATACTTTTATTGCTGCAATGGAGCGTTTTTATTCACGCGACTACCGGCCATATTGGTTTACTGAAACAAAAGAAAGTATCTGCATAGAGTTCAATTCTCAGAGGTTTAGTTTGAGACACCAGCATGGTCATCGTTTCTTTGTTTGGAACACCAACATGGCCGCCGTGACGTCATGTGAAAACACTCTGCAGCGTTTGGTTTGTCGATCGGTTCTGTGTTCTCAACAAGCAGTACGGATGCAGTGCTCATTTCCAAGGTTCATCCCAATGCAGTAAAAGGGTCTAATAAGAGATAAGTCATGTAGGAAAAAAGAGTTGTTGAATAAAAGGGTACGTATACTTCACCATCAGAAATCCTTCAGCACTAAGCGATTGATGACCTTACACAACAGCTCTCAATTATCCACTGACCCGCCCCTCATGCGCTGATCTTGAGCTGTACGTAAAGGAAATAATGTACCTTCTTCAGACAACAAAAATGTCTCACTTGGTCTTGTTTAATCAAAGTAGTGCGGGCCCCTTCTAGCGTACTTAACACTGATGTTTTCTTCACAGCAATGATTATTTGAAGATTACTGATGAGAAGGGCCAGTCATTTGGTGTTTACTGTGGTACGAAGACTGGGGAAACTGTTGAAGTGACTGGAGATTATGCAGTGATAATATTCCACTCTAACTGGCGGTATAAAGAAGGAAAAGGATTTCGGATGCTTTTCCGTATCAAGGAGAGCGGATCGAGTTCAACAACAATAGGTAGGACAAATGACAGGTAGTAAATAAATGGATGTGGCTGTACTTTTCTCTTTTGAAGCAAAAGCTTTTTCATAGAGGGATCCATAGAATTTGCAAGGAATTGTGATTGCCATTGTAATATCGCGGAAAACTTCAAATTGTCGGTGAGAGTAAAACAAAAACTAATATTTCTTGTGCAAGCAGGCTTAAATTCTGGTCAAACGGCGCATGATAGTCGATGATAGTTGATTCTCTCCAAACTATCATCAACTATCACCAACTATCATTCACATGGTCAAACGGCGCATGATAGTCGATGATAGTTGATGATAGTTCACCGGCAGTCGCGCGAGCAAAGGTCACGCGAGCAGCTAGTTCCAGGCTCTTTCAGGGCCTCATATTCGTCTATTAGACGTCATATCAGGTCATTACTCCATCTCGCCGGATTGCCCTTCTTAACCGATGAACGTTTAGTGATACGCTTCTTTTTTTGCGGTGTCTCTTCTAATTCGTGCGAGTTGACACTTTCTTCAGAAGATATCTTCTCTATGGTCTTCAATATTTTCGTTGTCATGATTATCATCTTGGATATAAACACGTATTTCTGAAGCTGCAGCTGAGCCTCGCGAGGAACTTTTGGCGGCCATTTTAAACGAGCCCGTCTATTTTCGGGGAAAACATCTGACCAAAAACTATCATGAACTATCATACGCGTGGTCAAACGAGAAAAACTATCATCGACTATCATGAAGAATTTGAACAAGCTCAAAATGAATGATAGTTGATGATAGTCGATGATAGTGCATGATAGTTGGTGGTCAAACGGAAGCGCGCGCTTCAACTATCATCGACTATCATCAACTATCATCGACTATCATGCGCCGTTTGACCAGGGCTTTAGATAGCAGAATATCTGTTACCAATATACCTGCGAGTCCTGCATCTCCGATGAACAAAATATCCCAAGAGGGTCATAATGACTTCCGGCTGAGTCCATCTGAACACAAATACCTATTTTCTGGCTGTACTTTTCTTTTTGAAGATAAAAAGCGTTTCATAGAGGGATCCATAAAATTTGCAATTAATTGTCGTTGCTATAACAATATCGCGGAAATTTTGCGGAAATCTTGTGCATGCAGGCTTAAATAACAAATATCAGTTACTAATATTCTTGAATTCAATTCATAAAATGTCCTAAGAGAGTCATAAATGACTTATGACTGAGTTCAACTGCTATAGCCGTTTGGTCTACGTGTACCAGAAAATCTCTTCAAACTGTGCACTCCTCGTGAAAGACTGTTCCCTCGTAAGTGATGAACCTTGTTGTACTCGGTGGATTGAACAAGCTTTTTGCTCCTTCCAAAGCTCGTCATTCTTAAACACTGAATCGGTTGTGACAGTTTAAAAACCATCTTTTGAAAAACTTATATCACACATGACCATGCACATAGATCATGATGCTGATGTCGCACTAGGCTGAGGTAAATTAAAAAATAATGGAGAATTCACGTTGTTCCGGTCATTCCAGATATTGCTGACTAATGTGAAAACACTAATTCACTGATATCTCCGATCATCTGGGATGGTCGAAGATAAATCGGAAAAACTGGAAGTGTTTCTTTACAGCAAACGTACTGGAAAATAGAACACCTCACTTCAAGAGTACGGAAAACTACATGATATCATCTTTCAACACTTCTAGACTTAAATGAAGCCCAGGGCCCAGTTGCTCGAAGCATGGTTAGCGCTAACCAGTGGTAAACATCTTGAAAGCCTATAGGTTTTAATACATCTTAACCAATGGTTAGCGCTAACCATGCTTCGAGCAACTCAGCCTAGAATTTTATGTTTTGGTTATACTTTAAGTTGATAGTCTTTTCATAAGCATGTCGCGGCAAACGCATGCAGCGTCTAGGAAATACAATACAATACTGTGGTTGTACATGTAGTAAAAGAGTTTTCCCGGCGGAACTTGAAAGTCTAATGCAATAACTTAGTCCTGGAATACTTGTTTAGTCACTGAGCCTATTCTGCCGAGCTTGTTTTGTTTCTTTGTTTGTTTTCTCTGTTTATTTTTTAAGGGGCATTTCGTGCAACCCACTCACCTCATGCAGCTTTAAACCTAAAATACGATTAAAGCTTTGAAAGTTAAACCCCGCAGGTATAAATCACATCCAAAACTGTCTTCCAGGAATTACGTCATCGTTTCCGTAACGCCGCCATCTGATCTGGCATTTCCGATTTTCCATAATCTCTCAATGAAACCTTATCAAATTGAAAGTCATATCAACAGTGGTATTGGACAAAAGCAAATGAATTATATACAAATTCAAATATTGCGAAAAAGAAACTCAATTCTTTTGTTAAAAATAATAAAATAGCATTGCTGCGAAATTGTATTCGTCGAAGCGATGAAAGTACTACTCAGCATCATTTTCTTAACAGGAAAAAGCCTCATTTGCATATACTCTCAACACACCAATTTGCATATGCGACTACAAAACTAGACTGAAAACTAGTTTTGTAGTCGCATATACAAATTGGTGTGTTAAGAGTATATGCAAATGTGGCTTTTTCCTGTTAAAAATGATAATGAAATAGCAAATTTAAAAAAAGGCATTCAAAATCCGGTTGCCGTGGAGACATCCTGACGGAAACACTCAAATATAACATAATGCTGTTACTAGATACGTTTTAGTTGAACACGTTTAATTTGGTGCTGTCTCCTCAGATATTAAAAGCAAAATGGTGAAAATACCCCAGCTTGGTAGTCTGTTGAAATTAAGGGGTATGACGCATGGCATTTTATTTATTTGGGATTGCGTATAAGCGATTAATTAAAAGTACATGCGCCAACTACAGTCGAACCTCTCTTTGCGACTACCTTTTGCAAGCGACTGCCTTCCGTAAACAACCGCTTTTCCAAAATACCAAACTTTCCCTGTCAAATGACTGTAATTGGGAACTCTGGAAGGCGACCGTCTCTCCTAAGCGACCGCGGCCACTTTTGCAGCTGACGGTTTGAAAATTTCTATTGTTTTTAACTTTCCGTAATCGACCACTTGTCGCTTAATCCTTCTCTCCAGAGGCGCAAATATTGTTAGTCGTCCCATTTTCGCGCTCTTGGCCAACACCAGAGGCGTAAATGTCACAAATGGGATATGTTTCTCGATATAGACACACGTTCGCTTTACTGAGGCCTCGTCCACACTATGCCGGATAAATTTGAAAACGCAACTTTTAGGTGCAAAAACGGAACAAAAGTTTTCCGTCCACACATGAAAACGGATAAAATGTTCTGCGTCCACACTACAGCGTTTTATCGGCTGCACAATTGCTTAATCTCGCTTTGAGCATGCTCACAGTAAAGCATAACATGGAGCCCGCGATAGTTCCCTTTCCCGCCAACTGCTGTTGTTACGAGGGTTTCGTCGCGTTTCCTTTGCTTCGTTAAATTTCTTCAAACTTAAGATGTCACGACGTAAAAAGCAAACAACTAATACCAAAGATAAGACAGATTACTTCTCTTGGTCCGATGACGAAGTGGAATTGTTGCTTAGTTCTACAATGGACTACAAAACATCGAAGGAAATGGAAAACATCGATTGGGAGTCTTGTCAAAGCAAATACCAGGACATTCACGACAAGTTTGTAGAACATTATCCGACCCCTGAAGAAGCAAAAGCATTGGGAAAAGAATATCACATTCAAGAACTCAAATGACGAAAGCGATTCTAATATCCAAGTAAGCGTATTAAAAAAGTTCCGGATACGAAAAGTTCTCCGTCCACACTAATACAAAAAAGTTGCGTTTTCAAATTGTTCCACTCTAGAGAGCGTATTCAAAAAGTTCCGGTTTTGCGGATCTTTTTATGCGGATATGTGCGTTGTAGTGTGGACGGAAGGCCTAACCGTAACAATAAAGTTGCCTTTTCAAATTTATCCGGTATAGTGTGGACGAGGCCTGTAACAAACAAGCAGATTGAATTTGTCATAAGGAGAAAAATACTTTTATATCGATGATAAGTGCTTGACTCTATCAATTAATCAAATTTGTGGTCGTGAAAGAAATCACCTAAACGCCTTATAACTGTTAGTAGACTTACTATATTACGCCGACAGTTGGTGAACAGCCTAAACATGCATGAAATCGAAGCGACATATAGATCAGGCCACGGTTGTTCAAACAACGGATAAGTCGCTATTCGGCGGATAAAAATTTATCCATTTGCGGCATTCCGGTTGTTGGAAACTTGCTTGGATAACGTTATCCAGCCACTATCTAGTGGACAAAGTTATCCACATCAAGCTAAGTCGTATAACTTTTTATGCACTGGAAAAAACTAAAAGAACAGATATGACTGTTCAATAATCAACCATTTAGTTACACAACTAAGTACCAATTAACTAACGAACTACCTGGAAAACCCGCAGTTAAATGCTCGTAGTCAAACGCAACATAAAATACATGCGGACCGCCGTGGAAACGGCATTGCTTTATCTATGGCGTAAAAAGATATGTACTTGATGTTTTTATCATTTTAATTTATAATCGTTCATCAACCTAAATTGGTATGATAGTAATACAAATAAAACCGTAAGTCTAAGGGCAAGTCGTCGAGCGATTTAACCCTCGGACGTTCAAGTCAACTCATACCCCCACCGTGGTACAGGGGAAAGTGGTTGGACCCCCTTGCGGTTTCGTTACGTTACGGTATTTTGACAAGTTTTTATCTTTAATAGATAGCCTGTTATTTGGTTTGGTCTACAAGATAATGTTAATATTGTGGAATACATATGCTGATAACGCTGCTGGGGATTAGTGACGTCATCCAATATGGGGGACCTTTTTAGATTTTCACTATAATTTCTTTTTCCCCGAAAATTTAAAATTTCACTAAGAAAATACACTTTTCGACAGCTTAGCATCATTATTGCGCTTCACAACTACTTCTCGTTCAGAATATGGCTTAATATGGCTTAAGGAATTTAAAATTTCAGCTCTTTCCGGTAAACCACACCTCAATTTTTATTTAATATCTCATGATATCTATGAGCCGAAATTCACGGCGAATATGTCTCAAAAATAAACGAATCGCTACTGAAATGGAGAGGTACCCAGTGAAAATTCTCTTGAAACATGAAAAAATCCGAGATCATCCCCCACCCCCGCCTCCTTTGTACGTCCAAGGGTTAAACGTACTTTTTAAACTATTTCAATTTAAAGGCAATAAAAGCCAACCTTTTGTAGTGTTATTTCCAACATGTCCATCAGATGCTCACAGTCACAGAATAATTTTGGGACAGGAACGTTTATAACGAATGGCTCCATATCAAACTCTTTACCCACTGAGACGGAAATTTGGTTTTCTACTCCACAGGCATGCGCGGTTCACTAAATTCCTGACTGTGTATGTCAGTATGGGTTGGCAAAAATTTAAAGAGATTTCGGAAGGAATTAATTCTAATACCAGCAGTTAAAGGGAATCTCCACTCTTACAACAAATTGACGCTAAATTGTAGGCACTAAATAAAAGATTTCAAAGTTTGTTTTAACTGTGGAGATAACATTTAAGTGTACAAAAAATGGATATCGTCATCACCTATTTTGGCTTTTAGATTTCCCGGACGCAGTAATTTTGGATTTGATGACGTGTAATGGTTACCCCACTGTTTACCACAAAGGATTTTCTGCTTCATTTGCTTTCTGACAATAGCTGCAACCATTGTAGGTTATCAAATTCAAAATGGGCGCGCCCGGGAAGCGAAAATAGGCGATAATTATATCGATGTTTTTGTAGACTTAAATGCTATATCCACGTTTCAAAACAAAACTTGAAAGGTATTAATTATTCCCAACAATTTAGCGTGAATTATTGACTTTTTCCATCTCGACTCTCTTTCACTTTAATGCCATAGGAGACATCCTATGAAAGAGTAAAAAATCTCTTTTACGGCTTGAGCTTGTAATTTGACGAACGGAGGAGATGGGATTCCACAATAATTTCCGTTTCTTTGTAAGGAAACGGTGTTTATATCACCATAAAAATCCGTGGAAGATCGAGAGCAAATCCTTTTTTATCGTGAAATTTGGTTTTCACACTCACTTAATATTATCGTCGCGATAGCAAATATCCATGTACACCGACAGAGGGAGCACCTTCAAGTGAGTAAAATTGCCAACTTTGAAAGTTATACCTCTTAAAACAATTAAGATGTAAAGGAAAGATTTCCGCACAGCCAGATACGTTAATTATGTATACATTTTGTGACTCAAACTCTATTCTTGCTCGCCGTTTTTGGAACAGGGCTAGTATGACAGTGATGCATGTACAGTGAATGCGTGGGGCTATGCAGAAATCTTTCCAGATATAAAACTCGAAAGCCGCTCAAAAATCTATGCCCGACGTGCGCGACGTTCTTGTCAGAAATTTGACCTTCATCGCGGGCTGTACTGAATAAGCCCGAATCTTTGTTATTTTGAAGGTCACGACCTTTCAAGGTGCTTTCTTTAGCAATACCGATAATAAGAACAAGAAACGCTTATAATTTCCGGAGCTGGCCGCCGATTTTTCTCGCACAACTTTCACCGATGCAAACACAAGGCAATATGACGACAAACTATGTGTAGGAATTTTGAAGAACCATTTCCCGAAGTTAAATCGCTCAAACATAGACAAGTTTGGTATCACAAAAAATGTCGTTTTCAATTGAATCGGTGCATTTATAATGTGCGCTTGCGCAGACGATATTTTGCCCTAGATCCCGCGCAGAGACGCCTGATGGGCTAGTAAGCCCAAAAACCTGTACGAAAAACAACCCCGAAATGCCTTAAAACTACCTGAATATTAAGCTAAGATGTTAAAGTTTTTAATCCCGGAGGTGAGTTTAGGTCTTTTAAAGCGGTATACGAATGACACAATAAAAGGTGTCAAATCTACGCTCGATTTGAATCAGCCATATTAGTGGGCGTGGCCGTGTAATTGAATATGAAAAGGTGAAGGTTGTGGGATGTGGTGTCTAGTTAATCTGAAAGCCACTCATTGGCAACTAAGGCCATGTGGTAGCAGGCGTTACCAATTAAATAGACCAAATAATTAGCAGCATGGAAAGCTGTTTTGGTAGACGTAAGGGGTAATGCCCGCTACCACGTGACCTTAGTTCCCAACGAGTGGCTTTCAGCTTTACCACATCCCACAAGCTTCACATTTTCACTGCTTGTTTTATTCATGAGCATGAGCAGTTTCATACTTGAGCATGGGTACTAGCTATGCCATGTTATTGAGGCCTAACAAGGCCGAAAAAACTGTCCAATAACATGGCTGCTAATGCTCAAACTTAAACTTTAATTGGTAGACTCAAGGGTTAATGGCCACTACCAAGTGGCCTTAGTGCCCAATGAGTGGCTTTCAGCTTACCTAGACACATTAATTTGGGAAGTATTCTTCTAATTCAATATGAAACTATTGGTACGGGAGACTTTGTATGTTCATCAAGCCTACCCTGCTATACAAGTGAAATTTCGAGAAAGAAAAAGATAAATAATACATTTTGTTTTAAGCTTGAATCAATGCGTTCCTTCATCCTTCAGTAGACGACAGGGCTTTAAAGGAGGAAATTAAATTACAAAAGATATAAAAACGAAAAGCTTAGTATTAGGGTCGATGTATTGAAAGGGAGAACTGTCACTGTAAAAGCTTTCGAGATAGGGCGGCTTATTTACAGAATTTCTAATACAAAAATTTTAACCACACGCAGCCCCATGCATTAATCTCACTCGGTGTACAAGTTGCATTCTATGAAATAGCTTTTATAAGTTGAGAGTTTTTTCGGCAGTCTTTAAAATAATTCTGGGTTCTTTAGGGGGGCAGTTGGCTTTATTCCTCCGTCTTCCAGGTTCCACGTCTTCCGTCATTTTCTTGCCATGTCATCCGTCGTAATTCACTAAAGAAAAGGTGACCGATTTTCACCATGGCAATGGACCGGATAGTGGTTTATCGGTGGATAGTTATTCATCGCCCTATTCAAGCTTTGTGCACTGCGACGTTTTATCCACTGGATAACTATCCGGTGGATAGCAGTTTTATCCGGTGGATAGGCTTAACAAGTGGCAAACGTTTTCCGCTCTTTGAACAACAGGGGCCAGTTGTAGTCTTTGAAGCAAACTGTAAATGCATTTATCCAAGGCTCTTGATCTTTAATTTCAGCGAAGTTATCAACGTCTTTTTGTCTCCAAAATTCAAAGTACGGATACCGAAGTACATCTCTGCTATTGTCTCTTGCTAATAACTCAGAGCGTCCACCCCGCACCTGAAGTCTGACTCGTAAGCGATCACCTCCCGTTAGCGAATGCCTACGCAAAAGCATGAATACTCTGCTTTCCACTGATCTCCAAACCGCGAACAATAAAATAGCAAATAATTCCACATCTAAAAATGTACATGTTTAAGCATATCAACGGGAAAAGTCCAAAGTCTGCTGTAAAACCATACCTCTGACGACAAACTGACGAACACTTGTACTTCTTGTAAAGAGAAGCCAGGCTGAGAGACGCTTCTGTCAGTTCTGGATACATGATCATGTAAACACAGAGCAAGTGAGCTCAGTTCATCTTGGTCAACACTTCCCAGTTTTTACGAGCTCTCGAAACAAATTGAAGTCAAGTCTACAAATAAGGATTACTTTCCATGCAAGGGTCCACAAGAGGCCATAATAAGTTGTGGCAGTATGAGAGTCTCTCCAGAAATCCCTTTAGATTCAATCTGTGTTTTTCAGTTAAATATGAAGAATTTTCTTGTAATTCTCCTGGAGATTATATTGCATTATGGTCGGAATTCCTGAAGTCATAAACCTTTGCATGATTTGTATATCTACAGTCTTATTGTTTGTATTGCAGGGACCCAAAATTCCATTATACTGTTCAAAGCTAAAAAGCCAAAATCCGTAAATGCTGCCATAGTTCTCCACCCGGGTAGGTACATTTCACTGCCCCCCAACCATGATGGACTGCTAAATGGATTACCAAAATGGACTACCCTCAATTACCTACCTTGAAAAAATAATTACTAAGGCTTGGTTGTTTTGACTCGATTGGGCGCAATCCCTCCGTCTTGTTGTTGTTGTTTTTTTAAATGCTGGTGGACAGCTGTTCTGCAGGCTCATTCATTCGTCGCACGTGATGGTTGACACGTTGGATGGCTAGTCGGAGACAGGCTACCAGCTCATATACCTGCTATACCTTATATGGTCAATGAACCCGCCAGCAAATAAAGAAAGCTGAATAAAACTGGCGACCATTAACCGGCGGCCATTAAAAATCTTCTCAAAGCAGAGTTAACGAGTAGAAATTCCGAAACTGGAACCAAAATAAAAATGAAGTGCATTGCTGAGAATTGTTAGAACGACAAAGACCAGTGCTGGCATCGTGTTTAACAAATTTTGTTGCAGCGCTGAGAAATTTTTCTGAGCTGTTGATGTTCAGCTTACAACAAACCACTCTCATGTACTGAAATACCGCAAGAGTTAAATAACTTAAATAAAAGACGTTGCAAGTCTGTAAATTCATGGGCCAGTCTATTTAAAACAAAGTGAACAGCCACTATTTCAGCCAAGGTTACAACGGCATTCGCTATTAAAAATTTATTGTGACGATCGACATTAAAAGTTTTTAAAAACTAAAAATTAACACAAGTTAAAAATATTATTTTATCTGCAGTCGATGCAACGTATTAATCACCAGCTTCAAACTTTCGATCCTTGCAAGCTTTATTTTGTTGTACGAGCTCTCTGTAAAGATAATGGTAGACTAATATTTTTTATTTGTAACAGCTCATCATTTTGAAGAACTAGTTTAATTTTTTCACATCGGTAGCCTCTGTAGAGGAAAGAGGAGAGGAACAGGGGAATCGGGCGCCTTTATGAAACTCGTGGAGAGAATGCACATCTTCTCTCTCCTTTCTAACGTCTGGCTAATCAGAATTTGTATTTTGTTTTGCAACATGCTCAAGTAATATAGGAAGGTTTCTCTGTCGTATTAGTGCAAAGATTTGTTATTTCCTTTTATTTTCTTCGTTATTTTATTCCTTAATTCAGCAGTAAAACACAAACAGCAGTGATAACGCACGTTACAAAAATGTATTCTTTTTATCATGCAACCAACTTGTAGAACCAAAACAAATGGTGACAGAGCTTTCTCTGTATGCGCTCCGAAGCTTTAGAACACTGTTCCTTTGGAAATACGACGTCCTAGTACACTTTTATTATTTAAGAAAAAACTCAAGACTTTCCTTTTTACTAAATTTATTAAGAGTAACTTTTTATCATATTTGTAATTTTTAGATTCTAGCTTTTTTATGTATTTTGCTAACTTTCTAAGTTATTTTAGGGATATTTTTGTAAAGCACCTTGGGCAAGTAATGGATGTGTGCGCTTTATATGAACTATTATTATTATTATTATTATTATTATTATTATTATATAATTATTATATAATTACTATATAACTTGGGA
>JAEMWC010001245.1:0-22500 GCA_016490735.1 Pachyseris speciosa | reverse complement strand
TATTTGCATGTACCGCGGACCAAAGTACTGTGGGCGCGCACGGTTACAAAAGGTTGGCTTACAGTACAATAAGAGGAAAGGGAGGAAACCGAGAATTCGGGGAGGGAGGAAACAAGAATTCTGTTGAAACGGTCGGAAAACTAACATTTTTGGCAAAGGAGATTTACGGCCTCATCACACCGCTTTCGTTCAATGTGCACCGCAACAACTGGTGACGGAATTGACGTATAGTGTGTTGTGACCTCGAAGAATAAACGCGTTGGAAGTACTCGCTGGCGGTCTCTATTTGTGTTTCGGGGTTCTACAGTAAGCGACAAGGATCGTTCTTTCACTCGCGGTTTCGTGGAGGTATTTGTCGAGATTTTTCTCTTTTAAACGGCGGTTTATAAGCGGCGGCGAGATGAGCGGAGCTAACGCTAGTGGTTCAACCAGCGAGTCGGGAGGTGTTGGAAGCGTTTCTGTTTCCCTAGGTGTCGGTTCGTTAGAAGCACTGGTTTCGCAGACACTTGATGACTACTTCGTTCCAAAGGCAAACGTTCCGTTTGAGAGGCACATGTTTCTGCAGACTGCACAGGAAATCAGTGAAACCGTTGATCAGTTTGTTTGTCGGCTTCGTCAGCGTGCGGTTAGCCGTGACTTCGGTGTCCGGGCGTCGGTGATAGAGAAGACCACTATATTCGAGATCATGTCATAGACAAGTGAACATTCGACACATATGCGTCGGACGTTTTCAGAAAAGGAGGAGACTTTGATGCTCGAAGGTTTGCTGAGAATTGTCGAAGCGTGAGAATTGTTCTACTTATTAGTTAGCTATTGTTTGAAGGGTATATGTTGTGACCTCGTAGAATAAACGTGTTGTTAGTATTTGCCGGCTATCTAGTCTGTCTAGCTCAATTTGTGTTTCCCTGGTGGACGGTTTCGATTTTTTTTTTTTGCCTCCGGTGGGTTTTCCTTGAGTGGAACTGCCCTACTGAAAGACAAACTTGCCATGTTTTTATCCTTTCCCAACGGGAGATTACTCTCCCGTTTCCGGTTACTGCCCACTTCCGTCACCAATTATTGCGGTTCACATCGAACTAGTCACGTGACGCTTGTTTCCTCCCTTTACTCTTCTTTTACTCGGCACTTCGTACCTCGTTCGGATAGCTTCGGGCAAAGATCATATGCGCCCGCGGCCAGCGTCAGTTCGACACGGTATATGCAAGTAAACATGGCGGAAAGCCATACGATAGAGACAAGATCGGGGGATATAGAAGGATATGGAAGCAGAAAACATTCACAAATCAGAAAGATTTCATTTCGACAATCTTTATCGTACAAAGTAAACATATTCTGGAATTAACTAGGTGAGATTTTGTCGTGTACGATCGAACAGAACTCCTCTGCACCCTGTGGTTAAATTAGAAAGTTATACTCAAAGTAAACAGTCTTCTGCTTGAAATTAAAGCTCGAAATTTCGCGAGTCGAGTGTTAAGCAAACACACTTTCGAAATTTGAAATAAAAAGACAATTGATTTTCTGATCGTAGTAGCACTTTAACGTGTTTTGTTGCACATTGAAATGAAAGGTGCTAAATAGCGCTCTCCGAGATGCTGGTTTTAAAAGCTGCAAAGGTGGCTCAAATTGTTGAGTCTTTTGGCATTTATAGAGATTTCTGGTTTGAAACGAAAGCATTGTAGATTGGATCCTACAGATAAATCTTCAAGCATTAAATGGTATAGTGAACCGAGGAAGCTCCTCGAGAATTTTACACATATGATCTAAAACTGCTGCATGCAAGAAAAGAATTTCATAGAAAAATTGGATAGGATCAAAAAACTAATCAGTTGTGATTTGGTCCTTCAGGGAACAATAGATAGTTTCCACGTTACCTCATCGCCGCCATGCGGGTGGACGTAAATAATAGATTTCCCATAGACCCATTCGGCTAACTCAGTGTTGTACCCAATTCATATCTCCTGGGCTTAAGATTCTTTGTGTATTGTATTTAATGTAGCATTCATATTTAAATGACATGGAAATACCTGGAACAAAACGTTTTAATCCCAAAGGGTTTGAATTGAGTACAACAATGAATAAGCTGAATGGGTCTATTAGCTCCTTTTGTTTGTCTACCAGTATTTGCTCCTTTCACCACTGTTACCTGTGTCTATAGAGATTGGCTGCAATCAATACATAGGAAAGCGACCCTGATCTAATCGAGGCTAATACCAAAGTTGAATTTTATATTTTCTTTGATATTTTGTCTTTTAATAAACTGTATTTTTTACACCAAGGACAAGCTTCACAAAACTGGTTTAAAACGAGCGACATCCGGTCCTTTTTCTACGCTCATTATATTCCGCCAGAAAAATCTTCTCCAACAGGGTTCTTATTAAAAATTTTAGCGTGATTTAGAGTCATAGTGGTTGCGGCTTACCAAAGAAATCTTTCCTTGCAGCACATCGAAGGAATTTTTTTTTTAAGGAATTACCTCCTGGATAATTCCAAAGATAAGATTGTAGCTAAATATGACACAGAAAACTATATCAATACGTATAATGAAAACGAAAACTGTTTTAAAACAAAATGAACTGAGATAAACTAACAACGGAGTTAGGAACCGAGTTAGGAACCGAGTTAGGAACCGAGTTGGGAACCGAGTTCGGAACCGAGTTGGGAACCGAGTTAGGAACCGAGTTAGGAACCGAGTTGAGAACCGAGTTAGGAACCGAGTTAGGAACCGAGTTGGGACCGAGTTGGGAACCGATACAATTCGTTAGATCCTAATCAAGTCACTATAGAGATTATGACGTAAATCTTACCTGACGATGTTTGTCCGCTATATATATATACTATATCAATACGTATAATGAAAACATAAACTGTTTTAAAACAAAATGAACTGAGATAAACTAACAACGGAGTTAGAAACCGAGTTAGGAACCGAGTTAGGAACCGAGTTAGGAACCGAGTTGGGAACCGAGTTCGGAACCGAGTTGGGAACCGAGTTAGGAACCGAGTTAGGAACCGAGTTAGGAACCGAGTTGGGAGCCGAGTTCGGAACCGAGTTGGGAACCGAGTTAGGAACCGAGTTAGGAACCGAGTTGGGAACCGAGTTAGGAACCGAGTTAGGAACCGAGTTGGGAACCGAGTTGGGAACCGATACAATTCGTTAGATCCTAATCAAGTCACTATAGAGATTATGACGTAAATCTTACCTGACGATGTTTGCCCGCTCTCTTTTTTTAACGCAGGAAGAAATTACGAAGGTATCTTCACCTTTCAAAACACAATATAATCATTTTTACCGTGTACAAAGTACATCGTTAGAATAAAGTAGGATTAAGTCCTACTGTGTGAAAGTGCCATCTCGATATTAAAACACAAAGGAAGTAAACCTTTCCAGGTTTTAAATGATAAAAAAGGGGGTTTCCCTTATGTGTTTTAATATATTATGTTATGTGTTTATCATTTTAGACGTGGATTTGAAAACTAGTGAAAATTCCCAAACACTCGGATAAAAGCTAATAAACGAACGGGAATACGGCCGAAATCAGGACCGAAACGACTGAACGACCAAATGACCAGAGAACCGGACGACCAAAACAATGAACGACCGAAAAAATGAATGACCGAACAGATGAAATGACCGAAAGGCACAATCAGAACCGACAGCCAAACAACCGTCCGAACAAGAAACGACCGTCCAGCCGAACAGACGGTCATGGCATCAAGGAAGGGATTTATGGTTGATTCATGGTTGATTGTTTTTTCTTTAAACTTAATTTATCAAAAACAATTTTTGAGAACTGTTAGAAAAGAGCAAACGGGTGGATACAAATACTGCACAAGGATAAACCTGACTAAGCGAGTCTGATTTAACGCTTGGAGTTACTATTATTAAACAGTTTTCGTTTTGAATTTGTATCTGGTATATTCCTATAGATTATAATTTAGTGAGCTTAGTAAAGAAAGTGTTCAAAAGGCATAGACTGATAGTTTAAAGTAACAGAAATTGTCGGCTCATAAGGTCTGCCATTCTCGTCAGGGGCACAGTGACAAGACCCGGTAGAGAGTTCACAAAATCACAACGCTAAGCAAGAAAAACAAAACAAAACACACGAACCAAACAACTTGCTTTGTACGCGAAGGGAAGAACGGTTGGAAATCGCACGAAGAGATAAGCCATTGCAATGAAATAAGGTGAGTAAGAGGATGCTTTTAGCGCTCTTAAAGGGTGAACTCTCTAACCACACGTTAGGCCCATCAAAATCCATCAAAATCGCTTAAAATTATCACTTCTGAGGTAAAAGGATGACAGTACACCACAGGTAAGGCAATTTAACTTTTATTTAGCATTGGTCAATACATATGTTTAATAGCAATTCATTGCTAGATCATGAAACTATATGGTAAATCCCATTCATTTACTATGAAAAACAAAGGGTTACATAAACAGATTGTCTGGGTACCGTGTGGTTGATTTTCATGACAGTAAGTTGTGTCATTTAAGAATGATTTAAAAAAAAATGAAAAATATTGTCCAAGAAGAGAAATGCTATTTTCATTGAAAGACAATTTTTTAACCTGGTTTAGAAACCTTATATCTTTCCCATTTTAAAATGTTTTTAAAGCTCTTTTGAGGGGCTTCCAAACAAGACAATTGACCGGCTAAAAATATAATATTATTTTAAAGGTCTGTCAATGCTTGGTTTTCGCTGTTGTTTAAAAGGTTATATTGTAACTTGCATTTCCTGATGTAAAATCGTAAATGGTTTGAACCCAGGATTTCCTGATGTTTTGGCTTATTTCATATATTTGTATTTGTACAAACAAGCTTATTTATTAACTCGTTGTTCAGTGGTAATTTTATGTATCTCTGCATGTAGTAATTTGAATAAATATACCGTTTATTAAGTTTTCTACAATTTACGTTACTTGTGTTATCTCGATCTGTTACCTCAGCTCCTCGCTACTTTTCTGCTGATGATGATGTTGGGCTATACGAACACTTTCGTCAGCTTTCGTGCACGAGATCCGGCGTAAAAGGACGATTTCAGGAAGGGAAAAAGCGAATCGCTAAAACAAATGGTGGCAACCATTGCAGAACCGTCGACTTCAAATTCTCACCCAGGAATACGAGTCGTCTAATTACACTGCAAACGGCAAGTTAGCTCCATATTTTCTCAGTTTTCTCGTCCGAATCTCGTCCGCCATTTTGAATTTTTGGCGGATTACCGCTGTAACTGGTTCCCAGACTCTCGTTTGCGGTTCCCCGTTCCCCGTTCATCGTATCACTAACATTCATTGCTCAACGAATATGTAAGCGGCTCTTGGCAGAGATTTCTCTCGGGGAAGTAAACAAGCCGACTACGCGAAATACAAAGAGAAGCGAACGACTTCGTACGTGCTTAAAGACTTGCCAGAAAGGAACCTCTGCTAGAAGGGTAAGCCGGCCAGGCATTCTAACCTGGCGAAACCTCTAGTTTTGCGAAGAAAAGTGTTGATCGGAACTGACGGCACGCTAGGCTAGTACAAAGACGATGTCTAAAATCAATGTATCGGTTCCCAACCGAGTTCCTAACTCGGTTCCTAACTCGGTTCCCAACTCGGTTCCTAACTCTGTTCCCAACTCGGTTCCTAACTCGGTTCCTAACACGGTTCCTAACTCGGTTCCTAACTCGAAAGATAGGTACCCTCAAATGAACTGTAATATAATTCGCGAGTTTGCGACATGCTTGTGCGTGTCAGCAGGCTTGTGTGAGAGTTTGATATTTCAAACGTGTTTCCCATGTTGTTCCCTCAGTCATATTAGTGTTTTTTCTTCCGCGTCTGAAATGAATTGTCTTTTCATTCTCGTGTAAATGTAATGTTTATGAATTGCATGATTTGAAATGACTAAATTTTTTAAACTTCTAAAAGTTTTTAGTTAGTGTAATCACGAACAAAACTATTTAGAAAGAAAATTGTGGACGGTTAACTAAAATTACTGGATATTTTGTACGAGTCAGGTCTTAAACCTTTTCACCTCCTTCGCGCAAGAAAACGTAACGGCAGAAAGTACTCAGCACCATGGCAATCGTCTGTTTTTGTTGCGCTGTTTCAGGGGGACTTAGGCGAGTGCTAATACGGTCGCACATTTTTGTATTAACACAGCTCAATACTTTTTCGCACATTTCTGAACAGCTATATCGTACGCTAGTGAATAAGTTATCCTATACGTTGTTCATGATTTGAAATGGGGACAGTTGTTCAAAAGAGCGGACACTCATTCCAGCGGATAAGTCGCTAACCAGCAGATAAAATGTATTGCAACTGAACTTTGCGACCGATAGGTTTTCTCCGCTAGAGAGCGAGTTATCCGCTGGTCAGAGTTATCAGCTCTTTGAACAACTGGGGACAGGAGGACAGTTGTGACGTTTGTTCTAAGTACTCTCAGTAACTGACTGACTATCCCGGTCCCGCGGGTTATCCCTTGTTTACTATCGATACAATATGTATTAGTGATCATCAGTTTCATTTCTGCAGTCAGGTAGCTTCTTTGTATGCTGCGTTTTAGGAGAAGACTCAGAGTAGATATTAACCGTATTGTACTATGAAAATTGAAAACTTCAACGAAAGAGAGGTTATTCCTCAATCGAGCCCTTCGCGGCAAGCACCTTCGCCCGACTTTTCATCTGAGTTTTTGTGTCTCATCTCCGCGTTCGCCGCCATATTCTTTGCTTGTTGTTTTGACTTGCTTATCCTCTGTGATTTTGCAAGGTTTCATGGGATTTGTATGCTGCGTTTTAGGGGAAGACTCAGAGTAGATATTAACCGTATTGTACTATCGTTGTTTGTGTAGAATGCGGTGTCGTGGTAAACAATTCGCTCTCAAGCCCTGGCTATCCAGTTCGAGATTATCAGCCTAATAAGCATTGTACGTACTGGGTTCCAGTCCCAGAGGGCAATTCATTGATGATTGACTTTGAACTTGATCTGGAAAATCACACCTCATGCAGGTAATTATAACTAAGGGTAACTATAATGTTAACATGAAATATATTGTACAGATGTTGTTCATCTGGGGCCGGTTGCTAGACAGCCGATGAACCTTTATTCACGTTTGAAAAAGTATAGATCTCGCACACATTGAAAATATCCTTTAGAGCTGCTTTTAAGCGAAGAGTAAAAACAGAATGCCTGAGTCAAAACTGATGAGGGGCAAAAATTTATTAATTTATTAGAAAGATCCCCGAAAAGAAGTAATTACGTTAGCATCAAATGTTCACCTGTTAAATCCTGCGTTACTGCTTACACGTGCTTTGAACAACTGGGTGCTGAACATTCTCGAATCACAACTTATGTTTACTGGAGACGTGACGTTGGTAACCAACGAATGAAACTTAAATCAATACAAATAATAAAAAGAATGGTAAATAAAGAAAAACAACAACAACAACAAAACCTCACACAAACCACGCACACATTTGAAAATACCAGTCAACATCAGTCTTCCGTATTGGATCCTTTAGGGATCTGATGCGATATATCATAACTTACCGGTAGCCTCGCAGTGTGCCTAACATTCCTAACTCATATAGGAAATTAGAAAAGTACTATCAATAAATGGTCTTCAAAAAGTACAACTATTGATAAAAATCTGAAGATATGAATGATCATAGCAGCCGGTTATGAACACTACTTCAGTGGCCATCATGCACCACTCACGGGTTTGTTACGAACCAACAAAATCAACCAGCTCAACAGTCCCAGTTGGATTGTTAGCTCAGTTGGTAGAGCACTGCACCGGTACTGCAGACGTCATGAGCTCAACTCCCGTACAAGCCAGAATTTTCTTTCAGGCTTTGTTTTTACTACTGCTTAAATAGTGTTCATGATTGCCAGCGATGATCATTCAAATCTGCATTCATCAATCCGCAGTTCAAATATGTGATATTCATATATCCATTCTCACATGATAAAATTCTGTTCGGCAGGCTCACTATTGACAATAAATAGCCCGGCATAGCCTACCGATGAAATGTTGCCGTATTGTTTCCATTTAATTGTCCAGTTGATACTTTTATTGCTGCAATGGAGCGTTTTTATTCACGAGACTACCGGCCATATCGGTTTCCTGAAATGCATTAAATAGAGTTCAATTCTTAGAGGTTTAGTTTGGGACATCAGCATGGTCATCGTTTCTTTGTTTGAAACACCAACATGGTCGCCGTGACTTCATGTGAAAACACTCTGCAGCGTTTGGTTTGTCGATCTGTTGTGTGCTCTGAACAGGCAGTACGGATAGTGCTCATTTCCAAGGTTCATCCCAATGCAGTAAAAGGGTCTAATAAGAGATAAGTCATGCAGGAAAAAAGTGTTTTTGAATAAAAGGGTATATATACTTCGCCATCAGAAATCCTTCAGCAATTAGCGATTGACGGCCTTACACAACACCTCTCAATTATCCAGTGACCCGCCCCTCATACCCTGATCTTGAGCTTCTCGTAAAGGAAATAATGTACCTTCTTCAAGCCCCGGCCAAACGCTCGCAACATTTCAACGCAACATCTTGCAACATAGTTGGGCACAACATGTTGCACACGTTTGGCCACCGTGTTGCGATATGTTGCAACATGTTGGATGGTGTTGGCTCAAATTTGAAAACGGTCAATTTTTCGTGCAACATTTTGGATGTTGCATGATGTTGTACTCGTTTGGCCACATTCACGCAACATTGTTGCACTAGGGCATGCGCGCTAGGTCGATTTGCTATTTCAAAGCACCAGAACACAACGTGCTGCACACGTTTGGCCACCCTGTTGCGATATGTTGCAACATGTTGGATGGTCAAATGAAGAATGATCCTCGCAGTTATGAACGCAATTTACGCAATTGCGAAAAGAAGCCTGAAAAAAAATTCAGGACTTCAACGGGGTTCGAACCCGTGACCTCGCGATTTACCGGTGCGATGCTCTAACCAACTGAGCTATGAAGCCACTGACGTTGGGAGCAGGTCAATTGTGGGTTCATATGATCCGTGAAAGAAATGAGTATGAATGATATATGAAATGAATCATATATGAACTGCGGAAATGAAATCAAATGAAGAATGATCCTCGCAGTTATGAACGCCATTTACGCAATTGCGAAAAGAAGCCTGAAAAAAATTCAGGACTTCAACGGGGTTCGAACCCGTGACCTCGCGATTTACCGGTGCGATGCTCTAACCAACTGAGCTTTGAAGCCACTGACGTTGGGAAGTTGAAGTCCTGAATTTTTTTCAGGCTTCTTTTCGCAATTGCGTAAATTGCGTTCATAACTGCGAGGATCATTCTTCATTTGATTTCATTTCCGCAGTTCATATATGATTCATTTCATATATCACTCATACATGTTGGATGGTGTTGGGACATAAACCGTAAAATGTTGGGTTGAAATGTTGCGTGCGTTTGGCCGGCCCCTTAACAACATCGTCACAACATGATGCAACAATGTTGCAAGACGTTGCGTTGAAATGTTGCGAGCGTTTGGCCAGGGATTCAGATAACAAAAGTGTCTAACTTGGTCTTGTTTATTCAAAGTAGTGCGGGCCCCTTCTAACGTACTTAACACCAATGTTTTCTTCACAGCAATGATTATTTGAGGATTACTGATGAGAAGGGCCAGTCATTTGGTGTGTACTGTGGTACGACTGGGGAAACTGTTGAAGTGACTGGAGATTATGCAGTGATAATATTCCACTCTAACTATGGGTATAAAGAAGGAAAAGGATTTCGGATGCTTTTCCGTATCAAGAAGAGCGGATCAAGTTCAACAACAATAGGTAGGACAAATGACAGGTAGTAAATAAATCGATGTGGCTGTACTTTTCTTTTTGAAGCAAAAGCTTTTTCATAGAGGGATCCATAGAATTTGGCAACCTCGTTCCCAGGGTCTCTCCTCTTCCCGCCCCCTGGAGCGAGAGAGAAGAGACCCTGGTTGGGTCTGGTCACGTGTGTCTGAGACAATTGAAGACGTTAGGGAGGGGTCGTTATATCTCAATATTTTGTCGCCGTTCTTTTTGTCACAATCCAAGCGAGGCTTTCGTGTTCTCTACTCGCTGACAATTTTATGGAGTCTGCAGATCGACTGGGATCTGGGAAAGTCATCGGTTTCAAAACAACTCTCATCCGTTGAACTAAAAAGTTTATTTCTCTGATATTCAAAAAGCTTTCGATCACCATCGCTGGTTTAGTATCGAAAGGCGAGTATGGAGTGATGCAAAATGCAACCGCAAGTTAGTGTCTTATCTGATAAGAATAGCGTGTTCCCGATCCGGCTGAGACGGCATATGAGAAAGATATAAGAATCCTAATATGACCATGAACTCTTCATGGTTGCTGTGTAAAAGTTTCCCTTTTATTCGCTAACACTTTGGTTTTGACGCATTCGAATTCATGCTGTAACAAATCAACGTGGTGTGGTACATATGAGAAGAATGATAATCGTTTCCTGTGAAAAGCGCCTCCGAAGATTTTCACGGTCAAAGATTTTGGATCTTCGATAGCCTCTGAAAAATATAGCTGATTTATTTCTTCTTCTTTCCGAGCCGCTGCACTTAAGCAAAATATAAATTTCGAACAAAGTTCAGCTGACAAAATGCTCGTTGCGTTTACCACTGTGCAAATGAGCGACTGTTTTGTTTCGTAGTATGCAAAATTTTGGCGTCTGTGGTGCTGCGCCGGTGAAGTTTGGCTTACCAACGGAGAACTGATCATTTGGCCGTCTTTTGGCCGATTTAGCTTCGTGTATGTTTTCAGCGGGTTAACATGATGATTCAGAGGATGTTAGTGCTTTGTATTTTAGTTATTTTGACCTCAAAGGTCATTTCTGGGTTATCAACGCCTGTTTGTTGGAACCCGTGTTGTTTCTGTTTAGCGACTGTGGTTTCCATGTCCTTCGAGGCGTTTGGTTTGGCTCATTTCAGTTCGTCCGTTGACCGCACAGCCTGTCTTGTTATCTTAAGTTTGTAAGGATAGCGTTTTTAGCCGTGTGATGATTATCTTGCAATATTTATATTGCCGGGCCCGGCAGCAAGATCAAGATGTTCAGTATTCCTATCACGGCTATCTGTCTTTCGATCCTTTCTTTAGCACTGTAGCTTCTAAAAGAGCTACACAGCAGAAATTGATCACTTAGCTTTGGTTACGGCTGTGTTTTTGTTTGTGATCGTTTCGCTCCGCTTTGTAACTGTGGTTCTTAGTAGTTTCCTCCTTTCGTTAAGGCAGTTTATTGGCTGTGTTTTGAGTACGCCATGAAATGACAGGCAAGACCATGGTTTCGATCCTCCCTTGTGGATCTCGTCAGTTGCCGGGAATGGCTTGATTAGAGTTGCTCTTTAGGCAACGTCGTTCTTTTATCAGGATTTATCCTACTTGACATGGTCCATGCTTCGCGGATAACAGTGCAACAGTGCTCACACGCTTCGATGGCTTTCCGTACATTTCCGTTCTCCCTAGGCTCAGTAGAGACAACTTTCACACTAATCCGCCCCTCCCTCGACTTGTTTATTTGTAATCTCCCAGATTCTGGGAGACACGTGACCAGACCCAACCAGGGTCTCTTCTCTCTCGCTCCAGGGGCGGGAAGAGGAGAGACCCTGGGAACGAGGTTGAGAATTTGGAAGGAATTGTAATTGCTATAGTAATATCGCGAAAACTTCAAACCTTCGGTGAGGGCTGCGCAACCAGGGTTAGATAGCAGAATATCTGTTACCAATGTACCTGCGAGTCCTGCATCTCAGATGAACAAAATGTCCCAAGAGGGTCATAATGACTTCCGGCTGAGTCCATCTGGACACAAATATCTATTTTCTGGTTGTTCTTTTCCTTTTTGAAGATAAAAAGCTTTTCATAGAGGGATCCATAAAATTTGCAATTAATTGTCGTTGCTATAATAATATCGCGGAAATTTTGCGGAAATATTGCTTCAAACCTTCGGTTTTCTTGTGCAAGCAGGGCCTGTTCGCACTACGCGAAATTTTGTTTGATTTGCCAAAAAATCTGTCGACGCGAAGCCATTTCTAGTGCGAACGGCTTTTTGCACCAACCAAAATTTTTGCAAGCGCAACGAAACTTCAAAGATTCCGTCGACTAGCTTTGGAGGCTGTAAAAATTTTGTGAGGCGAGAAAATCCTTTGTTCCTTGACATCCATCCGTCACTGGGTCATCAAATTGATAGGAAGTAAATGACAGGCCTGCGCGGACTCCTTCAGTGTGGTTGTTGCGGTTGCCTCGCATTAG
Organism: Pachyseris speciosa; assembly: GCA_016490735.1. Taxonomy (NCBI): domain Eukaryota; kingdom Metazoa; phylum Cnidaria; class Anthozoa; order Scleractinia; family Pachyseridae; genus Pachyseris; species Pachyseris speciosa. Next base: position 10,252 of record JAEMWC010001245.1, on the reverse strand, counting down.
AGCCATCTGTCACTAAAAAAATTTCGCATCTTCATGTGCGAACAGGATTACGGAAACAAAAAATTGGTGATGTCAAAATTTTCATTTTTTTTACAAACGCTAAACTCAAATTTTCGTCTTAGTGCGAACAGGGCCATAGTAAAATATCAGTTACCAATATTCTTGCATGTCCTGTATCTCCGATTCAGAAAATGTCCCAAGAGAGTCATAAATGACTTCTGTCACCAAAAAGTGATCACTTTCAAACTAGTTTTTTAATTTTCAACCGTTTGAGCTGAGACTTTGCACAATAATAGGACTTTGTATTCCCAACAATCGTATGTTTTTGAATTTTTGATTTTAACGGTTTTTGACGCGAAAATGACGTCATAAGATTGACAGCAAAAAGTAGTTTTCGACTTATGGCATAAAATACTAGAACTTTTAAAAGAACTTACAGCGATGAGCTCAAATGTGAAAAAAATATTTGTAAAGCTTAATTGGTTGAAAAGTTATTGAGCTGTGAATTTCGTATTTTTCGCCATTTTGTTACTATTTCTTGAAATTTGGTGATCTTTAGAAAGTTATATCTTCTTAACCAAGTGAGGTTTTCAAAAATTTTTTTCACATTTAAGTTCTTCTCTGAGTACTCTTTCAAAATTGCTAACCTGTTATGGCATAACTTAAAAGTTATATTTTACTGTCTCATTTTCGCGCCAAAAACCGTTAAAATCAAAAATTCAAAAACATACGATTGTTGGGAATACAAAGTTCTATTCTCGTGCAAAGTCTCAGCTCAAACGGTTAAAAATTGAAAAACTAGTTTGAAAGTAATCACTTTCTGATGACAGCTGACCCGCCGTGCGTAACCGATGCACCTTGTTGTAATCGGTGAATTGAGCAAGCTTTTTGCTACACATGACCATGCTCAAAGATCATGATGTTACGTTGATGTCGCACTAGGCTGAAATTCAAATATAATGGAAAACTCACGTTGTCCCGGTCATTTCAGATACTGCAGACTAATGTGAAAACACTGATATCTCCGATCATCTGGGATGGTCGAAGATAAATCGGAACTAATGACTCACCTCACTTCAAGAGTACGGAAAACTACATTCTACCATCCTTCAATATTTCTAGACTTAATTATGCAGCCCAGAATTTTATGTTCTGGTTAGACTTTGGGTTGTTAGTCTTTTCATAAGCCGCGCATGTCTCGGCAAATGCATACAGCGCCAAGGAAATACAGTAAAACACTGCCTGAGTTGTACATGTAGCAAAAGACTTTTACCAGTGGAACTTGAAAGTCTAATGGAAGAACTTAGTCCTGGAATACTTGTTTAGTTACTGAGCCTATCCTGCCGAGCTTGTTTTGTTTCTTTGTTTGTTTTCTCAGTTTATTTTTGAGGGGGCATTTCGTGCAACCCACCCACCTCATGCAGCTTTAAACCTTCCATACGTTTAAAGTTTTGAAAGTTAAACCCCGCAGGTATAAATCACATCCAAAACTGTCTTCCAGGAATTACGTCATCGTTTCCGTAACGCCGCCATCTGATCTCGCATTTCCGATTTTCCATAATCTCTCAATGAAACCTTATAAAACTGAAAGTCATATCAACAGTGGTATTGGACAAAAGCAAATGAATTATGTACAAATTCAAATATCCCGAAACAGAAACTTAATTATTTTGTTAAAAATAATAAAAACGCAAATTAAGTAAGGTAGTCAAACTCCGGTTGCCATGGAGACATCCTGATGTAAACGGTCAAATATAGCATAATGCTGCTACTAAATGCGTTTTAGTTGAAGGCGTTTAATTTGGTGCTGTCTACTCAAATATTCAAAACAACAACAACAAATGGTAAAAATGCCCGAACTTGCTAGTACGTCGAAATTAAGGGGTATGACGCATGGCATTTTATTTATTTGGGATTGCCTACAAGCGATTAATTAAAAGTACAATGTGTCAACTACAGTCGAACCTGCTTTTGCGACTACCTTTTGAAAGCGACCACTTTCCGTTAACGACCGCTTTTCCAAAATACCTAACTTTTCCAGTCAAGTGACTGTTATTGGGACCTCTCGAAAGCGACCGCCTCTCCAAAGCGACCTCGACCACTTTTGCAGCTGAGGGTTTGAAAATTTTTATTGTTTTTAACCTCCCGCCAGCGACCACTTGTCGCTTAATCCTGCTCTCCAGAGGCGCAAATATTGTTAGTCGTCCCATTTTCGCACTCTCGGCCAACACCAGAGGCGTAAATGTAACAAATCGGATATGTTTCTTGATATAGATGTCACGAGGATTTTATCAGTTATTTCATTAGGTTTATTCTTGGCATAAAGTTGTAGAGGAAATATTCTCAACTGGTTTGGCACTGTTAGTTCCGTACATTTTTGCACCTGTTTTAGCACTTGAATTTCTGGAAAAGAATATTTTAATAAGTTAACTACTTTCGCATGCACAACCAACTCAGCAAATCTTTTGTTTCAAGTTCACCTGTCTTTGCTCATTAATGGAGCCTATTCATCATTTCCTTCCACGATATTAAAAGTAATTAAGTCCTACCGCTATACCAACTTTAATTAAAAAAAAAAAATACTAAATTAGTTCCGTCCGCGGTGCAAGGAGCAATTTAGTTTCTGCCGCAATTTAAACTTAATTCAGTTTCTTCCAATACTCCCTTATCACGCACCGCCATCTTGGATTGTGTGGTGCACCAAAGCGAGGTTGGATGGGCATAAAGTTCTTGGGGGAGGATGCGTTACAATAGAGACCTTAAGCAACTCACGACGACGGCCCAGTAGACGCCGGCCGTGAGCGTGAGAGACTAGGTCGAAGGCCACGTCTTTCGGCAGGAAACAACACTAAGCAAACGCGAAGACGACGGATGGTTTGCTAGTTAATAAGTCAATTATGGCATCCCTTAGAGCTACACGACAAGCTTTATTGTTTGCATACTGTAAGGAATGGTTGGATGATGTGGTATTTCTTGCTGCGAATGAGGTCAACACTTCTATAAACCGCGACTTTCCGTATTATTCCTTCGGCCAGTTTGATTTCGACGCTATCGTAGCTGAGTTCGTTTTGAGAAGCGACACATTCTGCCTCTAGAAAAAGTGCTACAGATCCCGTCTCCAATGAAATGTTTCCGCTGGAACGGAAGCACTCTGTGTGTTCCTGAAAAATAAAATAATTATTTACAACCTTCATCATGTGTGCAATAATTCACGCAAGCAAGCTTTAAAAAAATGCATATAATCAAACCGTTAAACTTAAAGTGCCTATGAAGCGAAATTTGTTTCTCACTAATTTTAAAGTTTAATCCATAAAGCTCAACATTTCAAAATTTGAGGTTCTCTTGATTAAAATTGGCGATTTTACAAGCGTTTGAATTGGGCTATTTTGCCCTAAAAAATGGCATTTGAATCGCGCGGCCAAAAAGACACGTGACAGTAGCTGTGACGTAATTTTGGGGACAAGTATTCCAACTACTTCACTATATTTCTTAAGCGCAAACACATTTTTGTACCCAAAATGATGTCACATCATAGAATTTCGCGAATAAAATCGACCCAGACCTCCGACCATTTTTAAAGGCAAAATAGCCCAACTTCAAACGCTCGTAGAATCGCCAATTTTAATCACGAGCACCTCAAATTTTGAGATTCTTGCGTTTTTAGGGGTAAACTTTAAAATTAGCAAGAAACAATTTCGGTTCATGGGCACTTTAAAGAAATTGTAAGGAATACTCGGCAGCTTAAACAGTTGGCGGATTGTCGTTTTGTCAAAATCTGCCATAAAACATCATCACCGATGGTAAACATTTCTCGGAAATGTTTTGGCGCTTCCGAGAAGTCGCCTTGCCAAAAATACAGCTTTCGTTGTATTTTTGTACTGAAATATAATTCTTGCTTGAAAGAATAAAAAAGTAATTCATAGCCACATTTCCTCTGAGCCTATGTGAATATAAAACTCCAAGGATAGCGCGTACTGACGTAGTTTTTCCAGATGTTTGTTTACAACTCGAAGAAACCATCTAGACAAGAAATTTCTCGAGTGATTAAAAAGCTCCAGACTCGTCAAATAGCACCAGAAAATATATCTTCGATCTCAGAAAGCCCAAACAACTTCTTCATGTGATTTGCTTTCTTAAAATGTGAAGGAAAAAAGAAAATAATGACACGAATACTCACCTCCAGAAGACGACCTCAAAACCATATGTCACCAGACGTCGAGAGCTGAACGACGACTCAACTTTTTTGATAAACATGCGTGGTAGCTACAAATATTGCATTTTTACTTCCGGTCGTCGAATTTAGCGTCGTCGTCGTGAGTTGCTTAAGGTCTCTAATGTTTTGAGTGGAGATACACACAATCATGACCAACGATCATTGCTTTATTATGCTGTCATAACGACAAGCGAAACGACAGTGACGAGAATTTGTCGTTTATCAACCTTCCTTCAAAACTCTCACAGAGATCGCAGTGGATTGTCGTGATAAAGCGAGATGAAGGGCCGCTCTTTGGTGTGAGTTAGTCGAGTCGTGACCAGCGAGTAAACTTGTCAAACGCATGTGTTCGACTTTTTCTTTCGATTTAAGACTCAGCTAACACATGAAGTATTTACTCAATACATATCCAGAGCAACTGCAGTCGATTCTACCAGTCTCCTTACATCCTAGATCAAGAAAGGTTCTACTCTTCTGCGCTCCGCTCACTTCAAGCCAAGCGATAATAAAATTATAACCGGGCTTCCAAGTCTAACCAGGAGTTGTGCCATCGCAGTTTGCATAGACCAAGGACAGTAAAAACCGCCCACAAAATAAACTTGATCTAGGAAACGAGTTTGAAACAACAAATTGAAACGCTGACAACAAGGGAGAATCTCATTGAATACAGATAGCCAAATACGAGTCAATAAAAACAAACAAATCAGTGCCATGAATGTTTGACAGCTTGGACCAAAAGCAGCAAAAAATCTAAAGTAAGAACGCTGGTTGATTCGAATAATTAACGGCAGTTGCTCTGGATAGGTATTGAGTAAATATTTCATGAATAAAACGTGTGGTAGCTGAGTCTTAAATCGAAGGAAAAAGTTGACACTGGTATAAACACGAGCGTTTGCCAACGCGACTCTACGCACTCACCCCAAAAAGCGGCCCTTCATCACTCTTTATCGCGGCAATCCACTGCGATCTCTGTGAGGGATTTGAGGGAAAGTTGAGAAACGACAAATTCTCCCCACTGTCGTTTCGCTTGTCATTATTATAGCATACTACAGCAATGATCGTCGGTCGTGATTCCGTATACTCCCCAGGAACTTTTATGCCCGTCCCCGTCCAACCTCGCTTTGGTGTACCACTCAATCCAAGATGGCGATGCGTGACAAGGGAGTATACAGGGGCACCCAACGACAAGTTTCGGTAGATATCTGTTCGGTGGAGGGTAATTCGCCTTGCGCTTTGGCGTCGATTTAAGAGTGCACCAGATTTTCGTAACTAAACGTGGCCTAAAAGATTCGAAATTGGGAAATCATAGCCCCGAGCTTTTCGGAAAGGTCGTAATTGCTATTTGTGGCAGTCAAAAACGTCAGCTAGCATTTCGGAAAGAAAACAGTTCCAGAGAGTTCGTGGAAATTTCATTTCAGCTTACATTTTCTCGAAGGACAGATTTTGTTCCCTAACATTTTCGGGAATTACAATTTCAGCTAGGGAATCCGAACAGATGAACTTCTTCTAGCTTGAACATCGCTTTAAACAGACTAAATAGGCACTTAAAATGCCTTTCTACAGCTTGAAGCTCGTTGGGTGCCCCTGAGTATAGGAATACGTTTGTTAACGATATATAATCTCGCTCGGAAGCTGTTCACACATGATTTAAACGTTAATTTAGATCTTTTGTTTCTACCACCTGACGGTCGCCACACTGTACCTTGAAGACAAAAGAAAGCTGTACGATCAAAGAACTCTTGTATAATATATAAGTGACCTAGGTGAGCTTGTATTTTCGGTTACATCAGAAGAGGGTTACGTCCACGATTACGTCTGCGGTTACATAGAGGGTTACATCTACGCTATACGATGGTTACATTTTCGGTTACGACTTGAGTCAGAATAAACCTCTGCTGTTGAAGATCGTGTTTTCTCTGCTGTTCGACGAGTCCAGTTAGTCAGATCCCTGGTACAGAAGTTGTGACGAGCTTCCCTCGCCCGCAAGTGAGTTGCTCAAGAGTTAATTTTCCCCCTTGTTACTGAAGTTCGCAGTTAGCACGCGCAAGTTGTCTCTGAGGACAACACATCTCCCCGGTACAAGCAAAAACTCTCGTCACACCGGTGGAGAATCCTTCCTCGCCCAAACAGAGCAAAAAATCCCTCGTCACATAGACGAACGTTCGCATTACTGAAACAAACAAGCAGATTGAATTTGTCATAAGGAGAAAATATCGATAATAAGTGATTGACTCTATCAATGAATAAAATTTGTGGTCGTAAAAGAAACCACTTAAACGCCTTATAATTATTAGCAAACTTATTATATTACCGATAGTTGGTCAACAGCCTAAAGATACATTAAATCGAAGCGACATATAGATCAGGCCCCGGTTGTTCAAACAACGGATAGGTTGCTATTCGGGGGATAAAAATTTATCCACTTGCGGCATTCCGGTTGTTGGAAGCTTGGATAGCGTTATCCAGCCGCTATCTAATGGATAAAGTTATCCACATAAGGTAAGTCGTATAACTTTTTATTCACTGGAAAAAAAACTTGAAAAAACAGATTTGACTGTTCGAATAATCAACCATTTAGTTAAACAACTAAAACAAAGTGCCTGGTAAACTTACAGATGCATTAACTTTTGTCATTTTCTCACCGGCAACCCCAAATATTTTTTCCGCTAATTCAAAACTTTTCACCTTTTGCAAAAACATGTAGCCTTCGTTTCCAGGTTTGGACTATTTTGGGGGCTTTAAATCTTACAGTAAGCTAAGCATCATTTGTTGCACGACCAAGTCATAAGGAGCATGGGTCTATTCCCGGTTTGACGTCACAAACTGATTTGCATCGCGGCAAGTCTTTGTAAACATGTATGCAAAGCAGTTTGTGACGTGAAACCGTAAATAGACTCATGCCCCTTCTGACTCGGTCGTGCAACAAATGATCCTTAGTTTATTTTAAGTTTTAAAGCCTATAAGAGGTCAACATTTGGTTTAGAAAGGCGCTAAAAGGCAAAATGCGCTTCAAACAGGTACAAAGATTTATTTTAGTGAAAAAAAAAGGGTTAAGATGCGCTTTAAATGCTCGTAGTCAAACGCAACACATACATGCGGACCGCCGTGGAAACTTCATTGCTTTATTTATGGCGTAAATAGACGAGTACATGATCTTAAATTGGTATGACAGGTCAGCGGTCGCCAGCAATGGCGAAGGTTCGGGGTTTTCTGGGTCCGTGCATTTTGGTTCTTTTTGCCCTGCTTATACGATCTAAGATCCAGAAAAACATCACCAACTTACCCAAAGCTCCTGGAGACACTAATAACTACCGATTTTCCAACTCTAATTGCGTGATTACAGCAGAAGACGATGTTTTTGTACAACTCGCTAATCGAACGAATATCAAGATATCTTGATATTCGTTCGATTAGCGATTTGTACAAAACATCGTCTCTGCTGTAATCAGCAATTAGAGTTGGAAAATCGGTAGTTATATGGCGGCCGGAGAGATGAAATGCCGAATAATTTTGTGGTCATTGTTAATACTACTGTGCGGCGACATCATGCAAAATCCAGGTCCATCATCTCCACCGACTACCAAAGTACGGATACACTACAAATTCCCATGCGGAATCTGCAAGAAACCAGTGAAATCCAACCAGAAAGGTGTACAGTGTGATGGCTGTGATCTCTGGTTCCATTCAAGCTGTTTGTCCTTGATTTCTGCGGATTACGAAGGTCTGGCCAGTGCAACTGTATGGATCTGTTCCAGTTGTAATCACCCGAATTATTCTCGATCGCTGACATACTCGAGTCACCCAGCTGAATTATCGAACCAGTTTTCAGTTTTCAGTTTACATGAAAATCAGGAATCGTGGGACACTGGATCGGATTTGGGATCTAGAACGGAATGTGACACTGAATCGGAGCTTGGACCACCACTGGGTACATCAAGCCCAATATCCACTAAACGTACTTACAATACCAGGGATATTAAACTATGCTCAATCAATATCAACAGCATTAGGGGGAAAAAACTAGAACTTCAGTCCTTCTTAGAAACCTCTGGTTTTAACGTAGTAGCCATACAGGAACAAAAATCGACTCAAGCGTTTCAAATGCAGATCTCTTTCCCCCAGAACTTGGCTATTCGATATTCAGGAAAGACCGTGTTATACCTTATGAACCATCTGGATGCACATGGGTTAATAACGAGCAGACAACATGCCTTTCATAAAGGCCGTAGCTGTACCACACAACTATGTACAGTAATACACGACTGGTCCAAAACTATTGATAAAGGTCTCCAAACTGACGTGTTTATCCTGGACTTTGCAAAGGCTTTTGATAGTGTGCCCCACGAACGTCTTAAAGCGAAACTCTTTCGCTACGGCATAAACGGTAAAACACTAGCATGGATTAACAACTTCCTATGTCAGAGACATCAACGAGTGGCAATCAATGGGTCAAAATCAGATTGGACGCCAGTCATATCGGGTGTTCCTCAAGGAACAGTCCTTTGACCGGTATTATTTAATATATTCATCAATGATATAGTGGATGAGGTCGAATCGGAAATCCGACTTTTTGCAGACGACTGTGTCTGTTATAGCCAATCGCGAAAGTCCAAGATTGCGAAAAACTCCAACAGGATATCGATCATCTAACATCTTGGGCCAAGAAATGGTACATATGTTTTGAGCCAAGCAAGTGCAAGATAATGGCATAACTCGTAAAACCACCCACAAGATCACTTACCAATACACTATGGAACACACGAATCTGGAATCTGCCCAGCACACGAAATATCTCGGAGTAACGATATCAGATGACTTAGATGGAACCGCATGTAGCAGATATAACAGGCCGTGCCAACAAACTACTCGGACTCCTTAGACGGAACCTTTCAACATGCGACAGAAGAGTAAAAGAGGCAGCCTAACCTTGGCCTAGTAAGACCCTTACTCGAGTATGGGATCCATATACGGATAACCTATCAAACGAGATCGAAAAGATACAGAGGCGTGCTGCGCGCTTCGTAACATCTGATTACCAGAATTATGAACTTGGCAGTGTCACTACGCTCTTAAAGGATCTAGGGTGGAAGTCACTTAAGATCAGGAGGGAAATAGACAGACTCTGTCTTCTCAAAAAGGATTTAGATAACAACGCAATCCTGCCCCTGGATGAATTATCAATATCGGCCAGAAAGACAAGACATATGCACAATAGATATTACTCCACAATTTACGCTCGCACTAACATATTCAAATTCAGTTTTGTGCCGCGCACAATTAGAGACTGGAATAATCTACCACATAATGTTGTAGAAATTGCGGACGGCGCTAAATTCCGAAAATTATTGTTATTTACGTTTCCCTAGGAATCCGCTGACCGAGATGTATTTAATATCATTCATTTGAACGAGGTTACATCAAATAAATAAGTGAAGTGAAGTGAAGATAGTAAGAGAAATAAAACCGTAAGTCTTGAGGGAAGTCGTAGAGCGAGTTAACCCTCGGACGTACAAGCACCCCCCACCGTGCTACACGGGGGAGTGGTTGTAGCCCCTGTAAATCTTTAATAGATAGCCTGTCATTTGGTCAATAAAATGATGCTAATATTATTGGATACATATGCAGATAGCGCTGTTTTGGACCAGTGACGTCATTCAATATGGCGGACCTTTTTAGATTTTCCACTATAAATTCTTTTTTCCCCGAAAATTTAAACTTTCACTCAGAAAATACACTTTTCGACAGCTTTGCATGCAAAAGATACTTTGGTACATCTTTATTTTGCTTTACAACTACTTCTGGTTCAAAATGTGGCTTAATGAAGTTAAAATTTCAGCTCTTTTCCATAACCATATCTCCATTTTTATTTTTTTATCTCATGATACTATGAGCTGAAATTCAGAGCGAATATGTCAATTTAAAGCAATAAAAGCAAACCTTTTGCAGTGTTATTTCCAAACATGTCCACCGGATGTTCACATTCACAGAAGAATTTTCCGACAAAAGCTTTACAACGAATGGTTCCATATCAAGCTCTTT
>JAEMWC010001244.1:210000-214976 GCA_016490735.1 Pachyseris speciosa | reverse complement strand
ATTTGAGAGGATCCTTGGTCAAAAACACCAAATTGGTGTCTTATTAAAAAAAAAACACTAAAATCTGTTCTCTTTTAACCACGGTACATTTTTGTCCCCAAAAACTACTAAAAAATGTTTGGATTTCGGTCAAAATTTAACAGCCTCTTCAAGATTTTTCTGATTTGGTTTGGTCTGGTAACAAAAATTTAGCAATGATTTAGAGTAGGTACAAGGCCAAGAAGACTATTTATGAGGATTTCGAGTTTGTGGCCATTTTCTTGAGGGACAAGCTTCTGGTTTTGAGTGAAAAATTTGAAAAAATTTTCTGCGCTTGTTTATGGCTAAAATGCATCGGGGGGGGGGGGAGGGGGGCTTACTAGAGCTTTTACAAAAGTGAAAAAATGGCTTCATTACTGTTTCCAATGATATACCTCTAATGTTATTGCCAAGAATAATAAACTCATATTGCAAACAATAAACTCAAAACTGCATGTCACCACAGAAAGATCTATCCAATGAAAAGACAAGCCATAGCTCCATACCCCACCTACAACTTTCCACAACGAGTCAATTGTGAAACTTACAAGCACATATAATCTTTCAGTTGCTTTTATAAGCCTAAGGCAAAACATATAAATTCCACCATTTACTGTATGTAAGGCTGTTGTATGAAATAACTTTCTAATGGGTGTACATGTATCTCTTAATTACTGGAGAGGGTGTTTGCCTAATTTGAGACTTGAAATACATGTACTTACCAACTGTCTTCATTCCCAATTTAGTCATCTCTAATTTTACACTCTTGCTCAGATCTCGGAGGTACTGATCACGGATGGTGTGGTATGGCACATACTGCACTGGTAAGGCATATGGCTTTTTGTTTCGTCTCTCTTCTGATACCATTATTATGAGTATGTGGGTTGCTGGAGGCTGTCTTTTCTTCACAAACAGGTTACGCAAGTAATCAGTTATTTCCTTGGACATATTTTGAAGTGACGTAATCACATCAGAAACCCGTGGAGCAGTGGGATTTAAAGAAAAGCAGCAAATTCTCAATCTGGAATTTAGAGCTTGTGCCTTCTGCAACAGTGTGTTGTACTCCACAGTTTCCCAGCAAAGATGCATCAGTGTGGACTGGGAAGTGTTAGGTGAATTAAACTTGCTTTGATATAGTTCATCAGCTTTCTGTAACCCTTCTGTCAGAAAGGCAACATCCTCGGTTAAGGAATCTGATGCCAAGCGGAGACGCTACTCAATTAAATTATGGTCCCTTACAGTTGTATGCACATTCAGACAGGCTACTCTATCCTCGTATTCTTTCCTGAGAGACTGCAGCTTACCATCACCAAGGTCACAATCCCCGTTCCACTCTCCCCGAACAGACTGCTGAAGCACTGATTTTATGTCACAAGCATCTGCCTTCAACCAAAGCGTCCCTCGGGATGAGCTTCTTTGAGATGTTTGAGTGCAGTGATCTGAAGAAAGACAAGGCCAATAAAAGACATAAAGATGACTGTACCCTTTTCATGATGTTGCAATATTGTTAAATGATTATGTAATCATGTTGCCAAATAAAAACTTGCTTAACTGTCCCATTAAATATGATTTTCTTCCAGTTAGTTACTATAAAATGAGACTTATTCAATCACCTGCAATCCTGGTTCAGTTGTGAAATCAGATGCTGCTGTCTGCTTCTCAACAGTCCGTGTGCTTGGTGCTGCAATGTTCACCTTAGCCTGAAGCAAAGAGGTTGATGTGGCTGTTGTTACTGTTATTGTTAACATTATCATTAGCAATGAAAATAATGAAGTAACCATTATTATCACTTTCTGTTAATGGGTCCTTCTGCAATTCGTTAGGAACACCACTCCACATAGGACCCCTCAGCAAACGACCAAATCTCGTAGGAAATTCGGCGCACATGGTTTCATACCATAGTTTGTAATCACGTGGAACAGAAATCTGCAGAAACAACAAACAGGTTCACCTTGCTGTTCTCCATAAATGCAAACTTGTTATGGTACCAGTCAGTTGACCAGATAAGATTACAAATTCCCAACCCTTCTCATGTAGGAGCAATAATGTAAAGGGCAAAATGGTTGCTTGTCGATACTGGGGCTTAAAGGGTTAAAATATGAAGTACAAAAACTCAGTCTGAATAGTGTCAAAATGAAAAATGCCACCACTTCTGTGCCAAGTGAAGTAAGAAAGACTTAACAATAAACAATACCATCATGTACACAGGAACTTGAAAATTAACTACCTGCATGATGTTGGTACAGCTAAAGAATTCCAGCTGGTACTCTGTCATACCAAACGGCATTCGGTCGAGCTGAAATATTGGCTTCTCTGTGCCAGGACGTTTCTCTGATAAACAAAAAGCAAATTTATACAATGGATTTGCTTTTCCATTGACCTGGAGCAACCTCACCAGTTCCATGAAACAGAAATTAGCAATGCTAGATATGTTTGCTTGATCTGTCAAATGAATCAAGTTTTCAATCAGCTGTGACAAATTAGAGACCCCATCCAGGGCAGTTAGTAAAGCCTTTTTCAAATCTGAGGGTATGTCTGGCAATGTAGGGCTCTCTTGACTGGATGTTCTGTCGTGGTCCTGGTTTTCACTGGGTGTTTCAGGGTGGCTTTTGCAGGGTTAGTTCCTCTAGACATCCACTAAGTGTCAGGTTATATGCCTCTTTTGCAGCCTCCAGAGTTGGAAACTTTGTCCTGAAGTGAGTACAGACCCGTCCTCTCACCCTATTGTCTGATAAAGAATTGAAACACTTACCATTGGTGTATCTTCATTAAATTACAAGACAGCAAAATTCAGAGCCCATAACTTCAGCATCGCATTATCTTAACAAATATCTCACGAATATTTGAATATCTTGAACATACTTGTGAGTAGAATGTTGGCTGATGTGCTTGTCTTTATGTGGGAAGCTGCATCTGCCCAGAAGCAATGATGTTCTCTAAATGATGGCCACTCTGTCTCTGTTTCTAGCACACCATATGTAGGATCGGTCCTTGCTATTCCTATGAACTCAACAAGTGCTCTCTCTTCATATGTCCACTTGTGCCGTTTGACTGGTGACTTTCGTAGGGGACTGACAATGCAAGATTTTGCTTTTGTAAGGATAGTTTTTGCTATCTAGAGAGGAAGACATACATTTCATTAGTGAAAGGGCCAGGGCAGTGCAAAGAAACCAAGCTTTGAAAACTCACCTTTCCTTCGGACTTTTAACAGGAGTGTTTTTTGGCGACACATCGGCACTGCCATCTTGCCTTGTAAACAAAGGTTTTCTTACAGCAGCCAAAATGACTGTCCTGGTCCTCTTTTTCTCTGGTTTGTTTGGCGTTGATCCAGTTGAAGTATGCGATCGTTTTGCACTGGAATTTTCCATAACTGACAATCTTGAACAGAAACACAGAAACATAACTCATTTTCAGTTTATCTAACAAAGAGGACATGATTAATTCACTACTTGCTCACTACGGAACTCATAATAACGAAACAACACAATCAAACTCCGCATTACATGTTTCGCAGAGTCGCCACGTTTATCGCAACTCGACTTTTAAAACCATGTATTTTGACCATTTTCGATGCTTTAGAAAAACAAAACTGCTGGGTCACTTAGGGTGACTATGGTACGGTTTGGTTCAAATACGTTTTAATTATGCAGATTTTGATTGTATGCGTAAATTACTCAAGCCTAAAGTAAGTTATGATTAATTTTATGCGACGTGTTGAAGTGGTTGTCTTGCATGACTTGAGACATTGTTATTCAAATCATTCAAAAAAGCCCTTTTCCGAATTATTTAATTCACAGCAACAAGGCCAAATTCAAGACGAATATTATAACATTGTATTTTGGCAGTGTACTTTCAAAAATACAATCGAAAATCCTCCAAAAATCCACCACGTGTCACGAAAGTCGATTTACAAAGGATTCTGGGATACTAAACGTTCTTCCTCTGGATGTGTCTTAAAGTATTTTATGTACTCCTTTTTAGCAAGAACCTCCATGTTCCTGCCATATTTCAGAGCTGGTAAGTTTTCAATGGGTGGACTGTTACCTAGTAAGCTTTCAACAAGTTTCTCAGCACTGACATTATTTCCGGCCGCAGCCTTTATTGTTTCAACTTTAGTAAACACTCTGTGAAAGGTTGTTGCACTTATTCTGCCCCTCCACTGCATGTGCTAGTTCTCATTTTCAGCCTGACCAAAAGCTGCCTCAATGGCATATATTTCTTCACTGCTGAGCACAAAACTGCCACCAGATGTTGCCAGTGGTTCAGCGTATTCAGCCTGGCCAACTACAGTTTTCTCACTGACTATTTTTTCTTTGCTATTGAGCATACTGAAAAAAAAACTGAACTGAAGAACTTATTTAGACACGTGACATTGATGAGTCTAAGAAAAAGACTCGTTACAAAAATGTATGTGTATCTACAATAGCTATAAGCTAAGAAAATGTAAAAAAGAGTAAGAATTAGTAAAAAAAAATTTAAACCGTTTATACTATCAGCTACAATAAAATCTAGTCAGAGTAGGAATCCTGGCTCAAGTTAACCTTCTTGAGTTGGCTAAGAAAATTCTTAAGGTTAGGGGCCTCCCTAACATGCGAAGGTAAATTATTCCAGAGACGGTACGCAATATATGAAAAAGATCTGTGTTTAGAACTGGTGTTGGGGGCCGGCTGGTCGAGTCTACTACCAATACCGCAAAGATTATAAGCGCAGTTTTTAATATAATTATTATATAATTAGGATAGCCTTTGTACACAAGTGTGAGAGCTTGGACCAGGCGCCTATACTTGATAGAATCTAAATTGTACTGTGACAGGATCTGCTCGTAACTAATAGACTTAGGTAAATTGAAGAGAGTTCTAAGCGCATAATAATTGGTATGTTCTAACTTATCTGATAAAGTGTTATTAATTCCCATTAAAAGAGGGCTACAATAGTCAAAGTGAGGTAGAATGTACAAC
>JAEMWC010001244.1:190000-205000 GCA_016490735.1 Pachyseris speciosa | reverse complement strand
ATTTTCCTGCAAATCTCTAGCCCTGGCCGCTTTTTGAGCCTTCGTAAATCCAGCCAAGTCGAACCTGGTGTTTTTAACTAACAAGGGAAAGCTAAATTACGAAAACAAAAATCATAGACTTTTTGTGAAGGCTTTGAAGTTTCCCTTCGAAGCCGAAATTTCTCAGATATCAATGAACATTTAAAAACCGTCCTAACCAAAGACGTCAAACTTTCAAAAACAAACCTTTTCCTTGAGAAGGCGGCGTAATTGTTTCTGAAACAAGGCATATCTTAACCAAAGTCCAACATGTTTGGTACCAAAATGCCCGCCAAAATGTGAACTTGGAAAAACATTGTGGTTGGAATGCCATCAGGTGAATCCCAGGGCCACTCGTAGACGTTTTTTGACAGGCTCTGAACGAAGCCCCAGTCTTCTCTCAAAGCACACGGTCACAGAAGCCAAACGTGGACATGGGAAGTTCCACTTGACAGCGCACGATGGCCCAGCATGTTGGGGAGCCCTTCCTGAAGTAGTGCTTATGGGAGATGATGTACAGCTACTTCCTGTGTGTGACACTCCAGTGTATATTGACCATAGCCACAGTGCACCATCCAACCATGGTTGGTTGGTGTGGACGAGGTTTGACAGTGCCGCTGACCTAACCCAGATCTTGAGACAAACTGAATCTGAAGAGCAGCTGAGAAATGTGCTCATGTCAATGAGGACGTATTCTACAACACTCCAGCAAGTTTGCTGGCTGCAGACATTTCAGTGGCACAATCTCCGCATAAGCCATGGTCCAGAATTTCTTTGTAGGATGGATGAGCAAGGCCTCTGTCTTCCCAACACATCATTTGGGATGGGAACGCAATAAAGCTAAGCTGCTTGAGTGTAACCGGGTAATTCAGGTATATTGTGGTTCGTCCTGGAAAACATCACTTTGAAGCTACGAATCCAGGAGCCCTATTTGTTGCACTGTCAAGAGCAAAATCAGCAGGTGGAGAAGGTGTGGATCCTGATTTTGCCTTTCACAACGATGTCCTGCTCAATGATGATAGATTGAAGCCTGTGAACACTCCCACTACCCGTATTAGAGCCATAGAAATGGAAAGGCTGCATGTCTTAGCCACTCGGTGTCAGGAAAGAGAGGGTTTAGGACCAGCATATCAAGATCGAGCCTTCCTCAAACTGGTGGAGTGGGCACAGTCTCAAAGTCACTAAGGTATTTCTCAATTAGTCCACTGCATTTTGAGTAAAATGCATAAAGGTATGATGCTACCGCACTATCCAAAAGTGTTGTTATTATGTGTGACCATATCACTGCCTTAAATAAATTAATTTAAAAAATATCACTGCTTTAGTGGCTTAACTAGCTTGCCACCAGTTTGTGTAACTGAGTCTGTAATTGGCCACAATTAAGAAGGAAATTCACTGCTAATCAACATGTGCACTTAGTGTTGAGCTGGACGTTGAAAATAACTTGCAGCATACAATTTTTATTTCTTATTTCACAGAAAGGTAGTTAAAAAATGTATATTTCACAGCTACTTACACAATTCATGGGAATAAGAAAACATTAAATTCATTCCAGAAACGTTACTGTAACATCCTCTGGTACATATAGCAAGCACACCAGATTGCCAGCAATCTCTGTTTGATATGCTGCAGAAGAATTATGAAAGCCAGCACAGTCAACTGTAGGCATATACATGTATGCTTGAAGTTTGATGCACTGTGGTGATTTATACTGAGCAGATGGCAGCTAGCAAAGAGATGTGCCCTGGATGCTGGGTAAGCAATCACCATAAAATTAACAAAATACTTAATGACATCAGTTGAGTTATTTTCTTTCCAATCATGTGGTTATTATTTATATAGGTAAAGGATACTAATTAAAACACATTTCTATAATAAATACGATAACAAATTTGCAGCTAAATAATAAAATTCATGATAAATCAGTCATCGTTATTAAACATTTATGTCAAGATGAGAATCATTAAGTAATAAACACGGCAAGAAAACCCTCGTTCACTGTCAATTTTGCCAAACGGTGAATACCAGGAAAATCCTGTGTTGACCGTCCGTTTTCTGATATCGGAAAACGTTCTGTTAATTCAGCGTTTTTCATGTGTGAGCGCCAGGAAAACTGGGGCTAATTCAATGTTTTCATGGTCTCAAAAAACGCCAGTTAACACCTTGTTTTCCATTGCGTTTTCTTTCGTTTTCCCTAGCAGATTAATGCAGTGTTTGTTGGAGGTTTTCCAAGTCTAAATGCTGATTGTCAACACCAGGAAAAGTTGATGTTCACTAGCAATTTTCCCCACAGTAGACTGCAGACGCGATTTTCTTACATAAATTCTCAACATGAACATTCCAGGATAAAGTCTGGTCAATATAATCACCAAGAGATTTCGTAGAAGTAACTTGAGTTATAGGTGCACCGTCAATCATAAGTAACGGAGGGTTGTGAAACGTGCCTAGCCTTTGCCTCAATTCAATCAACATAAACTCAGTTTTAGATGCGTTAAGAGTAAGCTTGTTAGCAGTTAGCCAAATTTCAACTCTAGCAAGATCCTCATTTAAACCAGTGTTAATGTTTTGGATGTTATTACTAGGATACATTCGAGGTACAGAATTTGACAGACAGGTAAGTCGTATTATATATATATATATATATATATATATATATATATATATAGCTGACCGTTTGAAAACCCTGTTAGACTCCAGAACTTGAGTTTTTCTAAAATGGCCAGAAAAATGGCTGGACTTTGCTTTCAGATAGATTAAATTCTTACCAGATCATACCTTTGTTGCAGGCTAGCCAGCCCGGTGTGCCTATTCATCAAAACTCCCAACACTCAGGCATATATGCAGCTGCGCAGTCCTCCAGGCAATAAAGTCAGCAAATTAATTAATAATAGAAAAACCAACATCACATGGCCAAAGTTTGAGCTGGCCTACCCCCCCTGCTTTAAGAGCTGGCCAGCTCAAATGCAGATGGTCTTGTAGCCCTGTCCCTCTTGAGTGCCCTGAAACCCGGCTTGATGGAACCCCCCTCAAAATTAATCGGCCGGATTTCCCTGGAACTTACTGCCCGGAGGCAGCAAGTTCCACCGGAATCGGCGGTGAAAATCGCAAATGACTGACCCTGTTTTGAAAAATCCACCCAGTTGTCTCAGCCAAATCGACCGCTTTGCAGTTTCAAGATGCTCGGGGAGCTCACTGTCATCAGCTGAGCTCACCGGCACTAAAATTCCCCCGGTTGGCCCCTCATTCCCTGGAACTATATACCTGACCTTTTGAAAACCATGTTCAACTCGAGAACTTCAGTTTTTCTAAAATGGCGAGGAAAATTCCTGGACTTTGCTTTCAGATAGATTCAATTCTTACCAGCTCATGCCTTTGTTGTAGGCTAGCCAGCCAAGTGTGCGTGTTCGTCAAAACTCCCAACACTCAGGCATATATGCAGCTGCGCAGTCCTGCAGCAAATTAATTAATAATAGAAAAACCAACATCACATAGCCAAAGTTTGAGCCGGCCTACCCCCACCCCTGCTTTAAGAGCTGGCCAGCTCAAATCCAGATGGTCTTGTAGCTTTATCCCTCTTGAGTGCCCTGAAACCCGGCTTGAGGGAACCCCCCCCCCCCCCCCCCTTCAAAATTTATCGGCTGGACCTAATTCTAGCTGGATTTTTCAAAACAGGGTCAGTCATTTGTGATTTTCACCGCCGACTCCAGTGGAACTTGTTGCCTCCGGGTAACAAGTTCCGGGGTAATCCGGCCGATAAATTTTGAGGAGGGGATCCGTCAAGCTGCATTTCAGGGCACTCAAGAGGGACAGGGCTACAAGACCATCTCTTAAAGCTGGGGGGGGGGGTAGGCCAGCTCAAACTTTGGCCACGTGATGTTGGTTTTTCTATGATTAATTAATTTGCTGACTTTATTGCCTGCAGGACTACGCAGCTGCATATATGCCTGAATGTTGGGAGTTTTGACAAACACGCACACCAGGCTGGCTTGCCTGCAACAAAGGCATGAGATGGTAAGAATTGAATCTATCTGAATCTATCAGCTGATGACAGTGAGCTCCCCGAGCCCCTTGAAACTGCAAAGCGGTCGATTTGGCTGAGATAATTTGCTCCGGGGAATGAGGGATCAACTGGGGCAATTTTAGTGCTGGTGAGCTCAGCTGATGACAGTGAGCTCCCAGAGCCCCTTGAAACTGCAAAGCGGTCTATTTGGCTGAGATATCTAGGTGGATTTTTCAAAACAGGGTCAGTCATTTCTGATTTTCACCACCAATTCCGGTGGAACTTGCTGCCTCCGGGCAGCAAGTTTTGGGGTAATCCAGTCAATTAATTTTGAGGG
The DNA here is from genome assembly GCA_016490735.1 of Pachyseris speciosa. Classification (NCBI taxonomy): domain Eukaryota; kingdom Metazoa; phylum Cnidaria; class Anthozoa; order Scleractinia; family Pachyseridae; genus Pachyseris; species Pachyseris speciosa. The sequence goes on along the minus strand of JAEMWC010001244.1, from coordinate 200,645 downwards.
GAGGTTCCATGAAGCCAGGTTTCAGGGCACTCAAGAGGGACAGAGCTACAAGACCATCTACATTTGAGCTGGCCAGCTCTTAAAGCAGGGGTGGTAGGCCAGCTCAAACTTTGGCCATGTAGTGTTGGTTTTCCTATGATTAATTAATTTGCTGACTTTATTGCCTGCAGGACTGCGCAGCTGCATATATGCCTGAGTGTTGGGAGTTTTGACAAACACGCCCACCGGGCTAGCTAGCGTGCAACAAAGGCATGAGCTGGTAAGAATTGAATCTATCTGAAAGCAAAGACCAGGCATTTTCCTGGCCATTTTAGAGAAACTCAAGTTCTGGAGTCTAACACGGTTTTCAAAAGGTCAGCTATATAGCTCCAGGGAATGAGGGGCGAACTGGGGCAATGTTAGTGCCAGTGAGCTCAGCTGATGACAGTGAGCTCTGCAAGCCCCTTGAAACTGCAAAGCGGTCGATTTGGCTGAGATATCTAGCTGAATTTTTCAAAACAGGGTCAGTAATTTGTGCTTTCTACCGCTGATTCCGGTGGAACTTGCTGCCTCCGGGCAGCAAGTTCAGGGTAATCCGGCCGATAAATTTTGAGGGGGGGTTCCGTCAAGCCAGGTTTCAGGGCACTCAAGAGGCCAGGGCTACAAGACCATCTGCATTTGAGTTGGCCAGCTCTTAAAGCAGGGGCAGTAGGCCAGCTCAAACTTTGGCCATGTGATTTGCTTTTTCTAATTAATTTGCTGACCTTATTGCCTGCAGGACTGCGCAGCTGCATATATGCCTGAGTTTTGGTAGGTTTGACGAACATGCACACTGGGCTGGCTAGCCTGCAACAAAGGGATGAGCTGGTAAGAATTGAATCTATCTGAAAGCAAAGTCCAGGCATTTTCCTGGCCATTTTAGAGAGACTCAAATTCTGGAGTCTAACACGGTTTTCAAAAGGTCAGCTATATAGCTCCAGGGAATGAGGGGCCAACTGGGGCAATTTTAGTGCCGATGAGCTCAGCTGATGACAGTGAGCTCCGCGAGCCCCTTGAAACTGCAAAGCGGTCTATTTGGCTGAGATATCTAGGTGGATTTTTCAAAACAGGGTCAGTCATTTGTCATTTTCACCGCCGATTCCGGTGGAACTTGCTGCCTCCGGGCAGCAAGTTGCGGGGTCATCCGGCTGATAAATTTTGAGGGGGGTTCCGTCAAGCCGGGTTTCAGGGCACTCAAGAGGGACAGGGCTACAAGACCATCTGCATTTGAGTTGGCCACCTCTTAAAGCAGGGGGGGTAGGCCAGCTCAAACTTTGGCCATGTGATGTTGGTTTTTCTAATTAATTTGCTGACTTATGGCCTGCAGGACTGCGCAGCTGCATATATGCCTGAGTGTTGGTAGATTTGACGAACACGCACACCGGGCTGGCTAGCCTGCAACAAAGGGATGAGCTGGTAAGAATTGAATCTATCTGAAAGCAAAGTCCAGGTATTTTCCTGGCCATTTTAGAAAAACTCAAGTTCTGGAGTCTAACACGGTTTTCAAAACGTCAGCTATAAGCTCCAGTGAATGAGGGGCCAACTGGGGCAATTTTAGTGGTGGTGAGCTCAGCTGATGATAGTGAGCTGCCCGAGCCCCTTGAAACTGCAAAGCGGTCGATTTAGCTGAGATATCTAGCTGGATTTTTCAAAACAGGGTCAGTCATTTGTGATTTTCACTGCCAATTCCGCAGTTCATGTATGATTCATTTGATTTATCATTCACACTCATTTCTTTCACGGGAACATATGAACCCAGAATTGACCTGCTCCCAACGTCAGTGGCTTCATAGCTCAGTTGGTTAGAGCATTGCACCGGTAATCGCGAGGTCACAGGTTCAGACCCTGTTGAAGTCCTGAATTTTTTTCAGGCTTTTTTTTTTTGCAATTGCATAAATTGCGTTCACAACTGCGAGGATCATTCTTCATTTGATTTCATTTCCGCAGTTCATGTATGATTTATTTCATATATCATTCACAATACCAAGTAAATTTTCTGGGCTGTTAAATATGTTGTATAGAGTTTTGCATTCATTACGAATGCGCATCCAAAGTAAAAGCAAAAAACAAAAACAAATGCATCACTGAGTGTATTTTTAACAGCCGCCATATTTCTCAGGTGACAATTTCCCAACTCTGTTCCCAGGGTCTCTCCTCTTTGAGACCCTGGGAAGGAGGTTCACGATTTCCGACATCATGTACCACTCCTGTTTTGTTTATTTTAACCCGTCACAGCAGCTTTAAAAGCATTTTTTACCAGGTGTTGAACTAAGACAAAAATTTGAAACACTGACAAGCACCGTGAATAAATCAATACTTTTGTGTAGGTGGAAGTGGAATCCCGACGGCTGTGGCGCTTTCAACCTCTAAAGTGTTATTTTCGCTCCGTGGTTAATTATAATGCGAAAAAGGAAAGGAAAACATTTGGTTAAGCTTTAAGAAGTAATTTCCTGTCTTAAACACTCTGCCCAGAAGTATCATTTAGGAAAAAAAATCAATATTTCGTATGCTTTGACTATTTATAAGATACAAAATTAAATAAAGAGGTGAAAAGAAGTGTAGTTCGCTCCCAACGGCTCAAAAATAACATATTAACTAGTGTGTGTCTCCTGTTAATTGTGTTAAATTCTGTAAAACAAAAAAGGCTACGTCTATTGTTAACCTATTTCGAATCAGTCACGTTCACATGAAGGTACAAAAGGTTTCGTTTTTGAACATTCTTACTTTAAGATATATTCAGTCAGGTGCGTTATTACGTACTGATGCTCAAAGTAGTGGACAACGTTGAGTCTCGTCTGGGATGGCTGATCAGTTAATCGGAGCCTACAATGATGGACAAAAGTGTTGACACATTGAGCAAAATAATCGCTTTTTATCAGCGCCCTTCCGTAATTGAAAAAACCTTTTTTTGTGGACAGCCAAGTCCCCCTCTCCCCCTTTTCAATGTTGAAATACGCTATTTGGATGACTGGCACGTGGTTACAACATTAAAAAGGTTTTTTAGGGGAGTGTCTCAACTACTTTTGTTCATGATTGTAGCTCTAAGGAAAAGTGGATGAACTGAAGGTCACGCCTACAGTAAATAACCTTGAATTTAACAACAGCAGTGACACGGCAGTGAACGCTTTTCACAGTACTTTTTGTTTTTGCCCGATCAAACCAATATTTACGTGGATTCTAAGCAATACAACCACGTTTTACGTTGCATCGATAACTTCTTTTATAGCTTCTCCAGTAATCGTTTAGCGGCTGTTGTAAACTTGTTAACTAAATTCAACTACTGAAAAGCTAGTGAAGAATTCTCAAACTTAACTACAGATGTTCTCACATGTTCTTTGATTAAAAGAAACAAAACATGGCCGCCCTCTCCGTGTTAGGGGTGGCCCTTGAGAACAGTCAGGGACCCATGAATCCGTGGGGTCCCCAGTCAGAAATATTACAACATCTCCCCTCTAACAAGATTCAATGAGTCTTTCCGGCCTCCTAACTTGTCGCCCAGATCTCGTGGTAATTGGTGAACTTTGTGCTTGCACTGTGGTTCTCACCGGTGCGTCTTCTTTGCTGGGTGACCGTTCCTCTGTTTCAGGCAAATTTGAACGTGTGGGGGAACTGTCAAGCTGGGGAGCCACAGCATCACGCAGGTGTGGATGCATAGATTGGTCATTTGGAGCTGAGATGATCTGTCTCCTGTTTCTTCTGTAGATACGCCCTTGTTCATCTTCCAGGAGATACGACCTTGGTAACACTTCTGCTTTGCGCCACTGTTGCTCCCGATTTGCACGAATTCGCACTTTGTCCCCCACCTCAAGTGGACACACAACACCTCACAACTCGGTCAGGGTCCACTGCTTGGGGTAAGAATAGACGTCGATAAGTCGGTATCATTGTGCATGTTCGGCAACTTATCAGTAACTGAACAGGTGACACCTATATCTTGGAAAGGTGTATTGCGATACTTCAGCAATCGCTCAATTGGGTCTTTGTGGTCTGCAGCAGCCTTCTTCAGGATCCGTTTTGCAGTCTGCACTGCCCTCTCTGCTGCACCATTCCATTGTGGGTACTCAGGTGAGTTTGTAGTATGGCGAAATCCCCACTCTTTGGCAAATTCTTTGAACTCATGGGTACTGTTAAATAGATTTCTGGTGTTGCTGTACGGCGAACCATCATCACTCGCGACTTCATCCGTGATTCCAAAACAAATCAGTCGAACAACTTGCCATGGTAATCCTGGGATGTCATGTGGATGTAATGACTCTCTCTGTTGTTGGTTGCGAAAGGCATTACAAATAGGACAGGAGCTGACTTTGTCTTTAATTTGAGCAGTCATTGATGGCCAGAAAACATAGTCCCTAGCAAAGCAGAGACTTTTGTTCCCTCGCAGGAGTGCTCCATGAATTTCATCCAGCACTTTAGCTCTGAATGGTCTTGGGACAAGAAGTCTGTCAGATTTAAATAGCCGCCCATCTTCAACACTCAGCTTTTCCTTGAAGCTCCAGTACTCCCTGGGAATGTCATCAACTTCTTTTTTAGCCGGCCAGCCTTGCATGACATACTTCATCACTACTCTGGAAGTCTCGTCAACACTTGAGGTGTCTCTAAATCTCTTCAGCGTACTACTCTCAAATGCTAGTTCATCAACAAGATTAACTCCAATGACATCTTCAGGTTGGCTGACTGGTTCAGTGTCACTGAGAGGTGCTCTGCTAAGACAGTCTGAGATGACTTGCTGCTTTCCAGGAACATATTTCACATCAAGATCATACTTGGTGAGTTTTAGAAGCATCCTTTGTAGCCTGGGAGGGGCATCATTAAGTGGTTTCTTGAATATAGACTCTAACGGTTTATGGTCAGTTTCAACAATGACTCTTCGCCCATACACGTAACTGTGAAATTTCTGTGCTCCCCATACAATAGCTAACATTTCTCTCTCAATGTTGGCATATCTTCTCTCACTGTTTTTGAGCTGAATGCAATTGGTTTACCTTCTTGCACGATCACTGCACCAAGTCCAGTGCTACTTGCATCCACATTTAGCACTTTCTTTCTTGTTGTCAAAATAAGCAAGCACAGGTGCAGTAGTGATGACAGACTTCAGGCTGTCAAAGGCGTCTTGTTGTGGTTTCTCCCACACAAATGCTGCATCTTTCTGAGTAAGCTGTGAGATGGGTCCCTGTAGATCAGCTTTATGCTCAATGAACTTGTCTAAGTAGTTGATTGTTCCTTAATCTTTTCAGGATCTGCTTTCAGTCCCTCTGATGAGAGTATGTGTCCAACATAGCTTACTTCTGGGACTTTGAGTTTCTCTTTCCTAGGGTTGAATTTCTTCTCTGCTTCTGTCAAGCACTGCTCTCAATTTCTGATCGATGTCCCTTTGATCTTCACCATGTATCAGGAAATCATCTACTATAATTTCAACAGGAACCCCTTCAAACAGTCTGTCCATCTCCCTTTGATAAATTTCAGGTGCTGATGAAATCCCAAAAGGGAGTCTTGTGAATCGGTACCGCCCCCAAGGAGTGTTGAATTTTAGGAGCTTGGAACTCTCATATCCACTTAGAGTTGCCAGTACCCACTGCAGGCATCAAGGGATGTGAAGATTTTTGCACCTGAAAGACGATTTTCCACCTCTTCTACAGTAACCATTGGATAATGGGGTCGTTTAAGGGCCTTGTTCAGATCCCTTGGGTCAATGCAGATTCGGACATTGTCCTTAGATGGAGGAGTGTCTTTATCATTTGCTTTTCTCTTGTCAATAACTACCATAGATGACACCCATGGTGTGTGTTCCTCCTCTTTGACAATAATACCATCTTCCTCCATCTCTGAGCTTTTCTCGTGCTGGTTCAAGCAGGGCGACCGGTATCTTTCTTGGAGCGTGGATCACTGGGGGAACTGAGGGGTCAACCTCCAAGTGCACTTTGTTTGGCAATTTACCAGGCTTGTCACTAAAACAGTCTTGATATTCACTCAGCACTGGGTCATTCTTAAAACTACTTGCATCTCCAACTTGACTTGATGTTACTGAACTAGCTTCACATGGTTCTGGTGTATCTATCAGTTGAAAATTCATAAATTTAAGCACTTCCAGATCCAGACAGGCATCACAGCCCAGCAATGGTGTGAAGTTTCCTTCCACAACAAGATACAACAGATTCAGCTTTCGGTTCTTGTACTGAGTTGGAAGAGATACACAGCCCACTGGATGTATGGGTTTCTTTGCAAGCCAACCTTTCAAGGGTTGTTGGATCTTTTGTAGAGGCTTCTTTGTAATCTCCTTGTACAAGTGGTATGAGATGACTGTAGCTTCTGCACCAGTGTCTGCTTTGATTCGAACATCTCTTCCTGCAATCTTAACAGTAATCAAGCTCTTGTTTGTCTTTCTACTGTCAGCAATACTTCCCAATTCAACAGATCCAAAATATGTGTGTACATCCTGACTCTTGTCTAGAAGGTCTTCAACAAAGGCTTCTTGTTCCACTGTGTCAACTTGTGAGTCTTTCTTGGCATTCTCTTTGCAAACCTGTGTAAAGTGTCCCTCTTTCTTACACTTTATGCATCTTTTTCCAAATGCCGGGCATCTACTTGGCTGAGTAAATGGGTGCTTGTAACCACAGAACTTACAAGAACGTGCAGTTGTCCTGTCTTGTCCTTTAGACTTTCTTACGAAATGAATTCCTGATGGACGTTCGGTACTCGCATTTGTTGGCAGGTTAAACTTGAACTTCTGCAGCTCAGCTGCCTCAAATGTTCTAGAATAATCATGAGCACTCTGCAGCGCGAGATCTGGCTTTTTAAGCAATTCTCTCAAGTCGTCAGATGATACACCACCAACAATGCGATCTCTAATTAGTGAATCTCGTAAGTCTCCAAATTCGCATGTTAGAGGCAATCTCTTTAGCTCACTCACAAAATTATCAATCCTCTCTCCCTCTTTTTGATTCCTCTGATTAAACACCAGCCACTCATAGATAACATTCCTAGCCCCTTCACATAATTCCTTAAACTTCTTGCAGACATCTGCATAGCGTTCGTTGCTTTCTCCCTTGTCAAAAACAAAATGACTATACTCCTCAATAGCTTCCGGACCAGCACAATGAAGTAACATGTTTACCTTTGTAGTTTGTCCGGCTTTTCATCTTTCCCTTTTGCCGCAAGATAAATTTCAAACTGCATGAGGAATTTTCTCCAATTTTCCAATGCTTGTGCATCCAGTACTAACGGACCAGGAGCGCGGGAATCTTTCTCGGCCATTCTTGTGCTTTCTTCGCACCCGATTGCAATTCTTTCACTGTTCAGAACATCCCACTTTGTGACACCATGTTGTAAACTTGTTAACTAAACTCAACGACTGAAAAGCTGGTGAAGAATTCTCAGAAACTTAACTACAGATGTTCTTACATGTTCTTTGATTAAAACGAAACAAAACATGGCCGCCCTCTCCGTGTTAGGGGTGGCCCTTGAAAACAGTCAGAGACCCATGAACCCGTGGGGTCCCCAGTCAGAAATATTACAACAGCAGCTTAATCATGGCAGTAATGAAGAAGAGCGAACTACATACGAACTTAAACATTTAACTGGCTTTAGAATTGAGTAGCGAATTTCTTGGTGGGTGCTGTGTCAATGGCTTTGACTATCACCATTGATGCATTGCTCCTTCGCAAGGATTTCAGCCATACTATTTGTGAAATAGCTTCCGCTAACGAACTGCTGCTGTATGTTCGTCTATATATTAACTCACTGCCATTGCTTGGAAGCAGTATGTGGCAGATGCAAGATGGATGCAGTACGATGTCATTATTTGAAGGGTCAAGAGATGGCTTCTTGCTTTGTTCACAACGGTTCGCTACAGTTACATTAAGACCTTGAACATAGTCTTGTCTCTCCCAGCGGTGCGTGGTTACCTTGAGGTGCATAAGACAGGTCGGATACACGTTGCCCAAGACATAAGTAGCACTGTAAGGCGTATTAAGGTGGCGCGAGAATCGCCATTACCAGGAAGGCTTTGGTCATGACGATTGTCTTGTTCGTCTGTTATATCCCATCGGTCATCTTCGAACAAGCTCGTTTTACCGCTGGTCGGAGTTTCTCATGCAAACAATTCAACTCCCTCGTGAAGAGAGTTCTACAATGCTTCATCCTGGACCACCACTTTACCAATGTGGTTCTTACAACACTGGGTTCCAGAAAGCAAGGCACACACCAGCCCATATAGACCATCAACGCGCTTGCCTGCAATCACTGCTCAGCAGCATCGCTCAAGATCACCTGTTGCTAATGCACTCCTAAGTTTGCAAGAGTTTTTGGAATAAGAATGAAAACTACAATTTCGCTGCCGTATCCCCAGACGGGTGTCGGCAAAAAATTGGAATTTGATCACATTTGATAACGCTTCTCACCAGAGTGGTATGCGATAATAGAACAACCAGTGATACAAACATAAATGACGAAGCAAGGTTCATCGTCTGGAGTAAAGAGGGTGGTCATTGGCGATGTACACCACCCCAGAACTGAACAAGCTAGCACGACACAAAGCCAACGAATTTACCAAACAAGGTGGTCACTGAAGGGAGAGAACCAAGGTCTTGCTACTAGAGATGCAAACAACTTTCGAGAATCATAGAAGACTAAACAAAACAGAGTGTACTACACCCAAAATCAACAGAGAAACACAAAATTTCATCTAGTCAAAGGGCAACGTAATGGATTGCTAGTAAAACTCTGGAAATCAATTAAAAGAGGACCTGTTTGTCTATGACAAACGGAACAGAAAGGACAAATTTTCTTCAAAACTATTCTTAATTGATGTTAGTTAAGAGCGCTTAGCCAAGATGTAAATGAATGGGGACAATCTAATTTTCACAGGTCGCAGATAAATTGTCGCGGGTGAGAAACTAGTAATGAGAGCGTTCGTCTAATCTCTTGCTTGCTTGAACGTGCTCATGGCATGTGGAAGTGACGGTTATAGCAGCTAAATTTGAGCTTTACTTTTAAAACAGCTTATCCCTATCTCAGATAATGTAACAAAGTACCTGAAATAATTGAGTAAGTAAAACTTCAAAGACTTGCATGCACTACAACAAAAGGTCATGTGTTAAGGTAGGGGTACATGTGAACTTCGAGTGAAATTTTAAGGAGTTTGAAGAAGGGATGGAAATTGGGTAAAAATGTTTTGAAACACCACCAGATTCTTGTGGGTTTTCCAACAAGAATCGGTTAGTTTGTCCGCCGAGTGTATGGGGAACTTCTCCAGGCAGACCTAATCAAGTAGTAGGCACACTCACCTAGCGAGCAGGCACCAAGACTCTAAGACAACGGCTTAAATCTTCGGCTGATAGCTATACACATATTCTTCTTCACATCTGATAAACCTCTAACGATTAGCTAAACAACCAACTACATACTGTCAACTATTGTCTACCAGCTACCGACTACCAATTAACTCACAGGCCTAAATGTTCAGACTTAAATACTCTATCTGCAGACTTGTTTGGGTTCACAGACCATGGGAATATGAATTGCTGTAGACGTTGCCCATTCAGGAATACCGAAACATACCAATGCGAACACACAACGAATATTGAACTTCCAAACAAATCACAGAGGTCCCATCCAAGGTCAGCAGGAACTCCTAAACGTGCCCACAGCGAGAAACCACTACAATAATTAAACTAGTAGACAAAATAATTTGGAACTCGCACAATTCATGTGTGGGAGAACCTTGAACCTTAAACAATGGGAATAAGAATTATAAAGATCAGCTTCATAACAGTTGACATTCCTCAAGGGCACTGCAGGTTGCTGGGGAACTGTTTGGTGACCGTCTACCATTTTCTAACTTCAACCAAATTTTAAACCTTCATTAAATTTTCAATATTCCTATTTCCCTAAATTTAATAATCCTTTGAGAAAAATTATTTCTTCCTAAATATACCCAAAAATCACCAAATGATTCACAAAATATCGTATCCTCAACATAGATTCGTCCAATGAGCATAGAGATTTTTGATTGCTTGAAACGCGAATGAGTTCTTAACATTAAATCCACGTTAAGAGACCTAACAACGGTATTCAGGTGTACCCCGCCTTAATCAGATTATAGACATGATACAGTGGAACAACAGTCACGTCTCGACGTCGGCGACTTTTTTCTCCCAGCGGATACACTCACTCACTCACGACCACTCTCTACAACAGCCACTTACCTCTGTTTTGAAAAGAAATAAACTGAACACAGACTTTCTAACTGTTCTTAATTTTACTTCCTTGAACTTGTTCCAATAGCTTGTGGGGCGGCTGTCGGTCATTAAAGAAATATACTATAGTGTCTCTCCTATTTATCCCATTTATCGTATTTTATTTATTCCATTCCATACCTCTCCACCCAATGCTGCACAGTCAACTGTCCAACCTAACCCCCATCCCCACCCTATGTTCGTTCCATCCTGAATTCAAGACGTAAGCACTCTGATTAGTTTTTTGAAGAACTATTTAATATTTCAAGATTTTTCTTACTACCGAAGGTCACTTCTAAGCCCAGTGAATGGTACTCGACTGAAAATAAGACTTTCATAAATTTGTCTTTGAATTGTCACCGTTCATTCTGTTGCAAAGAATTGTAGGGGAAAAT
>JAEMWC010001244.1:155000-180000 GCA_016490735.1 Pachyseris speciosa | reverse complement strand
CCCAAGTTTAGGCTAATTGTAGCCTCTTGTTCGAATTTCCGCTAGCAAATATGGATAAAGCTACTTACGAGAATATCAGAAAGCTGTGTAATGGTGTGTTTTCTGGGGAAAAAAACGCTGCAATTCGCCCTGGCTACAACAGCAAGTCGTGTCTATTCAGCTCCTTTTCTCAGAAGATTCAACTTCTCTCCGCACTTATACCTATGAGACTTGATTGAACTCATCTCGTTTAAAAGTAATTTTTATAAGTGGACCACAAAATACATTGACATGTTGAGCTATGCAAGTTTCTTTTTTAATTCCAACTTAGTGAACTCATCTTGTTTAAAAGTAATTTTTATAAGCGGACCACAAAGAAGTGAGTCAGTGTGAAGCTGAGATCGAAAAAGGATTGGCTAAATTGAGGTGGACAAAGAGAAAACAGTCTGAAGTACAGGGGGAAAACGGAAATCAAGGAAGAGAAAACAAAGATCAGGATGAAGAAGAAAGAGGACTTGTTTATGATATTGAGAACAGGACATTTGATTTCCGTAACATGAGAGCAACAGATCTCCCCTTCAACAAAAGGGTACACTTACCTGAACCCCTTGACGAGGAATCAGAGATTGCGATCCAAAATCTGAAAGTAAAGCTAAATCAGATAACAGCAGAGTATGTGGAATGCGAAAGGACTGACAAGTGGAGTAACCTGGAGAGAGATGAAAAGAAAGGCTTAGTATCAATGAAGAGAAAAGTACAAGCACAGGAAAATGTGGTGTTTCAAACTGACAAATCAGGACGTTTTTCCGTAGACAGCTTGGAAAACTACAAAAAGCCTCTCAGCCTCTCAGCCTCTCAGCCTCACATTGCTGACAGTACCATGATTACCAAGGATGAGCATGATCAATTGCAACAACTGACCAATGCCCATTCTGTTTCATGGGTTCGTATTTTGAGTGCTGGGAGTGGAACGGGTAACGAAGTAAGAGTAAAGAACAGTATGATGAACAATGACAGCTCAGTAGCACCACTGTACACCCTACGTAAGGATCATAAACAATGCAGTAATGATTTCAATGGGCCGCCTGTCAGACCTGTGTGCAGAGCAGTTATAGGCTACAACTGCAAGCTTTCACACATGATGAGTGTCATACTCACAGAAGTATGGAAGTCTAGAAACAACACCATATGTATGAGTACAGAGGACATGATAGCTGAAATGAACCGGACCAGTGACAACCAGGAGGACGACAACCTAATTATTGGTTCTACCGATGTAGTGGCCTTGTACCCGAGCTTGGATATAGATTTCACCGTTGATAAAGTGTGTGATGTTTTCTTTGAAAGCGACGTAAATGTTCAGGGCATAGACTATGTAGAGTTAGGACTGTACCTGGCAATTACTGTTACACCTGAGCTACTGACGAAACTAGGCATAGCAGATGTGTGTCCGACGAGAAAGACTACTAAAGGAAGGCCTCCAACAATTACGGCAAGTGGGAGGGAAGAACAGAAAGAGAGGCGTTTTAAACCATGGAATTTACCTGTCAGACAACCAAATGAATATGAGGGACGTGTAATGTTGAGAGAGGCATTGAAGGTCGCGTTGACTTTGATTATGAAGAACCACGTTTACACTTTCAATAATGAGATGAGGAAGCAAACAAAAGGTGGACCGATTGGGTTGAAACTGACAGGAGTATTAGCCCAGATCTTCATGATTTGGTGGGATGAGGAATTTGCTGCGAGACTGTGTAAGATGGGTATTGTGATGAAGATGAACAAACGGTACGTGGATGATATCAACTTGGCTGTACAGACAATCCCCCCTGGGACGAGGTACAGGAACGGTCAGATATATGTAGATAGAAGTTCCGTTGATGAGGACAAAAGAATCAACAATGATGAAAGGACAATGCTATTAATTAAACAAATAGGAAACGATATCCACTCGTCAATACAACTCGAAGTGGATTATCCGTCTAAGCACCAAGACAGGAAGTTGCCTATCCTCGATTTAAAGGTGTGGCTAGAAACAAGAGAGAAGGAAATCGAGAATCAAGTCGTTAGCGTGTCCGTGATCTTGTACGAGTTTTACTCCAAAGATGTGGCCTCTAAGGCAGTCATTAACGCTAGATCTGCTCTGAGCTGGAGTACCAAGAGAACAGTTCTAACTCAAGAGGTCCTGAGAGTTCTACTAAATTGTAGCAGGCTGTTACCGTGGGAGAGAGTAGTGGAGAATGTCAACGAAATGGTTCTGAGAATGCAGTACTCGGGATACAGCAAGAAGTTCAGGTATGAGGTTGTTAACTCAGCCCTGAAGGCATATGTGGCGAGAAAGAAAGCTGAACAAGCCGGAGAAAGACCGTTACATCGACCCAAAGAGTGGAGGAGAGAGGAACGAGAGAAAGAGAAGATGAGAAAGGAAAACAACTGGTATAAGAAGGGAAAAAACGAGGCAGTAATCTTTATACCAGCTACACCGAATTCACAGCTACAAAGGAGATACCAGAGAGAAATAAGGCAACAGGGTTTTAAGATAAAAGTGGTCGAAAGAGCAGGTGTTGCGATTAAGAGGTTACTTCAGAGGTCCGACCCGTTTAAATCACGAAAATGTGAAAGAGAAGATTGCCCAGTGTGTAGGGGAGATGGGAAAGGGCCATGTGATAGACAGAGCGTGACTTATGAAATAGAGTGTACAGAGTGTAACAACGTTTACATGGGAGAAACATCACGGAGCGCGTATACGAGAGGGAAAGAGCACATGAAGTCACTCCTCAAAAAGGAGGAACGGTCGGCTCTGTGGAAACATTGCAAGGAGAAACACGGCAATGAAATGCAGAAATTTAAAATGAATGTTACTGGTTCTTATACCGATGACGCCATGCTAAGACAAATATCTGAGGGTGTCCGGATAGACAAAGTGCCAGAAGGCTCACTGATTAACTCTAAGAATGAATGGAATTATTTCCACGTCCCACGCGCGATCATCACATGTGACAGCGCACTCTCTACGAGATAAGTTCGCTTACATGACGCCAAAAAGTTCTCAAACAGTTTTAATGTATCTTACATGAATTACTAACTAAAGCATATTGACTGAAGAGGCTCGAAGAGCGAAATATATTTCAAACTTTTAGTTTTTATTTCACAGTTTTTACAATTTTTTAGTGCGTCGAATGTGTACAAAGACGCGATGTCTTCTTCTAGTTCAAGTGACCACAAAATAAATTGACATGTTGAGTTTCTTATTGAATTCCAATTTAGTAAACTACTGTAAAAAATAATATATCCATTTGTTCAATATTGTCCTACTTTTTGTTTTGACCACTGCCATTGTATCAAGTACATTACTACATGTAAGATGTTGAACTATTAAAACTTGTTGTGTTCAACTTTGCAACTGGTTTATGACACTGACTGAAAGCAGCCCACAATCCACCTTCCCTGAATATTTCCACGCAGTCAATACAATAAAAAAAGCTATATTAACTAGAGATTGAACGCGCTAGCTTTACTGTATGCAAATGAGGCATAACATATGACAGCCAGCTGTTCATGAGATCACCACCGGTTTGCGTTGGATTCTTATGAAACCTTGCATATTTACTAAATGCTGCGTGATAAATTGATCTATGGAAGTTGTTGTTTTTTTTGTATTCAAAATATGAAAAATTATTACATTGCGTGACAAAAGTCGGACTTACTTAAGCCGCTGTTACACGTTGAAACTTTTAGCTGAAACTTGTGTGCAACGGCGCTGCACTGCCACCCCCATTTTAAAGGAAAACTCCAAATAATACTATCCTACAATAGAAACACACCAAACAAATAACAAAAAACCAACGACAGCCATGAGACAAAACATGGTGTCAGCTTTCAAATGCAAAACTTATCATTTGTTTTAGTTCTCCTTGTAATTTCCTCAAAGTTTCAATGTCTTCTTTTGCGAGGAAACCCTTTTCTGTCATTTTAGTGATAATTTGTTCTACAGAACCGAGTAGATCTTTCAAAGGAACGTGAGCCATACCTAGAACTTAGAACGTTTCCGTGAGCATTTACCACTGATGACGCGAGGAGAATGTAAAGAAGGAAGAGAGAGGACCCTGGGAATGAGGTTGGTAGACGGTTGGCTAGTTTTAGTCACGTGAACGCATCCAAATTGTGTCGTTTTCCTGCGGGTTTTACGATGTCCTGCTGCCATGCGATGCTGGCTGGGCCTAGACACAAATATCCCGAAAAATGCTCCAAAAATCTAGCCGGAAATTCCCACTTTTTGCCCTAAAAATCCCTCCAAAAATCTCTAAATCTGTATTTTCTCTGGGTGCTTTAAGCATCAGTACTACCTGTCTTTCTCGAGAAACACTGGGCTCTACGTCATCTTTAATCTGAAGCTTCACTTGGCTCCTCCGCCATGATTGAAACGTACTTCCCTTGGAATGATTCATTAGGAATAGGAAACACCGTTGCACAATTGGATTGCAGTCTAGCAGTCACCAATTAGTAAACTGATTGGGACAAAAATATCATTTCATAGAAATTTTAAATAAAGCGGCAAAGAAAGTAGAACAATTTTTCCCACAAATCCCATTTCTTTCTAAAAATCCCCTGATGCTCTAAAAATCCTAAAAAAAATCCGGCTTTTTGTGTCTAGGCCTAATGCTGGCTGGCACAAAAGGCACAAATCACCTCGCTCTCATAATATGTGACAGTTATGAATAAAGGGGATTAGTTTATAAAGAAACTGTGGTGCTGCGTCGGTGGGGAAGTGAGACACGAAAATTTGGTTTATCAACGGAGTTGATAATGTAAATTGACCACCGTACAGGGATTCGATTAGCTAATCCCTGTACGGTGGTCAATTTACATTATCAACTCCGTTGATAAACCAAATTTTTATATGTGACAGTTGGCTGTCATATTGGTAGTCTTTTACACACTCAGTAGAGAAAAAGTAAACTGGGGAATATTTCCAGTCAAGTAATTTTTGTGTCACGGCTCGCCGTGACACTAGGGACTTCAAGAAATGAGGATGGGAACGTCAACAGGAATGTCAACAAACAATAGGTTTAATGAGCGAAACAATCGCTCTGCACGTGCGTTATTTCTTTACCGTCCTCTGCAAAACAACAAATGATAGCTGAGTTAATCTTTTGTCTCACGATTGAGTCACAAAGATGTGGATCGCGATGTTTGGACCGCTATGCTGCTGGTCTTCATCAGGCAATGGTGCCAACTGGCTACATGTGAGTATAAGAAGCACCGTGGCTGGTGGAGATTGGTGCGTTTTCAATTCCTATTGTTTGTTGAATTTCAATTCCACTGTCCCTGTTGTTAGGGTGAAGTCTTATGTGAATAGCCTCTTTAACCCTATGGGTGTACCAATGTGGGTCTCAGTCAGAGTACTGAAACAGCAGAGGGTTGGGTTCAAGCAAGGCGTATGTCTCTATCGTATTCCTTAATCCGTCATGCATAGATCTTCACATCTCTCCAATATAAACCTTACCACATTCGTAGAAATGACCAAATTTTAGGCGAGAACGAGAGCGCATGATACAAACGTTTCTTTTTCTTTACCTTAACGCCGTTCATAGAAATTTAGTTTCTGGATGGTTTGCCGACATTTTACAAGTTGAACAAATTGGAATAATCGCGAAAGTGCTACAATAACGAGAAGATATATTTTGAAATCACGTTTTCGCTGCCGCGTCCTCATTTCTCACAGTCAAGTCAGGTCAAGCGTACCCCCCTAGATTACATTAATAAGTTGATTATTTGAACATTGAACCCATTAGTCGTTTCGAATAATGCAATCATTTTTTCAGATATTCGAATCAAACTTTGATTGCTGCTTGGACTATGCAAACAAAACTGAGATGCTCCTTATATGGGAAATCCAAGCACGAGAGCAATGTCAACATGGCGCCCAACGGTGAGTGCACTAAGTGAAAGGTGAAAAACTGTATTGTAATTGTTATTATCGAGAACTTTTTTTTGCTTTCTACATCCCATAGAGCTTGTAGAAGAT
This sequence comes from Pachyseris speciosa, assembly GCA_016490735.1. NCBI lineage: Eukaryota > Metazoa > Cnidaria > Anthozoa > Scleractinia > Pachyseridae > Pachyseris > Pachyseris speciosa. The sequence continues at coordinate 173,993 of JAEMWC010001244.1, read as the reverse complement.
GTATTCATGATAAAATAATTTCAGGCGAAGTTTTAGCAAGTATTCTCGTCAATATTTTTGGTTGTTTACATTGTACGCCATCCACTGTGTTTATTGAATATAGCTTCGCCTGATACAAATTTATTATTTCAGGATTCCTCGGAAAGAACCGAACGCGTTTTTCAAACACATCTACGGACATAGCCCAATCAGCAACTGAACGTCGATTCGAATATTTCAAAATGATTGCATTATTCGAAACAACTAATGGGTTCAATGTTCACTGAATCAACTCATTAATGTTATCTAGGGTGGTACGCTTGACCTGACTTGACTGTAAACTCCCTACTATTGTCAGAGCAAGACTTTGCCAATTGGTCTTGTTAGCAGCCATCGTATGGTGGCTGATTACCGTCATAATAAAACTTTTGATTTTATTATGTGTTACTTAATTTTGAGTTTTCCGTTTGTTTGAATTTTATGTTGGTTTTATTGATTTTCTGCCAGAAAATCGAGTTTGTGGGGGGTTCCTGATCCCCCCGACCCTCCATCCGCCACTCACTTCGTTTTGTACTCAAGCACTTTAAGACCCTTTAAGACAAGCAGTTGTAAGTTGATAACTTTGGGACCCTTTCAGTAAGACACACTTATGCAATCCTCGAAAACTGCGCAAATTAACACTTCTGGTTAGAAACGAAAACATGAAAAAATTGTGGCTTCCCGCTTACCTGAGGCAGGAATGGGCGACCAACAATTTGCATGTGTGGTAGTGCGGTCGGGTGGGGGGAGGGGGTCCGGCCCCCCTTCCTCACCCGAAATTTTTTCTACTTTGACTTTTTTGACACTGAAATTCTCGCATCGACATGATCGCCTATTAATACTCAACTGGTTGACTTGTTTTTTGATGGAAAGCCATTGTATTTTGCTAACAATCTAAATTCCAGGCATATTTCCACAATGAAATGTTATTTTTGGTGGTACCCTCTGATGGTCACTCACCTCTGCTCGCAAAGCAGTTTTGTCCAACCTGCGTTAAACACGTGATCGTCTCCTTAAATTGATTAAGAAACAAGGACGGTGACGGCAACGAAAATGTCATTTAAGAATATATCCTCTCGTTATTGTAACACTTGTGCGATTATTCCAATTTGTTCAACTTGTAAAATGTCGGCGAACTATCCAGGAACTAAATTTCTATGAACGGCGTTAAAGTAAAGTTGATTATAAAAAAAGAAAAAGTTGCCATCATGTGCTCGCGTTCTCGGCAAAACCTAAAATTTGGTCAATTTACGTTGCTGTTTTGCAAAGGACGACAAAGAATAATGTAAAACACACGAGCAGAGCGATTGTTTTTGCTCATTTGTGGCGTTCTTGTTGACATTCCCGACCTCGTTTCTAAAACTCCCTTTTGTAACAGCAGCTAGGGGGGGGGGTAGAAGTAATTTGAACTAGGTTTGGACCCCCCCCCCCCAATCAAACATTCCTGGATCCGCCCCTGGAAGTCAATGTTATCGTTCTTCCTGTATGTTTACCAGACGTTACTGAAGAGAATCATTCGTCTTCTTTAAGCCGATGGGGGGGAACCAATAAACTCCTTCAGGAAAAAGAACACATTTCTTTCCAGGGAGGCTTGAAACTCTTTCTTGAGGTGAACGCCTCTGTCTTTGTGAGAATCATGGGAACAAATTTGTCAGTTGCAGGAACTTTAGCGTTCGTGTTGTATTGAATACGATCCTTTTATTTAATTCTCCAAGGCTATGCGAATTAAGTAAGAGTAAATCAGTGCATGTTTTACCATTGCCCTGTTCATTTTGTAGAACGAATTAAATTAAACACGTAAAAATATAATTGACCTTTTTACAGTTCTTTGGTCAGTACCCTGGCCTTTGATTTAATGCGAGGCTAGCGGGTGACCTTGTTGATACAAACCTACCTGCTTTTTTTATGGAAATTATGCTAATTAAACACTTGTTAGCATAAGAAAAACATGATTTACATAAGAAAAGTTGGTAGGTTTGTATCAAAACAAGGTCACCCCCAGCCTCGCTTTCACCGACAGCTGTAAAATGGTCTATTCTCGGCTGTGATAATACAAAGTTAAAGTTGAAATACACTTGAGCGAAAATTGTAAACAGAAATAGGACAAATAGAAATGACAGAGAATCACCCAGAATAAACGTTCATAAAGTGTTGGTCCTTTTGAGAAAACGGTCAGTGAGGAAATGACAGGGGTCAGTTCCAAAGACATCAAAACTCGTTGACATTTCAAGGAATTTTAAGACGTGGCTAGTTAACTGTATTTACTGCACAGAGAAACAACAGTTTAATGCATTGGCCTTAAAAATATTGTTCTAAATAGCTGTTAGCTCCATGTCTGTCTAGTGATTGTGAGGGCAAATGCCTTTCTTGAACTTCTGGTGTAGAAAATAAAGTACAGAAAAAATACTTACATTCAAAATACAAATTGAAGGTGCAGCAGCTTTGTGTAGTAAAATGAAAGTTGCCCAGTTACTAGTCGGGCGTGATAACCACGCCCGACTAGTAACTGGGGAATGTCGGTTTGTTTCCGACTCAGGACAAAAAGGTTTTCTTTCAGTTGACATGTGTGTTGAAAGCCGAGTGGCAAACTGTGTTTGCATGGTTCTGTAAGTATATTGTTCTACAGCTTTCATGGCTTCAATATATATATATATATATATATATATATATATATATATATATATATATATATATATATATATATATATATATAGGAAAACTATGTTTCGATTATTCCGTAGCACAGTGCTCGATACGTTAAAGTAGAGCAAAATATTGAAAAATAGAAAAAAACTACTCTTTTTATCCCTACAAGCCTGTTTCGTGATTGCTCACTCTTCAGGGGATTTTAATGACAAGAATATTCATAACCGTCGTTCTTATACTATAATATTTAAATGTTTAGTTGTTGCGTAGCAACGCTTGTGTATATATATATATATATATATGTATGTATGTATGTATGTATATATATGTATATATGTATATATATATATATATATATATATATATATGTATATATATATATGTATATATATATTATATATAGTACAGTAAGGTAGGGAGGGGATATATTAGCAACTGATTGCCTTAATTGCTTAGGATCACCAGCCTATTCCCGTTTGGATGGCGATTCATTAGGGATTGCTGAGAAATACAAACAGACAAGGTTACTTTGGGAACAGAAATCAACACAACTAAGTAATTAAGTGAAAATGTGGCTCAGCCAGGAATCGAACCTGGGTCTCCAGATTACCGGTCGGATGCCTTAACCACTAGGCCACTGAACCAAACACACTAGGCACACATATTTTTACTGTACAACACATACACAGTACACAGTGTGGCCTTCTGATGGTAAGGTCCAAGGAGACAATTTCACACATTTTCTGCAATCAGGATCACGTCACTACTCCCCGGTCGATCGGCAATGCACGGCCAAATCCCCCTGGAAATTAATTAAGTACAGTAAGGTAGGGAGGGGATATATTAGCAACTGATTGCCTTAATTACTTAGGAATAGGCTGGTGATCCTAATTTTAGAGCTCAGCTGATGACAGTGAGCTCCCCGAGCCCCTTGAAACTGCAAAGCGGTCGATTTGGCTGAGATAATTAGCTCCAGGGAATGAGGGGCCAACTGGGGCAATTTTAGTGCCGGTGAGCTCCCCGAGCCCCTTGAAACTGCAAAGTGGTCCTTGAAACTGCAAAGCTGCCCAGAGGCAGTAAGTTCCACCGGAATCGGCGGTGAAAATCACAAATGACTGACCCTGTTTTGAAAAATCCGGCTAGATATCTCAGCCAAATCGACCGCTTCGCAGTTTCAAGGGGCTCGGGGAGCTCACCGGCACTAAAATTGCCCCAGTTGGCCCCTCATTCCTTGGAGCTATATAGCTGACCTTTTGAAAACCGTGTTAGACTCCAGAACTTGAGGTTTTCTAAAATGGCCAGGAAAATGCTTGGACTTTGCTTTCAGATAGATTCAATTCTTACCAGCTCATGCCTTTGTTGCAGGCAAGCCAGCCCGGTGTGCGTGTTCGTCAAAACTCCCAACACTCAGGCATATATGCAGCTGCGCAGTCCTGCAGGCAATAAATTCAGCAAATTAATTAATAATAGAAAAACCAACATCACATGGCCAAAGTTTGAGCTGGCCTACCTGCCCTGCTTTAAGAGCTGGCCAGCTCAAATGCAGATGGTCTTGTAGCCCTGTCCCTCTTGAGTGCCCTGAAACCCGGCTTGACGGAACCCCCCCTCAAAATTAATCGGCCGGATTACCTCGGAATTACCGGATTACCGGAATCGGCAGTGAAAATCACAACTGACTGACCCTGTTTTGAAAAATCCAGCTAGATATATATATATATATATATATATATATATATATATATATATATATACTATGCACAATGAAGAATCAGCTTTCCTTTTAACGCTTTATTCGAGACCCGACGCGTTTCAGCTTATGCCTTCATGGGGGGTCTAAACTCATTGAATTCATTACAAATGTGACTTAATTGGTTAATTGTGTGACGTAATACAATTGAGGTTTCTTACATAGAAGCGTGTTGTTTACAATTAGACAGTTAGTGTCAAAGAGTTTTCACGTCCGTTACAACGTATGTTTTAAACATTTTCTGTACCCAAAACTTAGTAAAAGACTTTGTTAAACTCTAGCCAGTTCTTTTGTTTACCCTTGTGAAATAACTTTGAGAATTCCTAGGAATTCCTAAGAATTTCCTAGGAATTAGAGGTGCGAATTTTTGCGGTAAATTGGAACTTGGAATTCTTAGGAATTCCTAAGAATTCCCAGTTTAAATAGCGCTTGTTGTCAATTCTCAAAAAATCCCAGAAATTCCAAGGCCATATGGAACATGACTTGGAATTCCTAGGAATTCTCAGGAATTCCCAGCCTGGATGTTCCTTGAAATCAAGTCAGAGGTCTTATCCCAAATATATCCCAGAATTACTGTGAATTTTAAGCAGTTCTACTGAACATCTAAGATATTTATGGACGTCAGTAGATACTAAGATAAAATTTTGTCTTTAAGCGATGAAAGCAAATGATGAGATTTGAGGCGGGTGTCCAACAATTTTATTTACAATAAGCAACTGACACTTCACACACACAAATCACTTTGAATCATTGACATGGATGCACCAATGGAATTTTTTTCCACATTTTTACATGCAAAAATATCAAATACAGTAAAAACCCGCAACTAAGAACCTGAAAATTAAGAACCTGTTAGCCTAAAATTTGGGTTTTATACCCCCTATAAACAAGAACCTATTTAGCCTAAAAATTGAAAACAGGTTCTTATTTTCTAAAATCATATTTAGTACATTACAGCTGCAGTGCAAGAATCCTATTTGAAGAAAAAAGCAGATTCTCATTAGTGTAAAAATGAGGTTTTTTTAATTGAAAATAGAAAATAGGCCAATAACCATCTTGTTTTGTAGCTGAGTTTTATTTGCTTTTTTCCAGAATTAAGAACCTATTTTAAGAACCTAAGTAGCCTAAAATTGTGTTAACTACCATTGATATAAGAACCTGTTTAGGCTACTTCCCAAAAATGTAGGTTCTTAGTTGCGGGTTTTTACTGTAATGTAAAGCGTAGTTGTTTGAATCGCAAACTTCTAATAATATTATTGTTCAAAATATATCGAAAATGTAAAAAAATGACTGTTACAAACTTGTGTATTTGATAAGGCCGATCTAAAGTCTCTATACATTTGAAGTCTCAAATCTACGTGAACTGGAACAAAATGAGAACAAAAAAGGAAAACAGCAGAGTTAGCTTATTGATTTAATTTTTGTGCTGTTTATGGAGCTTCCTATGTCGCTGTCCGCGGATGAGGTTGTCAACAATATGCCGCTCCAGCTTGTACATTTTGCTCCATGATGTCTAAAACAAAAATAAGATTTTGTCAGTGACCAGTAGCAAGCGATTCTGGACTGGTTTAGTCATTAATTCACTAGAGACTACCCAAGATAATGTAACACCAATAACTCGATCTGTAGTTTTACAATAACCTCCCGTCAAAGGACTGAACTACTGATTTAAAAACCTAAGACATGACCTCACTAGCGACTGCCATTGATTACACTTTTCAGCTATGAGGAGCACTCTGTTATGCGATGCATTAATGTTCTTTCAGGTTTTACTGTACCGTTGACAAGTTACAGCCTTCTATACTTTAAGAACTGTTCCTATTTCTAATCACAGAGTTTGCACTTACCAAAAAACGTTCAAAATTGGGCTGATCTCCAGTGTAATAGCCACAGCTGACGTCACATCTCGCTTATTCGATTTTGTCACACAAAATCTTCTCCTGGTTCCTTTTTTTTTTTTCCCATAGTTCTCTGGTTCTTGTTGTTCTTGTTGTTCTCGTGGTTCTCTTGTTCTTCTCGTTCTTCTGGTTTTTGCTGTTTTCGTGGTTCTCTGGTTCTTGTGGTTCTCTGGTTCGGAACGGGCACTCAGAAATTCAGCAGAACTTACCAGAAGCAAACTCGATGGGCAAAATTTTGGCCGCATTTTATATTATGTAATTCAGCTATTTTAAATCTTATCGTGAAACGTTTCACAACTCTAACTCGGGATGAACGCCAGAAAGAGTACCGTACTTCTCCTACATATACTGATGTTGGTGTAGTTGAAACTTAAAAGATTATAACCAAAGTGACAATAGAAACAGGTTCGCCGTGAATCCCTACTATTTAGGGGGTTGGGGGGGGCACTTATTTGCTATTTTGGCCAAGGGTGTTGGCGCTTATTCGGGGGAGGGCGCTTATTCGAGGAATTGTGGTAAAGTAATTTAATCCTAGCCCTGGTTTTCCCAAGATATTTCATTAGCTGTGATCCCTTTGATTTTTATAATTGGTCAGTTTGCACTCGGGCTGTTTTAAGACGAGGAAAATTAAACAGACCCCAATGAAATTTATGGGTGTGCCTTCGCAAAGTTTGGAAATTAAAAAGCATCCTAGTTTTACAGTTATGGCATAAATTCGTTTTAACATCGAAGAGAAACCAGCTGTCGTCACGCTTTTCTCTCAGTATTCCCATATTATTCCAGTCTTATAAGCTGAAATGTACCAAGATAACTCTTTTAGAGGGTCAGCTCAGGTGTGAAAACCACAAATTTTAACCATGAAAATGCGAGCACTCCAGACACTTTAATATGGGAGTTGCACCACGGAAAATATGTCTTTGAACAATGGTGTATAGTATGAGACTATAGTACAAATTAATTACTAACAAAACCTTTTAATATGTCTTCACTCTAATTCACTGTCTTCATTTTCTTCATCTGCCGAAGGCAGTGATTCATAAAATCGAATAGCATGTTCAGAGAGATACTTCCTTGCTAACTTAACACAAGATCGTTTAACATCCTCGTGCACAGGCCTTCTTTCTTGTCTCACAGTAGTGAGAAGTTCTGGCCTTAGTTTAATGCCTTGTCTTTTCTTTAGAAAGCAAATTTTCCTCGGAAATTGTTTAGAATTCATCTCGAATCTTACAAAGACACTCTCTGGATGATGCACCAACTGAAGCTCTCCGTTCTCGTCGACTGTTTCACCGTAACCGAAATTGAGCCAGGCGATGTTTTTTACTTCAAATCGGTCATCCTCCAAATCCTCGTTCCAGCTGATGTACTGCAATCGGAGGAAAGATTTGTAGTCTTTTATCATGTTCAATGTAACCCAGTTAACTACCATGTTCGATAGTTGCTCATGTTCTAAAATGGTTGCCCATTTTCGAGGAATGTCGATAATTTCTTGCCTTTGAAAAATAGTTTGTATGGTTCCAAAGCGTCTATCACAAACGGAGTAAGTGTGTCCCTCCAGCAAAAACTTCAAGTCAGCTCTCAAAAACTTCCCACATCTCACGATATAGTCAAGGTAAAAGAACAGGAAACATTCCTTGAACTATCCAGGAGCGTTATCACACCAAATGATAATGTGGTCATGTTTTCCGAGCTTATTCTCGATTTGAATGAGTAAATAGTCAAGAAGACTGATGACTTCATTCGGCCTTGAGCTAGCGGTACACTCGTCATACAGGAAACAATAAATGTTATCATCGTTTGCACAGGACATACCCAGGTGGTGCGTTCTTAGCTTCGCAGAGAAATAGCAGTCCTGAGAAGTGATTTGTCGAAATCTAGCTGCAAGGTAAGGGTCTTTGGTAACTTGTCTCTCTGCGTGTGCCGAACTCTCCCACAAGTCAGAACTGCCAGTTCCATTTCCTTCACAAAGCGTGTAGATCGGTTTTAGCTAGAAAATGCAAGACGCATCTAGTGTAAAAAGAAAATTATTTCCACTGGATTATGCATGTACTTCATATGTAGTATACACGTACAATTTTGCTGCATCGATTTTATAAGTCTTTGGTATTTTAGATAGTAAAAAGGCTAGAAGGGTCTATTGTCGTTGCAGGGAAAGTTGTATGTGGTAGATTGTTCGAGACGTAATATTATCAATAGGAAACATCGTTACGAATGTCACGCAGGGGGTATTGATAGAGCGCTATGACGCTGGATGCAATGACGCGTTATAGGTAACTGAAGCTGCTCTAATAAGATCTGTTTACAATCCTGTTACTTCTCTTGAAAGTTCTTCCAGATTCTAGGTTAAGGTTATCGAGGAAAATATCCACTAACATTTGTTTGAGGAATGTTGTCCCTTCAAGACATCATTTCACTGGAAGATGACGCACGTGCTTTAATCATGTTAACCGTCAACACACTTTCAAGACTGTTTTCTGTGGCCTGAGTACCAGTTAAAACTCAAATAGTTTTCAAGCCAAACACGTTGCAAAGTTCAAAAATGTCTTCAATAGTCTTAAAAAAAAATTGCATAGTGGTAAATAGTACGATAGATTTTACCGCAGTTGAGACAGCGTGATTGGCGATAAGGGTTGATTAATAAGCGTGATTGGTGAAGGATTCTTCGTTGGTTACTGAAATCGTCGCAAGAGTGGCGGAAAATATTTATCTAAATGAGTGAAAAATCAATGAATGGTAAACGAATGATTCATTCATTCATCACTCCTCGATCCCACCTTTCATTCCCCAGTAAAAAGCTTCGACTTAATACTCCGTCTTTCCTTCTAAAATGTTCAAGGTATTCAAAAGACACCACTAAAATGCTCGGATAATGGTCATTATCCATATGGCGAAGATAAAATCGTTCACTATTATTAGCTCATTGCATTAAAACGTTGCCTCAGTTGCATTTGCAAGCCTGGGATCTACTCAACGTCAATCTTATAACCTTGGTTTTGGTACAAAGTTGGCATCTTCAAATCGCAATGCCAAGAAAAGTGCGTAAAAATAGTGAATAAAGCAGTTGTCGATCATTTTGAAACAATGCGACATCTCATTTTTGTTTCTAATTCATATTAATAAAAAATATGTATGTATAATGTATTTAAATAAAAAAGGATCTTAATTTTTTCCTGAAGCATCTCAGCGGGACGGAACCTAAATCCCTGAAAATGATTGGCTAATAATGCGCTTTTAGCCGGTCCAGCCTTATTCCATCCGGACCGAGCCTGTTCCGGAATTCGCGAGAAATCTTGAAGTAAAATTTTTTTACTACGGCACGACGAAATCAAACATTGGATTCCTCCCTTATAATGAAAATTTTTGCTCATCAAACATTGTAAAGCCAACTAGGAAAAGTTAGCAATGAAATAAATGGTTTGGTTATCCTCTCTCTGAATATGTGAATGATCATCGCAGTTATGAACACTACTTAAACAGTAGTAAAAAATAAAGCCTGAAAAAAAATTCAGGATTGTACGGGATTCAAACCCACAATCTCTACGATTCCGGTACAGTGCTCTACCAGCTAAGTTAACAAGCCAACTGAGTGCTGGTCATTTTGTTCTTCTTTACAGGCGGTTTTCACTACTGCTGAAGTAGTGTTCATAACTGCTATGATCATTCACATATTCGTTCTTCAATCTGCACCGTAGTTCAAATATATGATATTCATACATATTTACACGCCCAGGCCTTTGGTTTCGTAAGGCTGTTATAGCCGAGGGGTGGGTTGCGAGGCTGGGCTGTCGCAGCCTCTCAAAGTGCCCCTCAAGGCATGCGTCTCTCATAGCCTCTGGCAGCTAAGTCCGACTCTGGCCTCCTCGGGGCCAAACTGGCACCACTAACAGGAGCAGGGGCGAAGCCGAGTTACTGGCGCCTTATAACCAGTTGCCCGGGGTAGATGGGACTCTTCAGCCTTCAAAGGCAGCTCATCTAGAGGAAGGAAAACCCTGATTCCAAATCTCTGCTGCCGTGCGGCGATCCAGAAAAGGCTTCAGGAAGGTCACCTCGAGGATAAAGACCCGAAGTGGAGCCCCGAAGGCGATTGTAGCCGCTCTGCGTCTGCATCCGGCAACTCCTGCAGTGGACCTGGCCCCAAGTTGTATTGGTTCATCCTTTCCCTTGGATCCTGCCAGCGACACCAAGGGGACACTGCAGTGTGGGCTGCCAAGCGTCTCCATATTCACACGCCCAGGCCTTTAGCACACCTGGAGAGTTGACCTCCAGCGGAGTCGCAAGATTCCGGCACACTTAACGGGACGAGGCAGTTACCGGTTATAAGTTCCGGACGATTGGCGTAACGATGGAGCGCCAGGGGCCGCGTTTGACAGTGGGAGAGGATCTTCAGATACATTGGGTAGCTACCGCCCACCTCAAGCCCGGCAGCCCCCGACCAGTAAAGTTGCTAACCCTGTCACACTCGCCTGCTCTACTGGGTGTGTAGAGCCTAGGGGCACCTGTCCTGAAAGGTGAGTGTAATCCCGCACCAAGCAGTCAACTCAAGCAAAAACCAAAGAAGACTCCCGCTCTTCGTTTTGCAAGCTGGAACATTTGCACAATGTGCCCGGGACTCTCTGCGGACTTTCTGCAGATCGATGACTCCCGCAAGACAGCCATCATCAACAAGGAACTTGCACGACTTAACATCGATGTTGCCTGCCTCCAGGAAACCCGACTGCCCAACAGCAGATCTCTTAGAGAATCACGCTACACCTTCTTTTGGCAGGGCCTGTCTCAGGATGTGCCCAGGCAGCACAGTGTAGGTTTTGCCGTGAGGAACTCGCTGCTCACCACCACAGAAACACCCACAGGAAGAACATCAAGATTGTTCACCCTGCGCATGAAGACCTCCCTAGGCTACGTCAACATCATCTCAGCCTACGCTCCTGTGCTAACCTCCACCCCTAAAGTGAAGGACCAGTTCTACGAGGCGCTAGGAGAAGTGCTGTCAGGAATCCCGAACTCCGAAGCCATATACTTGCTAGGCGACTTCAACGCCCACGTTGGGGCCGACTGGCAAGTATGTCCCACCTGCCTAGGCCACTAGGGCATTTGCAGGATGAACGATAATGGACTGACTGCTCGAACTCTGTTGCCACCACGGCCTCTGCATCACCAACTCTTACTTCACGTGCAAGGGGATGCACAAAGTGTCTTGGAGACACGCTCGGTCCCACCACTGGCACCAGCTAGACCTCGTCATCACCAGGAGGGTGGACCTCAGCACCATCCTTCACACACGAAGCTACCACTGCGCTGATTGCGACACCGACCACTCTCTCATCGCCAGCAAGGTCAGGCTGCAGCCCAGAAAGATCCACCACACCAAAACGAAGGGGTTCCCCTGCATCAACACCTGTGGCACTTCCGATCCAATCAAGGCTCAGAGCTTCGCTGAGAACTTCAAGGATAGGCTCGCTACGCAGCCACCCCCAGCGACCCGGGCGACCCCGTCGCCTCCTGGAACCATCTCCGCAATGCCATCTACGACTCAGCCATCGCCGCTTTTGGGAAGAAAGAACACAAGAATGCTGAAATGCTGATTGGTTCGAGGCACATTGAAAAAGAGATGCAGCCAGTCACGGAGGCCAAGAGAAAACGACTGCTGGACCACAAGCAGAATCCCTACCCTAGCCCACGCGACGCTCTCAAATGAGCTAGAAGCAAGGCCCAGCAGACCGCCCGCCCGCTGCTGCGCAAACGAGTATTTGCAGACCCTGTGCGCCCAGATCCAGTCAGCTGCCGACCGCGGCTATGCCAGAGGAATTTATGAGGGGATCAAAACTACCACCAGCCCCATGAGCATCAAAACAGCCCCACTGAAATAAGACTGGCGAGACCGTCACCAACCAGAGCAAGCAGCTGCAGCGATGGATCAAGCATTACCTCGAGCTTTACGCGACACAGAACATTGCCACGGACACTGCCTTCGACTTCCTGCTGGGCCTACCAGTCATGGAGGAGCTCGACACCCCACCCACACTGGAGGAGCTCAGCAAAGCCATCGACTATCTCGCCTGTGGGAAGGCGCCGGGGAAGGATGGTATTCTGCCTGAAGTGCTGAAGCAGGGGAAGCAGACCATCCTGCAACCACTTCATGAGCTTCTGTGCCTGTGCTGGGAGCAAGGCCTCATTCCCCAAGATATGAGAGATGCCAACATCGTCACCTTATATAAGAACAAGGGTGACCGCAGTGATTGTAGCAACTATCGCGGTATCTCTCTCCTGAGCATCCTCGGCAAAGTCCTCGCCCGAGTCGCCCTCAACCGCCTACAGAGGCTCGCTTCACGCATCTACGCCGAGTCACAATGTGGTTTTAGAGCCGGGAGGTCCACAGTGGACATGATCTTCTCCCTCCGACAGCTGCAGAAGAAGTGTCGAGAGCAGTAGCAGCCATTGTTCCTCGCCTTCATGGACCTCACCAAAGCCTTCGACTTGGTGAGCAGAAGCGGGCTCTTCCAGATCCTGCAGAAGATTGGGTGTCCTCCCAAATCCTGGCAGTCATTACCTCCTTCCATCAGTACATGCAGAGCACGGTTTGCTTTGATGGGGCCACCTCTGACCCCTTCCCAGTCAGTAGTGGAGTGAAGCAGGGCTGCATCCTAGCACCAACCCTGTTCGGGATCTTCTTCTCGATGCTCCTGCAGTACGCCTTCGCCGACTGTGATGGTGGAGTCTACGTCCGCACGAGGCAAGATGGCAAACTCTTCAACATCGCCAGACTCCGCGCCAACACCAAGACCTACGAGGTGCTGATACGCGAGCTGCTGTTCGAAGACGATGCTGCTTTAAGATCTCACAGCGAGGAAGGTCTTCAGCGCCTGGTTGACAAGTTTTCCGCTGCCTGCAGGGAGTTTGGGCTAACAATCAGCCTCAAGAAGACCAACATCATGGCGCAGGGTGCTGAGTCCCCACCTTCCATCACAATCGGGGACACTCAGCTCGAGGTCGTGGACGCCTTCATCTACCTGGGCTCCACAGTGACAAGCTCAACATCTCTCAATGCCGAGATCAGCTCGAGAATCGTTAAGGCTGCAGGGGTCATAGCCAAACTCAACAAGCGAGTGTGGAACAACAGCCTGCTGAGCGAAAGGACCAAGGTCTGCGTCTACCAAGCCTGTGTCCTGTTGACTCTCCACTATGGCAGCGAGTCTTGGACGACCTACGCGAGACAAGAGCGACGCCTCAATGGGTTCCACCTCCACTCGTTTCGACGCCTTCTGCACATAAAATAGCAGGACGAAGTCCCAAACACTGAGATCTTCAGCGCACCGGTCTCTTGAGCATACCCTCTATGCTCATTCAGAGACGCCTCCACTGGCTTGGACATGTCCACCGCATGGAGCCTCAGTGCCTGCCACAAGAGATTCTCTACAGAGAGCTGCGCGACGGCGCCCGTCAAGCCAGTCAACCTCTGCTGCGCTTCAAAGGCACCATCAAGCGTGACCTCAAAGCAGCCAACATACACACAACCAGCTGGGAGGACACTGCTGCCGATAACGACACCTGGTGGCACAGTGTCAAAGCGGGAGCCTCGAAAGCTGAGGAAGACGGGAGAGTACAGTCCACATTGAAGAGAGCGGCAAGAAAGCAGCACGCAGCCTCCGTGTGCGCCCCATCTACCTACATCTGCGTAAACTGCATGAGGGACTGCCACTCCAAGATTGGGCTTCACACGCCCGCCCTGTGTGCTAACCATCGCCTCTTCGAGACGAGGATGCCGACGATTCTCACCTATCCTCTCTCTTGACAACACTTTACTGTTTTTTGTTTAAGGTTTTTTTTAAGTACATGATACGTTGTCTGACTGAAAACGACTAACTACAGGACGTCTTTTCAGTAGCTTGCTTATTGATCTGTGAAGGTCTTGAAGGGGAACAGACACAGGTACTTGAAATAAAGATACGACGGCAGTGTCAAACAATATTTTTCTTATTAGAAGCCTTCCCAGTCTGACATTTCGATTTAAACAGTACAGTCATACCACTGAACTAATGACAGAAATTCTATGAGCTGCTTCTTTTGTCTGAAGACTGAACGATTTTAGCAGTCGTTAAAACGAACTCAAACAACTAACAAAACACAGTGTTCACTGACTCCATTCCACGTTTGCAAGCTGACAATAAAATAATTTTCTCAGTTTTTGTCTCAAATTGAAACGAATTTATCTACAATGTGGGAAAAGCTATATTAAAAACAAAATAAAAATAGCCTTACCCGTAACTTGCTATGTTGTAAGAGGCCCTGCCAGAGGTAAATTCCAACAAGTGACATGGCCCAAAAAGTAGCAACAGCACAAAAAATGAAATCCTGACAGGCGACATCATTCCCAGCAAAATTCCGACAGTGGCATCAAGGTCGAGAATTAGTGATTTAAACACCGACACGGGAGATCTTAAAATTCAAACAAGCGACACGGGACCCTCCCCTGGCAGAGCCTCTGGTAAGGTACTCAAGGAAGTGACGAGAGTATTCAAGTAGTGAGAATCGAAACACTGGCCTGCGGCTCGTGTTTGTTCACTACTTCATAGCATGGTTAAGATTTTTTTATTTGTTAGATGTATGTTTCCTTTATATTTGGTTATATTATTATTATATCTTTATTTTCTTCGTCTACGCACTCCACATTTTGGGAATAAGCATAAAAGAGCCAGTTTTCTTTAGTGATATGTTGTTGTTTTTTACCATGGGAAGATTTTCGGCTACATGATCAGCGCCAAAAAGTTTCTACAACCGTAAAAAGAGTTTTTTTCTGGGGTATGTTGGCTTTTTTGCTGTGGGAAGATTTTCGGCTCATGATCAGCGCCACAAATTTCCCACGCTCGTGTCGAGGCTTTAAAGGGACAAATTAAGTTAAGCGATCGTCATTTCAAGTTGATCACATCACTCAGTGACAAGATGCCGAAGTTTGGCAATGTTCGACAAGTTATGCTAAAACAAAGGCGAGGGGCAAAATGCCCCTTTTTAACAAGGTTTGTTAATCTTGGCCTTAAAAAAGGAGCGCTCGACAGCTTTGTAGCGACCAGCGAAGCCTTCAGGCAATATTGTGCAGCCGTGGCCTTGAGGACCGAAGAGGATAGTTTGCACGGCCAGACACAATATCTCATCAAGAAGAAAGCTTTTGATAAGGCAAGTACTTAAAACTACAATTTACTCGATTTATTTTCTTCCAAATTTATAACTAGTCGAATTTTGACTGACTAAACCATTTTGGTTACTAGCCACAAAAGTGTTGTTCCAAAGCACAAAGAATTTCAGTTTACATCGAGATGAAAAACTGAGTAGAATATTCTTTCCTAAACTTTGATCTTGAGGCGATATTATAGTACACTACCCTCATTGAAAAATGAAAATCCCGGTTCAGTCCCAAGTGGGATCCCACCTCAAATAGGCGGGATCCCACCAGGATCCTACCTGGGATCCTTTCTCAAGTAGGTGGGATCCCACCCAAGATTATGAAACATTCTAGGTGGGATCCCACCTTAATTAGTCCCAGGTGTGATCCCACCAGAGATCATTGGTGGGATCCCGCATCCATCCCAGGTGTGATCCCACCAATCCCGCCAGAATCATCCAGGTGAGATATCCTACTTTCCAAGTGTGGTCACTGTCCTGCATTCCTCCCAGTTTACATTAGCAAATTAATACTATAATTGATAAAATAATAGCAGCATATTCGTGTAAATATAACAAAAAATACAGTTTAGTCTTAGCCAACGCTGAAGGTGCAAGATGGTGGCCGGCCACGTTGCCGTACGTCTCTTAACTTACATCTTTTTTGTGACTTCTATTTTACTGCTCGGACACTTTCATCATCTTAGCCTTACAACTTGCTCCTGCATCGTCGCCCGACGATTTTCGCTTGCCCACCAACGTGTAAAACTTCCAATTCTTAAATGGTCAAAGCATGGTGTAACGACCATCTCGCTACCTGACATCCAATACGTCGTTGGAGAGGACTTTGTCTTACTGTGTGGCGACATTCACCCGCATCCTGGTCCTCGCTCTACTTTAAAATCTTCTGTTAATGGGACTACGACTCAAGCAAACAAATGTTCCACAACTCAAGACTCGAGGAACCGAAACCATTATCTTACGGTAGCTCATTTGAATGTTCGCTCCATGGCGTCCCGTGAAGATTTTCACCTCATTGAACAAATAGTTGTCAACTATGATATATTCACAATTTCGGAAACCTGGTTGGATCCTTCAGTTTGTGATTCTGACTTAAATATACCTGGCTATATTTTGACTAGACAAGATCGTGGACCTCAGAAAAAAGGTGGAGGGCTTATTGTTTACGCTAAAAACAAGTTTAAAGTTTCTGTGCTTGATACTTGGTCTTCTGTATTCAAATACAACTTTCAGCAGTTATGGCTTAAAGTTCAATGCAGGAAATTCAGATCTTTCTTGTTATGCACAATGTATAGACCTCCTGACGCCCCAATAAGTTTTCTGGAAGATTTAACTAAAACAGTCTTCGAGTCTCTACTACAAGGCGTAACCATTGTATTACTGGGTGACCTGAATTGTGACGTCCTTGGAAATTGGTCTGATGGTCGTGCTTTGACTGATTTTTGCTTACGCTTTAATCTTGCACAGATGGTAAAATCTCCTACCAGGGTGACCGAAACATCAAAATCAATCATCGACGTCGTTCTAACCACAAACGAAAGTATCATCAGTTCATGTGATGTGAAAGTGTGCGCTATCAGTGATCACAACAATGAAATTGAAAACACCAAGGTCCCGCTACGCATACATTACTATCAGGAGCTATAAACACTATGACACAAACAAGTTCCTTAGCGATTTGGAATGCGTCCCTTTTCATATGGTTGAATTTTTCAATGATTTTGACGATCGAGTACATGTATATGCTTTTAATTGCTTATTTCTTGAGGCTTTAAACGATCATGCTCCAATCAAGATAAAATCAAAGCTTAACCCATTTATCTCTCCTGAGATTAAACAACTCAAGAATACGCGTGATGCTTGGCATAAAAGCGCAATTAAAACAGGCAACAAACTAGACTGGAACGCATACCGCTTCTTTCGCCAAGAAGTCAAACGCGAAATAAGATTCGCGAAAATGGAACACGTTCGATCAGAGCTTCAAAATACTAATGGAAATACTACTAACTCCATCTGGAAAATTATTAACCGAGTAATCCCAAAGAAAAACTCGTCATCTTTAATGACCGTAGAAGATTCTTATGCTCTAGCAAACAAGTTCAACGAGTTCTATACCAAGGTTGGACCAACAGCAGCTAAAAAGGCCTCAGCTGTTGCCAGCGAACACGGCCTAATCTTCCAGGATATAAATCAACATCTAACTAGCATCAGCAATGAGGACAGTGTTAAGTTCAGATTCCATTCCGTTACTGAGGAAGATTTTTTTTTTTTTTTAAAGCAGGTTAAGTTTACAAAAATTACCAGAGTAATAGTTGCATCGGCAGCTATGAGCTGATGTGGACCTGCTATGAAACTATCTAAGATATGTAAAATAAGTTATAAACTAAAGCAATCATAATTACAATCACTCCAAAGCTTAATTACAAGGAGGCTGCCATAGGTATTAATTAAAATAAATAATTAATAGGTAATAAATAATAATAATAATAAATGAACTTAAATAAGGAACTTGATGAATCCTAATATTAATAGTAAATAAAGTCATCATTCTTGTTTGAGATTACAATGGCTTCCTTATGGAAAGAAAAATTAAGAATATCTTTTGAGTGCTTCCTAATTATTGCTTTAAACCCTTCTTTGCTAACATTACATGGTTTAGCTTTTTTATTTATAAAGTTCCATATATTTGGGCCTCTATATTGAAGGGAACTTCTACCAAGTTCAGACTGTACCCTAATAATATTAAATTGATTACAAAATCTTTGTGATCTGGATGATAATGAAAACATTTCTAAAATTTGGCTGGGAGCAGCCCCTGCAAAAATTTGATGCATCTTAAGTAATATACGCCTTTTATACAAATAACTAATAGGGAGCCAGTTACACTGAAGCAAACATGAGCTGCTTTCTTGTGAAGAGGGAAGACGATTAATTATACGACATGCACGAGCATGAATATGATCTAAACTATTAAGTAATGATTGGGAACAATTTCCCCATACCGATATTCCATAAGTTATGCTTGGTATAATTGTTTTAAAATATATTTCTTCCAAAGTTGACTTAGGTAAGTATGACATTCTCCTCAGCGCACCAATTTTTTTGGAAAAAGAAGCTTTAACAGTGTCTACTTGGGAGTGCCACGAGAGTTTATTATCAATTGTAACACCCAGACAGCTTGTAGAGTTGACGAGCTTCACAAAGCCAACGCCAAAGTGCAAAGGCTGCAAAGGACCAATAAATTGCTGCTTTGCCAGAATCATAGCTTCAGTTTTTAAAGGGTGAATAGTCAATTTGTTTAGAGAGCTCCACTTAGATATCTGTGACATCATGGCATTCAAAGATGAGATAACTTGGTCAATACTTGAACCAATTGTGTAAAGTGTAGTATCGTCAGCATACATCATGGACGAGCCATCTTTAACTTGGTTAGGAAGGTCATTGGTATAGATAGTGTATAATCTTGGGCCGAGCAGGGATCCTTGAGGGACACCAAATTTAATAGGAAGAAGA
>JAEMWC010001244.1:132500-150000 GCA_016490735.1 Pachyseris speciosa | reverse complement strand
GCTGCTGCTGTAAACCCTTGGGTTTTAATGATCGCCCCATTTCACTTTTTGGCGAAAAGTCCCAAAGAGAAGCGATCATGGAAGGATACAATGAAATTACTGGTCTCGAAGGAAATGAAAATGACGGATTGTCACAGTTTGTATGTCGGTGTTGTGCTCGGAAAATTGCGATGTTTCAAGAATTCAAAACTCTCTGCAGAGAGTCTGATAGTAAACAGAGGGTCTGCCATTCAGAATCACAGAATACACGCATAAAGAGGGGAAAGAAGCTTGAAGAAACCCCACCGGGTCCCACGGTATCGCCTTCAGTATCGCACACAAGCAAGAAAACTCGACCAGACCATATAGCAAATCCACCTGCAAAGATTCATCTGGCTTGCCGGTTTCAGTTCGCAAGATCTTCTACTACTGCTTTTATACCAATAGCACGCAGACCTGCAGTCCAAACTATGCAGCATTCTGATAATAATTCGACGCTATCGAGAGCTGGCAACGACATTGTACATGTACACAACGAGGAGGAGCGTCAGGAGTCAACTGATGCCACACGAAATTTGCCAGAATTCCTGAAACCTAAAGCTGTAGACAAGGCCAGCGTGGACAGAAAACAAGGAGTTGATATTCTTTCTACCTCTGGACTCCACAAGAACACGGTAAGTTACAAATTACTTCCTTTTTTATATACCAATAAACAGGAACACTACAAGAGTATTGTAAATGAATCGACAAACGATGTGAATACATTGTATTTCTATTGTGCATCATTTACATTTTATTAAATGCAAGATTTATCTACGTAGCCGGCATCCAAACAATTCAAGCAATTACATATCTATACAAACAGGTTGTTGAGCTTCCTGCTGCAGGGACTATTGGGGTGCTTACAAAGGAAGAAAAGGAAAAACTAGTTGAAAAGATTATGGCATCATCACCTCCAGCTCTGTCAGAAACCATGATGAAAATACCACTCATTAAGAGTTGTGTGAAAGCTATCATACTGCAGGATATTGATAGTCAGTGCCAAAAGCTGTGTCAGAAGAAAGAAAATCCATCTGTTCTTCGAATGACAAAGGACAGTGAAAAGGAACTAAACAAATTTCAGTGGATCTCTATTCTGACTGAAATGAAGGAAAAAGCCCCTGATGTATTGGACATTTTGTCAGCTGTGGCATTACCCAATGTGAGAGCAGATGGCAGCCAGATACCAAGGATATGTACTGCCTATGGTGTGCTTATGAACACCAGGTATTGTAAAACGCTATTTCAACTGTATTCTTTCCCAAGCCAACCTGAACAGTATGTTTGTAAGCCTTGCTGCTAAAATATACAATTGAAAAGAAAATCACAATTTGATTTAGGCCACTGTTTCAATAACCAATCAATCACAGAGTGGTTGATACATTGCTACTACAATCAGGGATGATGACCAATAATTAAGTAATGCTACTTAATAATAATAATCACTTTATTTAAGTCTCAAATGTATTTAGCCGAGCACAGATGCTCTCCTAATTGGGGAGACTAAGTCAACTCAACTCTAAATCAAATCAAATCAAATCAAATGTTGGTTTTTGGGGAGAGGGGAAAACCGAAGTCCTTGTTACATTTAGATGGTTAATGAAAATTAACCCTCCTAATGAGCAATCCTCAATTCCCTCCTCCTCACTTCCACCCTCCTCACTTCCACCCTCAAAAAATTGTTTTACACATCAACAAACTTGTTGTCTATTTGTAATCCTGCATTATGATTGGCTATATATGCTACAATAGGTAGACAGACCACCTAGTAGCACCATGTGTGATGAAAAGTGAACAATGTACCTTTCTCCCTGAATAACTGTAAAAATGTTTGACGATCTAGTTGGTTGATACTAAAACAATTTAGACCCTTCAGTCTCATGGGCTACTGAATCATAGCCCACTTGGACTGGAAGTCTAATCGCCCAATAGGCACAGCTATAAATTTAGTTCATGCAAGATATTGAGTGAAAAAAATATAAAAACAAGATAAAAAATATTTTACTGATCCTTACAGAAACAGGGAGTTGTCCCTAGTACAGAAAGTCAATGCAGTGATCCTTGGTTCTGGTCATGCATCTAAGAAGGTAGGCATTTGTATAACATAAGTAGGATTCAATTCTGCCATTCTCTGACATTTAACATAAAATAGTTGATGCCCTTCCAACAATATTTAGTTGACATCATGTAAATAGGTTAGTTGACATCAAAATCACTCTACTAGTGTATACAATATTTTGGTTTCTAATGGATGAAAATTCCATTCTTAGATTTTAAATGCGAACCTTCAATTTCAGACATTTCAGAGACTGAATAAGACTGGTGTCACACAGAGCAGGGACAGTTTACTTAACATCATGGACAGCGTTGGTGGTGATATCAAATCAGAAGTTAAGCAAGTGCTTCAAACCAATAGCAGCCTTCGCATTGTATTTAATAATCTAGACTTTACTGTCCTTGCCAACATCTTGTTAAAGAGCCACAGAAATTCTGATATGCACTGGATAGGGCACTATGTCACCTTTGATAGGGTTCCATCAAGCCAACTAGACAACACTCATCTTGTGGCCAACATTAACGAGTTTGATAACACTGAGTACTTACTTAGTGAGGATGAGCTGAGGAAGTTGAAGAGTGACTTCACAGTACTGGTGGCCAGGGTTCTGGTTCAGTTCTTCACTTGTCTGAACCACGTAAAAAGTGCCGTTACCATCCACATACTCCACAGGTAACTGTTCAAACTTATGGTGGATTAATTAAAATTATTGAACTGTTTCTTTCAAAAGAACTACGTACAGTAATTTATAAACTGACAACAGCAGACAAACCAGGGAAGAAAAGGAAATTTTCACTTACTGTACTTCACTTATACATAAGAACTAAGTTAAAAACTGACCCTTTGCAATATTAGGTATTCCAAAGAGATGGCAAAGAAGTCTACTATGATTGGTCTCCCAATTGTCCCTTATAACCAGAACAAACATGCAGATGTTGTCCAGTACAGGGTTGTCACAAGGTTTCAGAGTAGCAGGTTCTGTACCAAAAGTAGGCGGCTGCCGTGAAAACCTTGCCGCGAAGCGGCAAGGGAGGATGCGCTTTGCGCATCGTTCGGGGAGGGTATGGGAGGGGGGTGGCCCCCCTCCCATAGGGGGGGTCTGGGGGGCCTCCCCCAGAAAATTTTTGAAAAAATGATACTCTGAGATGCAATCTGGGACTATTTTCAGCAAACATTTTGTAAATTTGTAGATGGTTTGCCCACTCTTAATTTGGTCTTATAGCTCTGGAATCCACCTTTATGAAATACTTGAAGTCATGTATAACCGGCATGGTATTGGACAGCTTACAGTCACCATGCCTGCCATTACCTTTATTTTCTTTACATGCCATGTAATTAAAAATCCTGAGAAACTGTAGTGAACATGAAGGAAACTACTATTCTCTGACACTGTATTTTGTCTTCAAAACAACTTTTCTTTTTCACAGTATTATGGTATACAGTTACTGTGTAGTCCTTCAATCCACTATTTGAAACGTAAATAACTGTAACATTGATTGAAATAAAATTACATTCACTATCAAATACAAAATATGGAAGAGACTATGATGCTTCAGATTACTCATTAGTCTAATCTCATTACAGATTGGATTGTTCTAATCGTCTTCAAAATCACTGTAATAATCAGATTCATCTGATTCATGATCATCCACTTCATCATCTAAAGGAAGCCCAAGCTTTTCAGCTGCAAGAGTAACCTCATCATCCACTTGCACTTGTTCTGCGATCTCTTCAACCACTGTTTGAGTAGCCTGTGTGTGGGTACTGTGTTCTGCTGGTTTTGGATGTGTGGAAGGACCAGCGGCAGTGGGAACAGATGGATGAACAGATGGAAGTTTCTTGCGGTTTTTAGCAGCCAACCAGGAAACCACACTATCTTTGATTACTTGCCGGCCTTCTTCTGAGGTAACGGGTGGGCCATTTAAGCTGATATGCATCAGGGAATTTAGCATGTCCCCCTTCAGAAGACTTCGCAGGCGATTCTTGATTAACTTCACTTTCGATGCCCCCCTTTCGGGCCAGGCATTTGATACTGGAATGACAAGAAGGGCTTCTACAACAGAGATCATCAGAGGGAAATGTCCTCGGTAAGAAAACTTCTGCTTAACCAGCTGCTGCATGACCCATTCTGCGCAAGAAAGTTTACCATCTTTGACAGTTTGAGGCAGCTTCCATGTGAGGAGGTCGTACTTGATGAGTTTCCACTCAGCTTGAAGCTGTGTTTGACTAACTTCATCACCTGGGAAGTAGTGAGAAGCCAGAACATCGATGTGCTCTTGGCCATACTCCATGAAATCATCACTCTCTTTAGGTGGTATTGCTGTTTTATCAAACACTTGCATTGCTGTGAGAACTGGAGTCGCATCTTTGAATCTTTTGGTGATATTCTTGACCAGCCCATTGACATAGTTCTTTAAGAGATTCTCCAGATACTCGATGTCTTTGCTTGAGAACTTGATTTCAGTAACAGCCAAGGTTCCTCCTTCAGCTAAATCATCTTGCAGCTTCTTTATTGGAGATTTACTGTCAACAAGTGCGACAAGTTTCTCCTTGCAAACGGTGATTGATGGTTTGATGTGGGCAAAGTTGATCGTACCCTGCTGGAACACTCTACTAAGGTCACTTAGTACTGGAAGAACTTCACGAAGAATGTAAATGGTGCCTATTTTCTTTACTTTCATGAGCTTCTTCAGTAGACCATAGCAAGACGGGTCTGCCTTCAACTGGCGGAGGGTTTGGAGGATGGAAGGAAGGTCTGAACATACTGCTGCTATGGCATTGTCAAAAGATAGCCACCGTGTTTTGCAGGCCTTCTTTAACCGCTTGCCAATTCTCTTGTTTGCCTTGGCCCCAAGAGTAAGTTGTTTCATCTCTTCTTGTACCTTTAGGTATGCTGCAAGCTTCTTTGGAGAGTTGTCGAAGATTTTCCACAGCTGTGTGACCTCTGTCTCCACCGCCTTTATCATTGCTAGTTCCTCGTTGGTGTCCGTGCAGGCCAGAGCTAACTTGTGGCATACACAATGAACTGCCACCAAGCTGATGACATCCTTCTTCAGTAATGCTGCTAGGCCTCTGGTTTTACCAGTCATTACACTTGCCCCATCAGTTGCAAGGCCCCTTAGGTTCTTTAAGGGAATCTTCAAAGCTTGAAGCTGTTCAGTGATAACACCATGTAATGTTGTTGCATCAGCACTTGCAGATTCTTCCAGAACATTGGCTGTAAATAAGAACTTGCACTCTAGTCTGGCTAGGTCCACATCAAAGTACTGAACAAAAGCCAGCATCTGCTCTTCATTGCTGACATCTGCCATGTCATCCACCAACAGGCCATAAAAGGACTGCTCTTGAAGCTTACCACAGATATGATCACGCACTGTATTTCCAATCGTAAGAAATATCTCCCTGAGTGATCCACGAGATCGATGTGCGAAATACTTCAGCTCTTCAAGACCCAAGAGCTCCATCAGCTCAAGGAGGGACGTGATCTTCCTGTTGGCAATGGACTCCTTCGCCAGCCAGTACACTGCATGGAAAGCTTCCTGTAGCACTACAACCTTAGAACTCTCCTTTTCATCCACTTGCTTTTGGAAGTGAGACACTCGATTTAACAGCTCATTCTTCACTGTTGTCTGATGTTTTGCACAGGTCATATGTTCCTTGACTGTACTCCACTTGAATCTTGTGGATGGATCACTTGAAAATGTTTCACTTCTGTTCTGGGCAGACTTGCTTTTATGTTTACGGCAGAGTAGGCAATACATTCCCTCGTTCTCCACATAAACGAGCCACCAGATACCAGTTTGGGGACAAAAGCATGTCTCCCTCTTGAACAACCACTCGTGCTGAAAACGATCTTTCTTTTTGGTCATCTTGACTCGATCCATCTCTTCTTTTGAAATACCATTGCAGCCGGTGTTTCGACATTTATGGAAGTGATGCATTTTATCAATTTGTGCTGATGAAAACAAATTTTCAATGATTCTGTTTGTCTCATCTTCTGGTAGTTGTGGAGCGCTAGATTGCAATGCTGTGCTATCCTCACTGAGAAGAGCTGGGCCACTTGAAGCTGAACCGCTTAATTGATGAATAGAGCTGCATTCCAATTCCTGACTAGTAGATGCAGTTGTTTGATTTGAGCTGCTATTTATCTGGGTACTGCTCTGTGTGGTTACATCGGTGCTTACAACTTCCATCTCTAAAAAACCAAAATTAATTAGACTTGCTTAAAAACCGTTTTCCCATTTTGCCCCTCTGAAATGCATGCCAAAAAAGTTAGGGATGCAATAATAAAAGAACTTTTCACAAAATTTTACTTCTTTCACAAAATTTACAATTATCAAAATGTCCTTTTAAAAATGTAAAAACCCGGTAAAAAAAAAAATTCCTCAAGAGCCCACAAAAATGAAATGAACATTTTACTAATTAACAGAGGCGCCGTCACGTCTAGCGGATAAATTTGACGACTTTCTTGTTTGTATAAACACGCATTTGGCTGCTTGAATGTTTCGTCTTGCAAATAAAGCTTAACTTATTTTAAAATTATCCTTCTTCGTTTCAGTAGTAGTATTAGCCTTAGTATTTCTTTTTGATTACTTAAATATGTCAGCAGACACGCGCCAGCCAAAACGCAAAATGTAAATAATAGTAATTTAATAAGGCGGTTCAAAACTTTTACAGTAGCGTAAGAAACAAAAGTGTTTCTAAAGCGAGACAAAAGAATGGATAATTCGAATGATAGAAAAAAGTATAACGCTCAATTACATGAAAATGTTAGTACTCACAAGATAACCAGTGAACCAGAACGACTTTTGTCGTGTCCGGGTATTGAATGCATTGTGTGAGGTCTTTCCACTGATAAACAATACAAAACGTGTAAAGGACGAGTTTTTATCAACACTTACCTTGCTCGTCGTCTTGCTCATTCTCCTCTTGATCTTCGCTGATCTTCTTCTTTTTAATAAAATTGAAATCAAGCAAAGTCCTATTTCGTTTCGCTCCGCCGCCTCCGGTTGCCATGATTTTTTTTCTACCTCGTGCGCTCTAACGCAATCTCTTCTCGCATTTCGCAAGCACGCACATCGACGCGACATTCTCAGCTTTCACAATCAATTAAATCAGTTCCGAATCGTGTCACGCACACATTTTATTGTACCTTTTTAAGCAAAATAATTTTTTTTTTACTCCCTGTGATCCGATTTGGCTTCCAAGGAATTGTTAACTGAACAATTTTATTTCCGCAATTCGGAGTAGCCGGCGCAGTATTCGGAATAGCCGGTGAAATGAGCCGGTTGCCGGCTTATTTTGACAACCCTGCCAGTACCTGGAATATATTGAGGATTTCCTAATGAAAGTGTACACTCCTGATGATGACCCCGCTGTGCCACCTGGGACCTCTGCTGAGGAAGAATCTGCTAGGCGGGAAAGAGTACTCAAAAATGTGAATGTGCCTCTATGTGGTGACTTACTGGGACGTGAACGAGTGACAGGGGCTAAGAAGACAAGAATGGGGTGTGACCTACACACTGAGCGTTTTGACAACATTACAGAGAACGCCACCTTGTGGCATGCAAAGCAGTCATTTCTTGGGGTAAGTTGTTCCAGTATTATGTATCAACCAGAAAAAGACATGTATGTAATGTAGTAGTATCAAAATTATGATCCATTATTTGGTGCCATGTGCATAAGAGAATGAGAATGCAGTTAAAACCTGTTTGTTGCTGAAAATAGGTCAAACCATACTAGACAGACACTGGGTAAGGAGCTTGGGTTATTTATCAGAATGTGCAAAATGTAGATACAGTTGAAAAATACATGCCTGCTGGGTCCTTTATGCTGCCTCATACCCAGGCCCAAAAATAAATTGATAAAATGGCTCAAAGCACAGGGAAACACAGGAATCCCATCTCTCCAAATTTTTCTTTCACCTGGTTATGAAGTGGTCATTTTGTGTGATGCAGTCCACTAGGATGTGATTGTTCATCTTTAACAAACTCAATATATCTTAATCTATGCAGGCAGTAACTATACTAGCCAACTGAACAAATGCAGAGGGTGATGGGAAGGTTCGATAGAATACACAATCAATGTGTTGCACGACGGGAAGGTTTGGTGGAATACCGTCGAATATACAATGGGTTTCCTGCAGTTATGATTGGCTGTATTTTCCATGGCATGGGATAAATTCAAATATTCACTATATTTATTTCCCTTGTGAAAGCCAGAAACCACAGTCAGAGATTAAATGCCAGCTCCTACAAACCTTTGTCAAATGCTGATATTTTAAGAGCCCTTATCTATAAAATATTATTTCTGAAAACTAATGAGCGCATAATTAGATTCCCAAAAAATTTTAGATTTAAATACATGTAAATCCTTCACACTACATTAATTTACACTGTCAATTTCATTTTCTGTTCTCCCAAACAGTACATCTGGGAGCAGCTTTATAAGCCCAATGCCATATCAGGAAGGGAGCCAGGGACACTGTACCATTTGCGGCAACAATGGCACATGAGTAATGTGTACGGCAAAGTAAAACAGAATTACCAGAGTGCTGAGAACCTCATGCTGTGTGCTACCAAGGCATACTTGTGTTGTGCATTTATGAGCTGGGCAGGCCTAGATAGCCTTGATGGCTTAACACCCACGAAGATAACACTCATAGATGAGAGGGCCAGCAATGAAATGAAGACAGAGTTTATAGAGGAGGTCATTGGCAAATTTGTAGAAGAGTTCGCTTTTGTGGAGTTTGACATTGAGAAAGCCTGGAGAGAGCAGCAAGAACAGAGAAATAGTCCTGCTGAACAACAGGCAACTGCCACTTGTGCTTCTTTGACTGTGACTCCAAACTTGGCACCAGGTACATATGTATACACACGTGTATTCCAAGCATGCTTTTCAACATACATGTATTTCAGACGGACAGCCTTAAAACCCTCTGGTTTATCTTCCTTACTTTTTATCTAGTTTTGCCAGGCTGTAGTGTACTACATGTAAGTTTGGAAATAACACTGTGTGTCCAATAAATTATTGAACTGAATTTTGTCCACTTGGCTAATGACACTGACCTTACAGAAATAATAGGTGTGGAAATAATTGACAGTAATCAGATTTGTCAGCCAAAAATACAATAAAAAATAAAATTTCACAAGAATACATCTGTAACTAAAACATTAATGACCAACAACAACAACAACTATACAAGGCTTTTAAGTGTGTTGTGGCTCTTAAAAGCTGCTTATTCCTCTCAGCAGTGTATAAAATGCATAATCTAACCTCTATTCTATTTTTGTAATATCTTGAAGGTCAAGTGGTTATAATTGTACAACCAAAGCTACCAAATGGTTATGAGGTCCTTGGAGTTGGGCAAGTTGTTGGGGCTGAAGTTCTACAAATTGGGCAGACTATTCCTGTGCTTGTAGCAGCTGTTGAGACAATTGCATCAGGAATAATCAGCATTGGTCAGGTAGTCATGTGGCCGAGAGAACATCTGGCAATCCCACAAGCAATACAGAAAGAAACCTCAAGTGAAGAGAATCAACCCAAGCTACCTTCACCAATGTCTGATATGCCAACTGAAAATGATGACAGGGTAATGAATTATGCATTACAATGCATACAGCTAGGTGTCATGCTGATGCAACTCAATGACACAGAAAAAGAGGGTGATGGAGAAAGAAGTCTCATCAACTGGAAGCTACTTATGCTGTACTTTAGATCAAGGAAGCATGGTATGAAATACGCATATGAAGCAATGAGGATGATCACTTGTGTGAAGGGTCTCTACACTGAACAAATGGCACACCGGGTAACACATGGTCAGTTTGTCAACGTGAAAGGGGGTGCTGGAAATAACTGTGCTAATGACCTCAGGATGGAAATGCTTATTAAGCACTACAAGGTCATTTTGAAAGGCATGTGTGGCAACAAGACCCTAAAGGCTGTGGAACGAAGCAGTGCTGCTGCTTATGATTTGAACAAGATAATCCAGAGTTATGACATAACCAGTGACATTGCACCAGATTCAACATCACATACTCACACCAGCACAGTACAGGACATTAAGGAAATGATTACACTCTTTCACGACAAAGCACCCTTCAGTCATCAGCCTGGCAGAGCTCACCGGTCATTTCCAACAATTAGCAAGAGTCCACTGGACCAACTTGATGTTTCCCTACTACACTCCTGGCTTACAAGGCACAAGAGACGCTTAGCAAAGAACTCTCATGCCAATTGTGATGATGCAGAAGATGATGAAGAACTTATTGAAGATGACTATGAGATAGAAAGCGCAAATGAGGATATGTGATTCGAAGACGGTTAATACTGTACCCTTGTACTTCAGTCTGATAATGTTTAGAAATTACTAAAGTTATGTGTTTCATTATGACACAATGATGTCAGGATAAATTGGGCCTTGCTGGCTCTGAAGTTCTTAATATATACCAGACTGAGTACATAAACTTGGGTTCCACCATGAGACTATTAAAAGTACATGCACTCTTGGTTCCAATCTCCATAGTGTACACAGTATGAATGTTTAATTGGTACAGACAGAATATGGGAATCAAAAATGCATGTTTGAATTTAATCTAAGATTGTAAGAGGACTTAGGCCTATTACTAATTAAATCAGTAACAAATGGTGGTGCAACTCCATGAATAGCCTTAAAAACTAAAATTAATATCTTAAAATGAATATGGGCACAAACTGGCAGCCACTGAAGATACTGAAGCGCTTGTGTAATATGAGAATACTTGCCGATATCTAAATTTCTTTTTTATGCAAAAAACAAGTTTCTACTGTCGAATGGGAAATGATCAACAAAGAGCACGGTAGAAACTTGGCTTTTTGATGGCATTATTTCTCGAAAATGAAGCAGAAACCAGCGAAAAGAAACGAAGTTCACATGCCAAATTCAGCTATTTTTGAGTAAGTTAAAAGAGAAACACCCAAACAGTCACTTAGCATAGTTTTCCACCAAGCCCTTCAATTGTTCTTTTTAAATGGGCCTCACTACTCTGTCTGTGACTCAGTTCTATAACAAAATAATTTTATGTAACGGTACTTCAGATTTCTAGATGGGTCACTGTATCTGTATACACATCAGTGGTATTTTTGTACAATGTTATAAATTGCTTGAGCATGGGCAGCACTAAACACAGGAAAATCCATTATAACTCTCTTGATAGAGGTTAAACAAAGTGCATTCTCTATGATTGTATCTATGAGCTGTATGCTAAATCCAGTAGCTAGTGTAACTCCACCAACACAAGATCTACCAGAGCCATGGAGGGACAACCGATAGTCAATTAAATCTTGGCGTAGCTTTTGAGCCTTTGATTTAGATAACACTTCATGATTATCCACAGGTAATGCTTCTGCTTCACTGGTATCTTCCAAGGGACTGGCCAAGTAAAGGGTTGAGACATCTGACAGCAAACAGCTGTCACAGTAACAGGTCTTTCTATGGTAATCACAGCATGTATGCTGCGGAAGACTTCGT
The DNA here is from genome assembly GCA_016490735.1 of Pachyseris speciosa. Lineage (NCBI taxonomy): Eukaryota > Metazoa > Cnidaria > Anthozoa > Scleractinia > Pachyseridae > Pachyseris > Pachyseris speciosa. Next base: position 138,418 of record JAEMWC010001244.1, on the reverse strand, counting down.
CTGGGAGTTTCATATCCAAAATACCTCAGAATAATTTCTCTCTTGCATTTGCTTGCTGTAACAAATTCTCGCATAACATCAGCCATTTTGGTTTTTGACTGGGATATATCATAGGCATTGTAGTATATTAGTGCCTTTGAGGGAAGGCCATCTCTTCCACAACGTCCAGCTTCCTGAAAATATTCTTCCATTTTATAAGGAACACCAATGTGTATTACCTGTCTGATATTCTGTATGTCTACACCAATGCCAAAAGCAACAGTAACAAAGAGAATTCTTAGCTTGGAGGTGCCGCTTGCCAGCTCTGTTATAATTCTCTGACGTTCATGATTTGGGTATTGAGCATGAAACAATGTGAACATGCGATTCTTTGCAACAGGTTGAGCATCAGGTGGTTCATACTGTTCTATACCTAGCATCTCACTGAAATACATGTAACACTCGGAAATTGTTTCCAAATTAGAATAAACAAGTGTCAGTGGAAATTCTTGTCGCTCCTGTTTCAGCTGCTGCATGAGAGGTTCTATAATTTCTTCAAGTTTAGCATCACCAGTTGACTTTCTTTTGTATGATGCAAAATAGATGTTTTCACGATCTGGATTGATTTTGATTATTGTTGGCTCAAACAGTCCAAGGGAATCACAGATAATACCTTGTGTTTTGCAGTTAGCAGTGGCGGTAAGTCCTACAATGGGTACTTGAGAGAAGTAGTTTCCTAGGACTCCAAGTTTAGCATATGCTGGACGGAAGTCTTTCCTGTTTGACCAACAAATAATACAGAAAACAGTGTCATACACAGCGCAACCCTACACCAAACACTTGTACTGTACAAATCTTCAATTGACCCTGTGAGACATGGGTTCACACCTCCACTGGACTACAAATGTAGATTACTTGGATGAAGACATAGCTTCCAGTTCTCCCAGATTATTAATTTTGTGAGTCTCCAGATTTTTCATCTTACTTCCCTGTCTACTAGATAGAGCCTCAAATCTCCACGAAAACTGAGTAAGAATTAGTCAACCAGTTCATGATGATGTGGTTTACAAGAAGGTTGTGTCCCAATCCCACTGATTATGCTAACAAAACATCAACCCCAATCCCATTTTGGATTTTTTCCAACAGCCTTTGAAAAATAAATGAAATTGTTTTTCAGAACACTGTCAGTTGCACTGTGTGCTTGGAAAAATTGGTAACTGAAGCATCTTCTCGATATTTGATAGCTCTGGGGATTGTCAGGTGTAGGAGCCATTGGAAGACATTCATTGTTAAAGGGGCACTGTCACGCTATTGTACCATCACTTTAAAAAGCTTAAAACTGCCAGTGCATCAGTGGAAACCTTAAAATAGTGGTATAGTTTTGCTTCCAAAGACTGTAGTACTGCATTGACACTATAAACTCCTGTATTCCATCAAAGATGACGAGGATGGAAATGGATTGAAATTTGAAAAAACTTGCCAGGTTTTTCAAAATTTCAAGCTATGCATTGAAAAATCACCAAAAATTTATTATGGTTAGCTCTCCCTGCCAGAAGTTCATTGGAATTCATCTTGCTGATTTTGTAGGAGTTTTTTTTGCATGATAACAGGTAAAAGACAGTAATTTTGGCAGAATTAAACCAAAAACAGCATAAATCCTGATGACAGTGCTTCTTTAAGAACTTAACATTATTTAAGAGAAATACCCTATGTGTCTTGTTGTGTATGTTTCAATCTTCTTCTTCCTAATTTATCCCAAGTCAGACATGATTTGAGTATTGAAACCTTTGGTTTATTTCAATTTTAGGGATCAATTTAACTTTATGTTAGAGAATAAAGTAATAAAACTAACCACTCTTCTATCAGATGAGCTTCGTCGATAACTACAGCTCGATCACGCTTCTGTAGAGTCTTGTCCCTCATGACCTCGCTCTGCACAAACACCTCTGGATGTGCGAAAATTATCTGAGCACTTTGTCGAAGATCAGAGCTGGAATCAGTCAAATCGGTACTGGCTTTCATCACGAATACATTCGTATAACCCATCAACTTTTCCACTTGATCCTGCATCAAGGCATTTAGCAGAGAAACCACAACGATAGCTGCGCGTTGGGAATTGGAGTCACTTCTCAGGAAATCGAAGATGAAACCCAAACTTTGGTATATGAGGGACTTGCCAAAACCTGTCGGTAAAACCGCTAAAACATCTCTTTTCAGCATCACAACCGCTTTCAAAATTTGATACTGCTGTTCTTTCAAAGCCAAATTCGACTTTCCAAGCTTTTCCAGTGCGTATTGAATGCCTTTGTGGAACGCATCCACATCCACTCTATCTCTCGACGCCATGTTGTAAATCAAGGCACACATGCGCATTGAAACCGGAACTCCTAAAATCTAGGAGTCTGAAAATGGATTATTCCAGAGCTCCGTGTCTTGGCGCTGGCCAAAAGACACGTGGGCTCTGGGAACGAGATTGGGCTTGCCTGGGAACTAGCTTGCACAAAATTCAAAATGGCGGACTGGAGTATTCAAGTTCGATCGATCCATTGAGAAAACAACAGGATCCTTGGAGACATGCTTCGCTTATTTCCACCTTTATATGCACTCTAAGGCGAAAGGAAACCTTTGAATATGTTTTCATAAACTTAAAGTGGACCAGGTGAGAAAAAAAAGCTCCTACAACAGTCAAGTCCGAAAATGAGCATGACACTTCACTTGTTGCTGCTTTGCTGTCACTTTGATCAAAGTTGCGTCTTTGGAAACAAAACAGTGAAAAGAGGAGCTTTTGAAGAGGATTTCATTTATAACAGAATCAACCAACAAACTGTGTAAGTTGTTTTTTGTTTGGGAGTGGAAGCGGTGGATGAATTATTTTCTCGATCAAAGCACTACGAACATTTAGTGATGCAAGTACGTGTTTATTATGAGTTGAAGAAACAGGTTACAGTACAGTGCAAATAAATGCTTTAATATCTACAAAATGTGTATTTTCTTGTCCTTACAGTAACTTCAAATACAGTAACAGTAACTTATTATAATTTAGGGCTTTGCGAAATTAATTACTTGGTGACCAAGAACTCTAACAGCCATAACCTAAGGAAATCTTTGAATCTTGTACTTAATAGGCCCGAAACCGAATTGGGTCGTAGGTCTTTTGTTCACAGATCTGCCATAGCATGGAATGCACTACCAGCTAATCTTAAAGATTCGACAAATTCATCTATCTTTAAATATAACTTAAAACAATCCAAGCAAACTATCATGAATATTAATTTTGGGAAGGGAGGTAATGTTATATATAACATGAAACCAGATTTTCATTATTACTAAATTTTTATTGGTTTTACTATTTTATATAATTTAAAATTGTATCATACTTGTATCTCATATTACTATTGATTTAGTTTAGTCTAAGATTTAGTTTAGGCAGGTCCACATCAGCTGTAAAGTTTTTTTTTTTTTTTAACCTGCATTATCAAATAAAGTTATGTATGTATGTATGTATGCAACGACTGTGTGTCGTCAACATTCTTGTGTGACTTGAAATCCTTCAAACAGTGCACTTAGTTGTATTTATTTTTGGTATACGTGTATTTACGTGTTATTTTCCTAACAACCTTGCTTGAAAGGGAATTACTAACACAAGCACCTTGTCAACTTTTTGTGGAACGTTTCATTGACATTTGATTGATTACTGGCTGATCGAATTCATGACATGTCCATGGATGTTTGAAAGGGATAATTTGGGTGGCAAATTCTACAGTCATCACTTTTTTGCATGGAAACTTCCCAAGATCACAAGCAAGAGTATGTTTCTTGGTAGGATATTTAGGATCCAGGGTGGGATATGACTCTTGTGAATCCTTTCTAGGATCCCAGGTGGGATGCACAATGTCCACCCAGACTCCCGGGTGGGATGCATAAGTCCCACTAAGATCCCGGGTGGGATGTAGAAATCCCACCTAAAAAGCACTCAAGTTACTCCTTTTTGGCAATCTTGAGAACTACTTTGGTTGTTGTGTTGTATGTGAAGTTTACTGCTGGAAGATTTAACAAACTGTCTGTGAGCATTTCCTCAGTTAATGTTGGTAGGTTCTCTTCGTTTTGAATTGCCAGTATCTGCTTAATTGGCTCCTCAAACAGTGTTAGTGTTATCTTCTTCTCATCAGAGAACTGTACCAGTACCTGGGCATACCAGTGTTGAGATGCAGGTTTGAGTTTTTGCTTCAAGTGACAATTGTTGCACTCTAAATACGCTGCTGCAGTAGATTGCTCTAGTTTCTTTTTACACTTAAAGCAAGAGAAGTACGAGTTGATGGAAGTGATTCCCAATATTTCTCCTTCAATGGTTGTGGATACATATTGTGTGATGTCTTGAGTTAGTGGCACAGCTAAGATTTCAGTAAAATCTTTTGTGAGCTTTATTTCTGTTCCATATTGAGACGTGTTCAAATAAATGGTGTCATTATATTTGTCCTTTCGTACTGTTACATTATGGAAGATGTATGTACGGTTTTTTTCGACTTGGTTAATAAAATTCTCCCACAATACCATTTTCATTGAAGCTGTAGGGTCAAGCAGAGTACAGTTCACAAGAGTTAAATCTCCTCCTTTGGACATGTTGGTTACTTTGGCCTTGACAGTTACATGTTGGCCAATTCGAACGGACTTGACTGACAAAAGTGTGGTTGAAGATTGGATTTGTGATCTTTGGAAGTCCAGTTCTGGATAGTGTTCAACTATTACATCGTGCCCCATCAACAGATCACTCGTGTTTGCATTGGTGTCCACTCTGAACTTTTTAATTTTTATGGGGCTCTTCTTTTCCTCGAAGTCTGCAAAAATCTTGCGCTTCCTTGGGGAGAAGCAGACGGCTCGGGTAATTGATTCATCCTTCCCTTGCAACTGCCATTGAAAAAACTTTTCATTGTACACTGCGGAAACATGTATGTATCCCACGAATTCTTTACTTGAAGTAGGAGCACTAGTGCTGTGAGAAGCTGGTTGCTTTGAGGAATCGTCCATGACTGAAAAAGAAAAGAGAAGACTGTCAATAAATAAACAGTGATTACCTATAAGAAAATAAAGGACGCGATATAAGTAAACCAATTATTACAGTATATAATGAATTAAAGAGTGGATATTTACCTGATGATTACTGTTAGAGGAGAGGGAGGGTACAGGGATTGAGGAATCATTAAAAATCACTGAATCTTTGTAGTGATTATAATAATTATGTAGTCATCTTTTAGTATCTATTGTATTACATCTATGTGTAGTTGTATCCCTCTTTGTATAACAGGCAAGATAAGTTTGAATTGAAGTTATGTTTCTGTATTTACAGAGTTAATTAACGCACATATTGCTTTGTGGTCTGAATAATAAGTTTCTAACAAGTGTAACTTTGCCTGAGATTCTGGCAGGTTTGTATAAATGTGGTCTATGGCTGTTTTGCTGTCAGTGGTATACAAAGATACTAATTGTCTGTAGTTATTTTCTGTAATAAATAGATCATATAAAGGAACTCTATCAGTTTCATTTAACCAGTTTACATTAAAATATCCAAGGAAAATATTGTACGGTGTCGTTGTATGTAAAAGTACTTGTCTTAATACAATACACAGTTGTGTTACTGGCACTTTAGGTGATCGATATACACCAATAATGGTGAGATAAGGTAGACACATGCATTTCATGATAGTCAGCTCAACACCATTCCTATTAAAACAATAAGGAGAGCCAGGAATGAATTGGATTCTGCTGTATACAGCTGTACCTCCAAAAGGTCTTGTAGTGCTATTAGAGTGACAATCATTTCTAAACAAACTATATCCATTAATGGCATACATGCTATCATGATCTGAATGAGTAAATCTTGTCTCTGAAAAAATGCTTATATCAGTGTTTGAGTAGTTGAGATCTTTACGTATATCGTCTAT
>JAEMWC010001244.1:112500-122500 GCA_016490735.1 Pachyseris speciosa | reverse complement strand
TAGCAGGATAGATATTTGGCGTAGATTTTGAACTATTGGCTTTGAGTGATAAGAACATGATCCATTGCATGTTCACATTTATTTAGCAAGGCAAGTTTAGTACCTAAAAGCTGGGATATGCCGATGAACTTTTCGGCTGAAAATTGTTGTAAATTTTGTATTCAATGTCTATGAAGCATGTATGTATAACTGTAATTACACTTATTTTGGCTGAAATATTTGTTTGACTATTGATTTGTGTCGCGCCCAACCAGATGGGTTACCTAACCATGGTGCTCCGCTTGGCGGCCCTTCAGGCCACCGGAGCTCCGCTATAAATTTAAACACATACACCTCATTCCAAAATGGCGGCCAAATTATTATTCTTTTGTTTTCATGTTAATAAGCCCTCTTTGCCTCGTTTTCACTTCAAAATTCTTTTGTATTTTGTACATGTTGACGAGGCAAAGAAGGCTATTTAACATGCAAACAAAAGAATTATATATTGGCCGCCATTTTGGAATAAGGTGTATAATACTTCTTGCTGCTGTTTATTAAATAAGAGTTTTACTGCAGCTGTTTCAATTTTGGACAAAACCTACTTTAAAAGAGCTATGTCACAAGTGTTAATATTACTTTGAAAAGCTGAAAATAATATTGGAAGCAAAGAAAAACCCAAAAATAATGGTTCAGTTTTGTTTAAACTTATTTTGCCAATTTATAAATAATTATAATTAAATAATTACTTAATTATCCTCTCCCCATCGGGGCTTTTCAGGGATAATGGTACAAATACAAACTATGTGAGAAACAAATAATTCAAATAAACTCTATATTTAACAAAATTTAACAAAACTATAAATGAGCCTCTTTGTCTGAGGATGACAAGGATTGAAATGGATTGCAACTAGAAAAAAAAAACGTAGCTAAATACAGATTATCTTTCTTTTCCATTTTGAGAAAATAGCTTGATATCTTTGTTTTGGTGTTACAGGGGCATTTCAGTTATAACTAATACTTAAGGGCCCTTGGTTGTAATTTGACCTCTAAAACATAAAAATGACCCCTTTAAGACGAAAAATAAGCCCCCCTCTCTAATAAGCCCCCCGTTAATGAGGCCTGAAATTAAATAAGCCCCTGGGGGCTTCATAGAGCTTTTACGGTACATTGTACATATAATAAATGGGAATTCTATGGGACAAAAAGCTATCACTGAAACAGCAGCCCATATAATCCTTTTAAAGTTAACTCTGTTGGTACTAGAGAGCGTAATAAATTATTATTATTACTCGGCCGACTTCCACCGGAAGGCCGAGTCTAGATCTGGGCTTCATTCTTCTTTTTATTGTTCTTTGTCGTCGTGTTTCATCCAGAAAGCTCACTTCCGGCGTTTCTGCATTACTTTCGGTCGCCGGTGTAATGCTTTCCGTCGCAAGCATTACATCACACTTCTGTTGTTTTGAAGTTATGTAAAGTTCTCATGTAGCCAACCCGCCAAACACAAAAATATTATCAAAATATTCTCGTTTTGTTTACACGAGGACTTTGCCATTTTCGATAGGCATGCAAAAAGAAGGAAATGAAATAAACTCCGTTCTGCTTAGGGGTTCTTCTCATCTTCTCAGAAGCGTGTAATGATTAAACGCATGAATTTATCAGTCATGTTATATAGTAGAAGGCTTCAAGTTACGTAGCCAGAAGTGCGGTTTTATGCAAAACACCTGAAAACACTAGCCATTTGTTTGTGGCGAACTTGCTAACGAATTTAGAAAATTCGTCGTTTTGTTTACAAGAGGACTGCGCCATTTCGATTCGTGAACACCTCAATAATGCTCTGTGTATTTGAACAATAGTTGCATTTGTAACACGCTTCGCGAAAGTCATCCGGAATTTATGTTAAAATTTCGCTTTAGTGACTCCAGCGCGTTGCGAATTGCGAGGCGGGCGACGCGATTCGAATCGCGCAGGAAACGCGACGCGACTGGCAACTTACTCAGTGAGCGGAACTGGACAGTATTACAACAGATGTATTAGCGTTAGGTAATCACTCTCCATGGCAACTCTTAAAACAGTTTTACGCGCTTTGCTCGTACGTAAACAAAAAGGCCTTCTGCGAACCCAAAAACCATTTCAATTTTTCTAGAATCAGAAAGCGTGCTCTCGCGCCGGCGAGAGTCCATTGTGAAATGTTTTGTATTCTGTGGCGTGAGGCACTGAAAAATTATTTTTATAACGCATTTTTGTTTTGTGAAAGTACAATGGGCCGTTATTTCTTGGCAAGCGAACGTGTATAAAAATGTAATAAAAATGTAAGTGGTTCCCTCCAAACATGAGGCTTATCATATTGAGTGATTTGGGCGATATGTTATACACTTGACATAGCGTCCGACATTGGTGAGTACTGGTGAACAAGCAGCCGGACAAAACACAAGACGGTCGTCAGACATTCGGCGCAGCAGATGCCATAGTGAAAATAAAATGTGGAAAGGGATTCAGATCTGTTATGCTAACTTTATCATAACATTGCAACCGTGTAGGTGAAACAGTGAAGCAGCAAATTGCAATTTGCCTCTTGGAAGGCCGAGTCAAGGCCAAGATAGCCTCTTGTTGCTCTGCATTCAAGAGTTGGCAAAGCTATGTTAATGCTGCAATAAACATGTTTTTCACAAAGATAGTTATAGTTACCCTTGCTTGCTATTTTGCCTCAGGTGAGACCACTAAGAAAACAAGTTTAAAATTTTGTTCAAAAAATAATCTGGAATACACTAGTTAAGTTTCTAAAATGATGCAACTCAAGATGAGTACATACCATGAGCTCAACAATTATTTAATGCGAAGGGTTGGTATTACTGTTCATAAAGCCAGCTAATTTAAAGCCAGAATAACTAAGGGGGAACAATAGCCTATTCCAGGCGTTGAAGTTGTGGAGAGCGGCGAAGGTCGTCCCGAGAATGAAAGACGTTGTGAGGGAGTGGGAAAAACGATGACAGAGGAGTCTCATACCATTTCTGATATTTCTTCACCATTTCTGTATCCTTATAAGTAATAAGCAAGTACTGTACTGTACTGTACTGTGCTGTGCTGTGCTGTACTGTAAGAGTTTTTGTTTTTGATCTATTTGTCTGTATTTTTTCTTTCGTTTTTTTTTTGTTGAAACGTAAATAAAATATGTAGCAACAAAGTGATCTTAATTTTGCACATGGTGTACACTGTTTGCCTCTTTTGTGTCAATCAAGTAAGTGCTCATATTCTGACAAAGTTTCTAGACAACAGTAAAAGCATGCGCATAATTATGCCTTGTGTGTAAACATCTGCTTTAGAAGCATTTGACAGCTGAATTTAGCCTCACATTTCCATTCCAAAGTGTTAAATGCTGAATGCTTGGTTCATTCAAATTACAATTTGTTTTTGTTAACCAACTCTTCGAAAAACATTGACAGGGTGCAAAAGAATAAATACAACTTAGTGCACTGTAGGTAGCCAGTGACTTTATGTTTTATGCAATCGATGATTTTCACAACAACCTTTCAAAACTTTTAGGCGGATAAAACTCACTAACAGCGTGGATTGTCTTAGCGAAGAATAATCCTTTCAGCGGGTGTAAGATTTCAAGGAAATGACATCAGGCTGAGGAATAATCTCGGCTCGATTCTTGAAAGGTATTATATTATCGAAGTCACCACAGATGAAAGCTTTAGACTCAAGCTTAGTGGTGTAGAGTATAGCATTAAAAGGGTTGATAAATACCGCGACCAATGAAACTGGACTTCGTTATGAAATTGTTTTTCATTGAAGCTATCGTGAGATGTTTTCGTTCGAGTTGTGTTAGCGACGTGTTCTTTGGAATGTTTCCAAGTTCAAAATTTGGCATATTTCCGTATCTGCGCATAAGGTCATCTACAACAATGCCGCACGTCTCACAGTAACAACTACGTCACTTCCACATTGTAAAGCATATACATCCCTTTTTCCTAAAACAGTACGCACCATTTCAGAACTGTTTGAGGGTACGAATTCGGAGAAACAAGACCGCAGGAAGTGCAACGGAGGCACAATTCTACAAATATTTCAGTCAGCTATCAAGCTAGACAGGTAACGACAGTTGTAACATGAGGTCGTTTCAGACGTGCCAAGCTCCTCGACTGTATCACGTCCTGTTTGTAACAAAACAAAACAGTCATCAGAGAGAAAATTGGAAAACAATTTAAAATGTGTTTGCAACTCACGGTTTCATTTAAGCACGGCAGAAATATCAGTATTGAAACCAAGTCTAGGGGCGTTACAGCACGGCAAGGTCAGGAGCTAAAACGACCAGATTTATAGTAAGGTTCGGTAGAACCCGCGTCATTTGAGACAGACCAAAGATATCAAACGAGTCCTGGTATCTGTGTATTTACATCTCATTCCTCTAATTCTAGTAACTATCCTGGGAACGCAGCACGACTCCACAATAGTCAGTGCTACCGCTTGAGAACAAAATCACATAATATGTTGCTAATGCGTGGCGTTCATGAATACATATGAATTTCGCCCTGCTTTATGTAGAGCTTAAGTGGCTCTGTACTCGATCATTCGAATCTCTGGTATTCAGTCTTGTATTTAACCCTGACCGCAAAGTGATGTGTGACTTACATGTAAAGCCAACAACTTTAAATTTACGAAACGTCTTCATCTTCTGAACTTTTCTTGGAAACAACAGTTAAGATTTGTAAACACCGATGTGAATCAGCTACAGGGAAACAACCCCGGGGGGGGACTCGCATATGAAAGGGGCGGGGATGCTCGTCGTCTCGCTTAGGGGAGTAAATTTCGGATTTTGGTCTCACTTAGAGTGTTCTGGGCAAAACGCCATTATATTCAGCCGTGAAGGTCTCGTTTAGGGTTGCACGAATATGATGAACTGAAGATTTATGACGATGCTTTTAAAAACTACTTATGTGTAAAAGTATTAGATGATAATGTCTTTGCCGTCATTAAAAGTCACTGTATTTTTCATTTGTCTGTGTTTAAACATGGTCTCTTTTAGGGGTCAAAAAAAGCTTGGGCCACGCCCAGATCGGTCTCCTTTAGGGGTTTAATTCAAAATTTCCGACGAGCATCCCCGCCCCTTTCATATGCGAGTCCCCCCCGGGGAAACAACCAACATGTGCCGCGGTTATTGTCGATTGCATTTTACTCTTCCTGCCTCTCATTTCTGTGGCAGCCCGAGTAATAATAGGGGGCGCGAGGGTTTCACTGGCAACGTCAAGAACCAGCGTGCAATTTGTGTTGATATTTTTTTTCTCTCATCGCAAAGGGATTCTAAGGGCGATAGGTTTTTTATGATAAGCGTTCATTGACCGAAATACCAAAGCACGATTCAAAACAAACACTACAAAAATTAAAATCACACATGCAACAACAGTTGTCACAAATCCGTATATAACCATGGCTACACTCAATGCAACATCAAAGAAACCGACATCATCACTGAAGATGAGAAGACATGCTTTTTTTTCTGATGTTATTAACAGTCCTCTCGACCCCAAACGCCTAAAATGTACAAGCTTAATGTTATTTTATAAAAACGAATACCAAATGCACGCATGACGTAACTCTATTTCCGGATTTGGTTTTGACCCTCTGGAAAAACTGAAAGTTAAACCCTCAGCGCTGACTGCATCTGAGTGGCCAAATTACATCATTATCTGACGGGAATTACGTCCAGCCTCAATAAACAAAACAAATATTCTCAAAAATTAAGGCCTTGAAGCATATCGCAGAGACGATAGTTAGAGCATTTCCCCCCCACACATTAGCGTCTTTGTTTGCCTTGGAGCCGTTTCGTTGTATTCTTTTACATTTCGCAAAACACCTTCAACGCACAAAAGAGCGCTCTTGGTTTTGTCATGTGATAGGCGTTGTTTTCTCTTTATCTTTGCATTCGTTTTCCATTTTTCCCTTTATTTGTCATTTCGATTCTTTCAATGAAATCTGTTTAATAAAGCAATCATTCTGCTCCATCTCGCTACTTATTTGTTTAATTATTGTGAACAAAGAGGCGCGTTGGTCAATAACTGTCAATTATTGCATCATGTTCGTAAACATTAACTACTGTAATCTAGCGAGCTGCCATACTGTTAGGTTTCAAAATACGTATTACCTCAATTTAGTAACTCCTACCTGAATATCAATAAACAGAAAGAGAAACAGAAACAGTGATATAGGTTTTATAGTATATAGAGTTTTCAACACTTAAAATTCTTAGTTTCCCTACTCATTTATTGTCTATTTGAGTTTACTAGAAGAGAAGTAGACCAGTGTTATGCCATCTTGATTGTGTTCGATTGACATTGAGCCGAAGAATAATTCGAAGTTCTCCATTCAAAGTATGTGTTTTGACAGGTCAATTGACAGCCCGCGCCATGTGCACTGGTAACAAGGAAGTGGTTCGTTCCCTCTGGATATTATTAATTGTATACCTCTTTGTTGACTTGGCTCATGGAGGTAAGTGGCGATCGCAAGACAAAACTCGGTAAGGAAGAGAGAGGCTTATTAATCGACCAGCAAGGCTTTTCCTTGCGGTAGTAAAGCCTTCATGTTTGAATCCGGAGAGTTGTTGGCCGGCAATCGCCATATCCAGATTAAGAGCTTTTAATTAATTAATGTCAATCGTAATCTTTAAATTGCGAGTAGAATATACCCAAATAAAAGTAATTATCATGATTTAACTTTTGTTAAAAGAATGAATGCGACTATCCGAAGATAATATATATTGAACTGCGGATCAAGGAAGAATACGTGAAAGATCGTCGCAGATATAAACGCTGACTAACCAGAAGCGAAAAGAAAGTGTGACCGCATTTGTGGCCATTTATTTGTTTCATCACTCGCAGGGTTTGTTAGCGGGAACCAACAAAATGACCATCTCCCAGTTGGCTTGTCAGCTTAGTTGGTAGAGCACTGCACCGGTATAGCATAGGTCATGGGTTAGACTCCCGCACAAGCCTGAATTTGTCTCTGGATTTCTTTTCATTGATGTTTAAGTGGTGATCAAAACTGGAACGATCTTTGTATTTTAGCTTTCATTCTATAACCTGGCGTGATTTACACAGAGCTTATTCATGCAGAACAGACTCTGTCTGCAGTTTTAGGTTCAGAAGCTAGAATTACTCGAGGCGTGCACGTTTCTCTTGTGTTTTCCAAATTTCCCACGTGAATCATAACTCGATATACGCACGCTAAGGCATGAAGTAACTGTGTTGAAATACGTTATGGCCCAAATATCTTTATCAGCATAAGCTGCTCACGTGCCTGATGACGTATCAGGTAGTACTGAAAAACATCAAAATACTAAACGCAACAAATACAAGTGATTCGCTTTATGAGCAACATTTTTACCTGCATATCTATCCGGAGGTAATCATTGCACTAAATGAGAGCCAGGCCTTTGTCAATCACCTCCCTGACTGAGCAAGAGATGCCCTATCGCCTTCCGGGATCATTTTACATCAAGTGGACCAGAGCTTCGTTTAGGAAATTGGCGTGGCCTCTTTTGTAGATGTTGACTTTTGACTTATTATTATCAAAACGCAAAGCTCCTATGGGCTAGTTTTCATGGAAGAGTTGCGGCGGCCAATAATTTTTGGACAATTTCAACTTCGCCCCGATGGGCTTCTAACTTGTCACAAAGATGGCTTTCCAGGCCTTACTAAACTGGCCAAAATTGTTCAGTTTTTTTTTTTAATCCATAGTGCTGATTTTCAACGTAGGGTCAGTGCCCAAAACTACAGTAAAGCAGCCCTAACGAACATATATACTGCTTGCTTGATGACTTGCTAAAGACAGAGGAATCCCACATGTAAACTTAGGCAAAAACGTATAGTAGGCAAAATACTGAATCATAGAGTGATATTACTCGTCATACAAGTTAAACCCTACACTGTACTTTGTCGAGGGAATAAAGTGGGCTATGGCCTTAACTCCGACAAATAATTGTTTCTCTTGTGTAATTTACTTAAATATCCGCTTTAATTTCGTAAAAAAAAAATTATGATAAACCTTTGTCTCATTTCAGTCATATACTATGTAGCTGAAAGTGTGATTTGCTAGACTATTTTCAGCTTACTTCATTTTCAAACAGGAAAAACCTTTGAGGCCAGCAAAGCCGAGTCTCAACTTATGCAAACGGTTGGCAACAAGTGAGACGGTTTACCCCATTACTGCCGAAATTAAACATCTCCAAAGATCTTGGAAAGCCGATTAGCGCTAATCGACGGATAGATCCCGCTAATCAAGGAATAAAATTTATCCTTCGGTTAGATTCTGTTCCACAAAGCACGATTAGCACTATCCTAAGGATAAACCAGCGATTAAATTTAACACACCTTAGCGAGGTGGATTAACTCACTAACCGCGGAGTAAAACTTTTCAAAACAAACAAAATAGCGGAAAAAACCGTTCGTGAATTTCGGTGCAGGAAATAAGGGAAACAAATAATACGTCTTGGAGACTTTAACGACCGAGAACTTTCAGTCTATTCAAATTCAGGAGATTATAAATCGAATTTTCGGTAGAAAACAGTCATCTACGGTGAACGACGGCGAACCAAGGCGGGCAAACCACGTAAATCTTACATTTTTTTTTCTTACTCAAAAGTTATTGGTAAGCTTATTAAACAAGAAAAGAGAGTTTAATTTATCTCTGTATGCATGCAACCGATGTAACAACCCTCTTTCAAAATTTACAGCTTTAATATACAGATTCAAACAATACTTTCCAGGCTCATTTTTGACACTGAAAGAATCACGAAGAGCTTAACTCACCCGTTCCAGCCTATTCGGCTTACAAGTTTATAATTTCTCGCTTTTGCTTTGTAAGCTTAAATTAAACTCGAGGGTTCTTACAGAGGTTTCCTTGACCGCCAACGCCGCCTTGCACTGAATCATTATTTCCATTCCTTTTCCTTTTAACAATATCGTAAGAGTTTTTTTTTTTTTTTTTCAAAAATGTACCTGTTTTCCTAAACTATGACAAAAATAAGGTTTGATTAACAAATTTTATGACGCTGTTCTTTCAATCAGAGAACAACTAAACGCTTCGAGTTCGTGCACATCTTCGCTTCTCATTTTCCCGCACATCGTCATTTTCGCGCGCGTTTGCTTGTGAATAACCGGTCTGAGTGGTTTATTCCGAGTTTAATCGAGGGACAGTTAATCGAAGGATAAATCTGTTTTGAGGAACGCCTTTTTATTCCCTGATTGGTTATCCCGGGATTAAGAAATTTAATTTTGAATTAACCCTTAATCGGGGATAGTTTAATCGGCTTTCCAGGAACCGAGGCCAGGTCACTCGACCTGAGAGGTGTAAAACGGAGCTGAATGGCATGGTTCAAAGCGTTTGAGCTTGTTTGTTCGCTCAATAAACGCAGGAGATTTTTATGTTCTTATTAATGTAAATGTATTTATATACCGCACATATCACATACTTGTCCTGTGTAATGGCGGTATTACAATTCTTCTGTGGGGTGAGATTGGACGTCAGCATGTAAGGTATTTATGGATACCAATGACAGGGTTGAGTATGATAGAGCAATTCACACAGGTTGGTTGAAAATTTAAAAGACAAGCTGCCACCTTTTTAGTTAATTTAGTGGCCTTAATTAGACTTTGTTCTATTTATATATTATTTGTTTATTTAGCTATAAATTCATGCATTTATATATATATACATTTATTTTTATGTATTTGGGCATTTATTTTTTCTTTATTTTTATTTCAGCTTCCGAAACAAATGTCACTAAACTGGACAATAATTCAAGGTTAGTACCGCAAATATTTAAACAATTATTAAACGAGAGTGCGCTGGATATAATAATAATAATAATAATAATAATAATAATAATAATAATAATAATAATAATAATAATAATAATAATAATAATAACCCACATGAAATCCAGAAAAACAGCACTTCTGGGAACAGCACACATTCTGAGAAAGGTCCTCTCAATCAAGTAAATTGAAAAAAACACTCCTCTAGT
>JAEMWC010001244.1:92500-105000 GCA_016490735.1 Pachyseris speciosa | reverse complement strand
TGATTTTTATCAGAAACGCAGCCAAAACAGCTCCTAGGTTTGACCACGACATGATAAATTGCTCGACCTTCGATGTTGCCAATGGTGGTGACGCTCCAGAATGTTATCAATACCATCCTCTGTCAGGTATATGTATTTAGAGATGTTATGGAGGTATTGGGGTGTTCGGTGTTTTTTGGCACCATTTCAATAATGTAACTTTCTCTGCACACCCTCTAGATCTCTTTCAACCTGGTTATAACTTCATCATTTCAAAGTTGCTTCTAGCCTAATTTGCATGATGCATATCTTTTGTTACGTATGAAACTGGTGTTTATCCTCTAGAAAATATGACTTAGTTTAATGCGAATGTAACCATTGGATTCACCTTTTCATTGGCTACGTCATGATGTATCTCGAGGCAGAAAATTGTATTTAGTGTATACCCCTAGTATATATCCAGACTGTTAAAGTTCAGAACGCGAATCCCTTGTTATTCCTTAGTCCTTGTTATTACAATCAAGGGCGCAGTCTGCCTTTGTTAGTGAGCGTACATTCTGCACATTATGGGGTGGCCTGAAAACCCTTATTATAAGGTAATTGTCTCGATGCATGGATAGCGCTAACCATTGGTTAAGATGTATTAAAATCTATAGGTTGTCATGGTATTGAACCCCGGTTAGCGCTAACCATACTTCGAGCAACCGGGCCCAGGCCAGGCAAAAATAACATATGATCGTTATATATTAAGGTGGGGTAAACGTGAGTTTGTGGTAAATTTTAAGGAGTTTGAAGAAGGGATTGAAATGGGGGAAAAATGATATTCCACAAGGGAATGCAGGTTGCTGGGGGACTGTTTTGGTGTCCGTCTACTAATTTTCCACTTCAAATTCTAATTTTAAATCTTCATTAAATCTCCATTATTCCATATTTCACTCAATTTAACTAATCCTTTGAGAAAAATTCACTCTTCCCTCAATAATCACTAAAAAATTCACAAAATATCCCACAACATAGCCTCGTGAGATGAGAAGAGAGATTTAAATCCATGTTAAGCGATCTAAAAACGGTGGCCAGGTCTACCCCGCCTTAATCTGACCCGGCTTGACTCCTGGAGGTAACGCCATAATATACAGAGTTAAGTTCGTTGCTGGTTATCGAGATTTTTCTCCGGGTACTACGGCTTTACCCACACTTAAAAAACATTTAATCTAAATTTCAATTCGATGACGAGGGTTGTACTTGAGTATACGCCCAGTTCACGCTTCAAAAGTGGTTTTCGCCCATGCGACGAAGCATTGGTCTTTAAGAGGCACCTTATTGGGGTGTTAAAAAATCTCTGCCCCCGCAAGGAAGAGAGATCCCTAAGGATATAATGCATTTTAATGGTCCCCTTTAAGCACTCGTCCGCGAGTTATCCAGAACTAACTCTTTAAGAAGAAAACTCTTTATGAAGGAGGTTCTTCAAAAGAAATATTCGTTTTCCCTAGTTAAAAAGTTTGTTTAGAAGGACCGGTAGTTATTACTCGTAAATTGCTAAATAATTTTTTTTCCTTTTTAACAGATGATGACACGACAAGCACAGGTTGGTTGCACTTCTTTTAATAAATAGTAACAACGTACTTATACCACGTGGACGGTTTGTGCATTTCCTCACTCTAGAAACTGCTGTGAGGCTGGTACGAACGAAAAACGATTGTGGGATCTTCTGGGCTGACGGAAGGCAACGTCGCATTTTTTATTTTCTTACCCGCTAACGCAGCTTTTGTTGACTGTGCTTAGTGCTACATACCGTTAGCTTTTCAATAGGGCACGACGGCCATTAATAACACTTCTGTGTCTACTCAAGCGATGTTACAATGCCTATTTCCTGCCAGTCCCTCATAGTTTCTTGGTTGGGCTACCTGCGTGTAATATGATACACATGATTTTATTTTTACTGACATCGAGTAACCGCGTATGGCGGTTCTTCAGCCAATTTTGTGTCAAAAAAAAGGGCGACAGCAGGGAAAATGAGTTTTAGGATCCAGATGAACTATGTGAACTATTGGATAGCAAACGTTTTGAAAAACAAAAACAAAAAACTTTCTTGAGTTTAAACTAATTTTAAATGTGAAGAAATTCCCCAAGTACAATACGTATATTTTCTTCGAAGATTCTTACAGAAGGTGGAGAATCAGACAAGTAACAAACATCTCTCGTAGTAAGCTATTCAAATTACTAAGCAATTTGACATAAATGTCCGTGGACAAAAAGCAATAAGGACCTGACATTCTAAATCAGTCAACAATCAGTCGGAACGCAGAGCTGAATAATAGCGCCGTTCCACACAAAATCGTTGCCTGGCTAAGCAGATACAAAACCTTAAAGTTCCTTGTTAGTTTTACGGTTACTTCCCATGTCCACCGCGGAAGCTTTTTCATTTCTTCCGGTTACACAGCAAAGGAGACAGCGCTTCCTCACCCACACGAGCTTCTCCCTCATAACCCATTTCGCTGTTATTAACATCCAAACGCTGAATCTTACTGATTAAAAAAACTCGAGAATTAATCAAGTTAGACGTCGAAACTTCGTTGTTTACAGTCTTTGGGCGAAGATGTCTTACTTTTTCAATGAAGCGTGCAGCGCGCTATTTTTTCACATTCTCTTGACATGTCATGAACATTATCATGGTTCACTATAGGGATTATCATGTTCATTATCTTGATTCATTATTGTAACCTGAAGACTTACATTGTGAACAAACGTGTACATAATTGAGGAAATACAAACTAAAGCAAGGCTGAGACACCAACATGACCGAAACCCGATAAAGTAGTGTTGCAACTGTGGATAGCTGTTTCGTTCTATTGGGGACTCATCAGCACAGTGTAGCAGATTGAAATGACGCCAGCTCAAATGCGAGCACAGATGAATTGCATTATGACCTGTTCAAAATATCAGGCTTCGTGCCTCGGAGCCTGTTACCACGCACAGCAACACTACCTGTTCCGGAGTGCAAGGGGTTCAAAGTGTTTTACGCAGCTGTCTCGCAAAGAAAAATGTACATGGACAAAACTAATCTGAACATTAAAACGCTTGGGAAAAACCATGCTGAAAGGAGACACAATATGTCGGATCTGTAAATCTGTAGATCCTACCTAAACAAGCAGCATTATCATTGGCTTTTATAATTAATGAGCTTTTGAATAAACATTGTAATTCCATTGTAAGAAGGGGCCACGCATACGCTCCAAGGTTCAGAAGGCGGTTTTCTGGTGAATGAAAATTAACATTAATACATATGCCTTGTTAATCTACAGATTCAAATGAAGAATGATCCTCGCAGTTGTGAACACAATTTATGCAATTGCGAAAAGAAGCCTGAAAAAAAAAATCAGCACTTCAACGAGGTTTGATTCATTTCATATATCATTCACAATCTACAGATTGTTACCATGGCATCGGTGTTGGGTATCGTGGAGATATAAACGTCACACGGTCTGGCCGTACTTGTCAGCAGTGGACGTCTCAGTGTCCTCATCGTCACTGGAGGATTCCTGAAGCTGTTGTTAATGATCATAATGACTCGAACATGTGTCGTAACCCGGAAGGCAGTGCCCCGGATGGACCTTGGTGTTATACCACTGACCCAAATGTTCGATGGGAATACTGCAATATATCTCAATGTCCACCAAGAGGTACACAAAAAAACACATTTGAAGTTTACGATTTAGATGGTTTCACAGCTCTTAGTATTGCATTATCACTAATCCACGTTTCCCAGAAGTAATTACAACCAAGATTTGGGCATCAAATTGAACTTTTTTGCTTGTTATTTTGTTTTCGGTGCGGCTGGGCAGTTCTTTTCATGAGTAACATCTGTACAGTTAGATATATTTTGATGACAGACGAGAGATGATGGGTTTTTAAATGTTCCTTTAAATGATTTAAGAACAAATTAACCATGCACATAAACGAACTTTTGTTCCTTTATGAAATCCGTCCATAGGAACAAATGTCAGCTAAATTCAGAACCAAAGTTCCCGTTTATGTAATTGGGAACACAAAGTTCCTATTTATTCCAGTGAAAAGGAACAATTTGTTCCGTTAATATTTCTAGGAACAAGTTTCTTTTCAGTGCGGTTCTTTTTTTTTTTTTTTTTTTTTCAAAGGTCTGATAATAAAGACGTGGAAAGACGTGTTCGAAGCAAGTCTACACAAAGCTTCAAATTTTCTCGCCGAACAGGGAGTTAGTCTCGAATTACAAAAAGAACGAGACATTGAGAGTGAAAATACCGTCTTCTGTTTGGTTCTGCTCAAGAAGCACACGCCAAGCTTCTTCAAAATTTCTCAAAAAAGGAAGGTCGCTTTATGATCATCTCATCGAAGAGAATTCTTACGAGAACTTTGACTGAGAGGCCGCCTTCGGGAAGATTATTTATACTCAGAAACTGGAGCTTAACTGCATGTCATTGAATAAGAATAGCGTAAAGCCTTTGCGTGTATTGTGTTTTGCTTCGTTCTTCAGAGAACGCCGAACGAGGCAAACAATAGTGGTCGGGTATTCTACAGTTGCCAGTACACCAAGCGACAACACTCGAACCGATTTGCGGATCGCACTTCTTCCCTCTGGCGTGTCCAGCAAACGCTTCTTTACTGGAGTTGCCCGGGGGTACTCCCCTATATGGGCTATATAGGTACGTGCCGCGGAATAGGGTATGGTTTTTGGAGGTTCTCGATCCTTAAATAGGGTATCCTTTTCGGCTATGTTGGCATAGTGTCCCGGTGTGATCCTTAGATAGGGTGCCTAAATTTGTATCAGCAAAAATAGCAGGGTGTAAACACCCAGTTAAGCGGAAAACAAATGATCTGTCAAAGTTAAAGTATTGCCAAAGCGATTTTAAAAAGATTGTGTTTTTGAGTTGACTTGTTCAAGCTATTTTGAGTTTTTTTTCTTCCCTTGCATAGGGTGTCATTTTTCGGATTTGGGCCTTAAATAGGGTATCAATTTTCGTTGGATTGTTCCTTAAATAGGGTCAGGGTTTAAGACCCTTCGCGGCACACACCTATCCGGACTTTATGGGAGTACCCCCCCCCCCCCGGGTGGAGTTGACTTTGTCGGAGTTGACTTCCTAAATTTACCTTGTATCGATTCCTGGATGAATGAATGCAGTGATCTAAGATATCGAATCTTGCGAGCACGAGGATTACAAACGTGACTTGAATACTTCTCACATTCAGCTCTCACATTTTACCACCTCAAGTCCAACTTCCCAGCAGATTAGTGCTAAAACTTCTCCTTTGCAGTCCTTTTTCGATGAATCGAAAAGACTTTTTTTTGGAAATTGCAATTACAAAGCTTGCATTGGTCGTATGACAGCCGTAAACGCCATCAAACGCCCACAGTCAAGGAGGAAAAAGTTTAGAAGATGAAGAAAAAGATACAAAACCGGCAAACATGGTAAAGTCTGTACCCACGGTTGATGGTTCAAGTCCAATCGTTCAGGAATTCCTATTGTGCTCTACAGGGAGTGGAGCAGGTTGCAAGAATGAACGTCAAGCGCAGCAAATCACTAGCAAATGTCTCAAGTTTCTCTAATTTTCTTGCGAGGACGAAGAAGAGCTTTCCTTGGACATTACTGACTTTAGCTTAAGCTTTCCTAACCTTCTCTTTAAGTTTGTTGATACGATACAGGACGAGTGGAAACATGGCGACGCGGGGTGCAGACGCCATTGCTGAGCTGATGGATTTCAGAAAGGTAAACCGCCTATCCGAGGTTGTACAGGGGGCCTGTCCTCAACGGAAACATACTTAAAGAAAGCCCTTAAAATCAGTTTCGAAAATGATGCGATTTGCAATGTACGAGTGAACTCAACATAAACTGGGCTACACTAGACGAGTTTTTGGATGTTGCTGCACATGTTGCCCTGCTACGAGGTCGTGCCTCTTGCGGTATATTTGTTTATCAAAGTAAAGGTTCCGGCCCAAAGTATTTGACCATTGAAATGGTACACACAGCTAAGACTAACGCTGGAATTATGGATCAGTATGGCTTCGTTGCTCTTTTCCTAACGGACACAGGAATGCAGGTATTGCAAGGCTACATTGCAAGTTTCGAAGGCCAGGTAACTCATCTCGTTTAAATTTCAACTTGAGGGCTTCCACAGTAACTTATATAATGCACAGCACGTTTGACATCGACATCTCTTGCAGTCTCCTCTCGTTCTTGTAGTTGTCGTAATTCTTTTTTCCTTTTCCCTTTTCCCACACCCACTCGTTCTCATAGTGTTTGGACGGTTTATCCTGTTAATTCGCCTGCTCTTCTTCCCTTAAACGTTCAATTCTGGAATGGTACGGACGTTCAAGTACTTGGCCTCTGGCTCTTGAGTTTGAGAGTACTGTACAAATGCTCGCGGACTTTCATTTCCAGTTTCTTTAATAGGGTTTTGGAAAATATTTTTTGACTGAGCAAAAAACACCAACCATTCGGTTCGTAAATTCGCACTCGGGGTTGGCCAGTAGCTTGCTGAATTAGTGATGATAATCTTCTTCAATTGATCGTTTCAAGGAGTGACAGGAACTTTTTGATCGAGCAAGCATGTTCGAAGGTGTACACTGAACTTACGTTTTTCTTAAAAACTTCGCCTTGTAATGCGTAGCCCAGTTTTGCCATGGTTCTCTCAATTTTGATTAGTGCGACAATGACAGGGGACTTGGCCAAGGCCCTTCCAATAGGCTGCTGACTTTCCGACTCTTTCACATGTCCTATCCCAAAGTCTTCAATTACCAGCTCTAGTAAGTACCGGTATTGCTCTGTTTTGTAATTCCTATGAAATAACTGGACTTGCAACTTGCAGGCAGACCACGCGTTCACTTCCCTGAATTGACGCAAAACGCTCTTCCAATATCTGCGATTCTAGCGTCTCTAAACAATGCTGTAATGGTGCATCAGCTTTTCTTTACATGAACCTGTTATTGTGGTCTTTTACTGTTGTGCACAAGGGAGCCACTGCGTTTTCTTCCTTTCCTCTCGTCATTCTTGTGCAGATTTAGCTATCAATTCCATACCTGTCTCCAAAAACGCTGAGTGAACTGGGATAGTTGACACTCTCAGGCCATCTCTGAATTGGAAAGCTATCCGACACGACTTCGTCACCCTCTTTGTCTTTTTCACATTTGTTCTCCTCAATTTTCTTTTCCAGAACTGCAACTGAAGAAAAGAAAAATGCCATCCGTTTGATTTTCTTCATGGCTTTGTCAGACTCGTCTCGTTTCGCTCAGATTTGTAACCACAACATGTCTGTAGGTCACTTTGACTGAGATCACTGAACATTTGTCTTCAACGATGGGTGGTAACACTTCGAATATTCTACAGGAGAGTCAAACAAAAAAAGCAACGTAAGCACTCTCACTTGAATTCTACGGAAGACTTCACTCTTCACCCTTAGACTAAACACAATTTAAGTTAAACAGAGGATCCATACCTTACTCTTTAGCTGCCGTGGAGGAGCACATGCCATCACGATTTCATCTTTGCAACTGGCGAAAGGAACTTTTTAAAGTTAATGTTATAAAAGCGAAGACTTTTAAGTCTTCGCTTTTATAACATATCAACTAATAGCTGATCCAAATTCTGACACTCTTTCTTATTTTTCGGAGTATCCATGCTACTTGAACGAAATAGCGATACTAAAATGCTTTTGGTATTTCAGTCATAGCTCCAAAGTCTTTAGTAGGTAGGTATATTAAAACTTTTGTCAGAGATCCAATAACTTTGAAAGTAACATGCAGCCTGAATTCCAGTCCATTGTATTGGTAGCAATTGTATCATACCCCTCAAAATTCAAAATAGCAAAGAAAGACCAAAGTATGTCATTAGCAATGTCCCAGAAATATTAAGAAGGTGAGAACGATCTAACCGACGGATGTAAAAGCCTTAAAATTAGAACCTTTGTTGCTTGTTAATATTAGTGCAAGCAATGTGTTTTGCGGCGAGCAAGGAATTCCTCGAAAAGAATTGAATGCGCAACCACGGAATATTACACAAATATTAAACTACTATTAAACAATAATGAAAGATGATGCTATTCCGAACTCTTCATAGACCGAATGCGAAAATGGCTGGCTTTAAATTATTCTTTTGTTCGTATTCAAAATAGCCTGACTAACCTCGTTTTAGAGATAAAATTTCTAAAGAATTTGTTATCCCGAACGAGGTTAGTCAGGCTATTTTGTATACGAACAAAAGAACAATTTAATGGCAGCCATTTTTGCATTTGGTCTATAATACAACTGTAAGTGCTGTCTCCATGGGTCCGTGCTTGAAAGAAATTCATTCAACTCCAAATTGTCCGTTACTCAAAACATCTCAAACAGTAAACAACGAAGATGCACTCGCAGTAAGATAGGGAGGTATTGTAGGGAGGTATTGGAGATCTGTGTCTCCGTCATCTCCTATGCTTCCGTCTTATCTTAGATATTTTAGAGCCGGCAAACAACTTGGAGCTCAATGAATTTCTTAAAGTACGTATGGTAGATATGACGGATACGCGGAGACAGCACTTCCAGTTCTCTCAATGGCATAATGATTAGGGTATTTGATTATTACTCCCCTTTGTTACTGTAGGTGTATCTCCGTCATCTCCTGTGTTTCCGTCTTATGCGAGATATTTTAGTGTCGGGGACAAGTTGGAGGTCAACGACTTTTTTAAAACAAGGTGGATATGACGGATACACGGAGACAGCACTTACAGTTGTCAAATGAAGAATGATCCTCGCAGTTGTGAACGCAATTTATGCAATTGCGAAGAGAAGCCTGAAAAAAATTCAGGACTTCAACGGGGTTTGAACCCGTGACCTCGCTATTACCGGTGCGATGCTCTAACCAACTGAGCTATGAAGCCACTGACGTTGGGAGCAGGTCAATTGTGGGTTCATATGTTCCCGTGAAAGAAATGAGTGTGAACCCGTGACCTCGCGATTAAATAAATTGCGTTCACAACTGCGAGGATCATTCTTCATTTGATTTCATTTCCGCAGTTCATATATGATTCATTTCATATATCATTCACACTCATTCATGTTGATTTCAATAAACAATAAACAGCACTGGATATGCATGTTATGTCGGAATCGTAAGATTGTTTTGCCGCTTTTTTAAAGGGAGCGATGACGTTTGGGAAACGATCTTTGTCATAATCCTTATTATCATTCGATACTTTTTTCCCTTTTCACTGGCCCAGAGCTTACCACCTACAAGTAACTGCCTTCAAATAATAGTCTGCTCGTGCGCAGTACCGTCCAACTGTGATTTTGCTGTTAGTAATATTCTGCTCTTGCATAGTTGTGTCCACGCGTCCAAGCTCTTCAAAAAATGGTAGCTCGTTTTACGCTTCCCAAAAATAATTATGAAAATCAAGCTCGGTGATCGAATGATAAAATTATCATTGAATTCGGATTTGCAAAATATCGTGATTTACCAGTGTCTCGCAGACCAATTATTTGCCTCAGCCTTCGGCTTCGGCAAATAATTGAACTGCTCGCCACTGACAAATCACGATATTTTTCTCAACCTTGTCCAATAATTGTTTATTATTGTCATCATCACTGTCACTATGACAGTCGCGGTGTCACGTCCATGGTCACTGTCACTGTCTGTTATTGTCATTGTCACTGTTACTGTCATTGACATTGACATTGACATTGCCATGGTCATTGCCATTGCCATTGTCATTATCACTTCTGTTATTATCATTATTATTATTATTATTATGAATACGATTACGGTTTCCATTACGATTATGGTGAGGGACGGACCATTACAAATGACCGGAGGGGAGTGAAAAATTTTCGGTGCATTTATTTATTTAATTTTTTTTTTTGGAAGCCCACTTTTCTGCAGGATTTTTTATTCCTCTGCAAGAACTTTTTTAGGTGCCACCGCTTGCAGGAATTTTTTTTTTAGACAAGTTTCCCTAGCGGGAATTTTTTGGGGGAATTGTCATCCTCCCCCCCCCCGGTCGGGTTCGAATCCCGTACAAGCCTGAATTTTTTTCAGGCTTTTTTTCACTACTGCTTAAGTAGTGTTCATAACTGCGATGATCATTCACATATTCATTCTTTAATCCGCGGTTCAAATATATCATTTTTATAAATTCATTATCACAATGACCTATCGTTGCTGCTATTCTTGATTCTTCAGTACCTAAGGAAGCGCCAAGCTCCCTACAAGGCTACCCTCTGAACTCCACTGCAATTCAACTCTCATGGGAAGGCATTCCTCCAAACTTATCTTCGTACAAGGAGAAACTAGTGGGATACCGGTTAAGATACAGGCGTCTTGCGTCACTTGTGTACTCTGAAGTAAACGTTACACACAATATCACAGAGACTGTGATAATAAGACTTGTTCCACACACGAGGTACGAGATAGAAGTTAATGGCTTTAACGTGATCGGACATGGACCAACAAGCAAGGCTCTTGTTATAAAAACCCTTCGATCCGGTAAGAAAGGCAAAACTAAATTTCTCTAAAATCGCTTATGTTTCATAGAGTTAGCATTACCAAGTTGTTGGTACAGCTTATTAGTTTCTTTTCCTAAACTTAGTAGAAAGTACTTTGTTCCAGGGGGATAGGGGGGAGTACTGCAGTATTTATCAGCAAGTTGTATTCCTCTTAGGATATCCGGTTATGATTTCTAGGAAGCAATTCCAAATGACAGGATACAAAATTTTAGGAAACTTTGAAATCCCAGTTGGCTTGTTAGCTCAGTTGAAAGAGCATTGCAGCGGTATCGCAGATGTCATAGGGTCGAAACACAAACATTTCCCGTATTTTTTTTCAAGCCTCACATCAAGTGGGATGATGTATCACGTCTTTATTAAATAAATTTTACCAGGTGATGAAAGAACTTATCAAATAAATTCTGTTGAATAAACAGTGCAGCTTTGACATACTCGATAAAGAATTACATCGCATGAATAAAAAGACATGCGAACTAGCCAAGGTAGACAAAAAAGAATGTGACAACTAAGTTAAAGTGGACCTACACTCTTACAACAAAATGACAAACTAAGGGAATGTGATCCCTTAGTTTTATCGTTTGTCTCACGATATAGTCACACTGAGGTGGATTGGGACGTTTGGATCGCTTCCTGTTTGCCGTCATCAGGCAGTTTTCTCGACTGGTTGCGTAGTGTGACGTGCAGCACCACAGCTGTTAGTGATCGTTGTATTTCGTTTCTCATCATCAGTAGGATTCGACAGCGGTCTGCTTTAGGACTGATTGGGAGATCATGTTGTTTGATTGTACTCATCCATGATTCCGGAATCAAAATTCCATCTTCCCTATTGATATATTGATCTCCCTGGTCGTGGCCGCACCATCTTGGTGTTTAGAAATTACCCCACCGTACCTAAAGTGGGTGGACTTTAAAACGAAGTTGAAAAATTCCGCATTTGGATACGTGTTTTAAAGTCGTGCGGTCCGCAAGGCTATGACCATTCTGTAGTTTCAATAGCATTGACTATTATTAGCATCTGACCATTTGTGAATACTGATTCCATTCAAATGACACCACATGTGACGTCACACTGTTGTAGCTATTGCCAGGAGACAGAAAATATTTCCGCTCAATCATTTGGTAACTGCATGCCGTCCTAAAATCCAAAATGGCGACGAAAGAGAAATTGAAAAACCAAACGCTATTCTGTCTGAAAGTAAACACGTCATTCATACTTTCCAATCAAATTTGCAAAACAAATCGCTATTTTCAACGATGGTGGAGGTTTCTTTTAACGAAATGTATATAAATGGTAATTATAGGCAAGATATTGATATAATTTAGCTGAATTAGTAAGTGAAGGAAGAAAGGAGGAATGGGAGGTGGAAAGAAAGAGAGCATTTGCTCAATATACAGTCAATGAAGTTTTGTTTTTGAATGTTTAAAATTTCAGGTTTCGTCATTGTTGATGTGATGTTGCAGCTAGTGTTGGACGCTGAATTTAGCAATGATTACACGAACCGAAGCAGCAGCATGTTTAAGGAGATGCAAGACAGAATTAAAACGAGGGTATGGCTGGTGATAAATTTAGAAAAAAGTTTGAAAAAAAAAATAGGAAAAAAGTAAGTCGGAAACCTTTTCAGCAGATCACTTTGTTTTCAGTTTGTTTGTTTATGGGCTTGTTTGTTGGTAGGTTGTTGGTTATTTCTTGGGCCTCCCACTTAAAAAGTACACGTATCTGTGGGGACTCCCCTCGGTTAATTACTTGTAAACAATCTCGGACATAATAGCTGAATTTCAAGTGTTGACTTTTATAGCCCACTATCTTGACTAACACAACGAACAGTGCTGTGAACGGTGCAAAATTATTAAATGAGCTTGTGTCCCCAATCCTCTCTCCTTTCTTCAGCCTTTTCCTTGTCCTTTACTTTCCATTCCATTCCTCTCCTTTTCCTTTCCTTAATTTTCTTGATATAATTTTCTGGAATTCTTTAACCTCAGGATACCTTTTTGGGTGTGATCTTTTGCATGATTT
>JAEMWC010001244.1:65000-87500 GCA_016490735.1 Pachyseris speciosa | reverse complement strand
ATAATACAATATTGATTAAAATAATTATTAATTAATACTGATTAAAATATTGAGTAAAGTATTAATTAATTAATAATAATTAATTTTGGTATAATCCCTAAGAATAGATGCACTCACAATTACTATTTCAATCTTTACAAATCTCTTAAGTTTACTACAACACTATTTACAGTCAAAATTATTAACACTACTTTAAAACATTTATACGCTAAGTTGTGCAGAGATAACAATGTCTTACATATCCACTAACTTCTGTTGATAAATCTTTCTTTCGTATCATCGCTCTGAATTCTGGCAGGGATTTGATTGTCCTTTCCTTTTTGGTTAGCTTTGCCCAAAGTGACGGCCCTAAATGGCTGATGGAATGCTTGCCATGAGTGACAAGAGCGATAACGTCAGAGTTTCTTTTAGTTTGTTTGATATATGATCTATTTGCAAAGATAATTGTGCCTCCTCCTTTCTTTATAAAATGACAAGGTAAACCACGTCCGCCTAGAAAATTGAAGACGGCAAATGTGCAGGTACGGTACTTCATATTGACCTGGGACCAACCAAAGTATGGAAGTCATTATCAGATCGATAACTTTACCGTTGAACAAAAGAAAGAAACTTCAGACAGCTTCGAGGCTGTAGTAACACTGCCGTACACACAGACGGGAATGATGGTTAAGGAACTGGAACCCGGCACACAGTACACCATGCGAGTGTCCAGCAACAGCAAGTATGGAAGGTCTTCTGGTGTTGTGTTAACACAAGCCACATTACCAGGTGAGCTGTTGTTTCGGTATTATTTTTTCCGCAAATTTTAGTCCTTAGTCGATCGTCACTGCTTTCAGAAGCGGATTGTTATTTACGGAAGCAACGATGGTGCAGTGATGAGATCCAATAAATGAATATGTTTCGGGTTCGATTCCCGCATTCTGCGTCACATGTGCGTAGATTTTGTAATTCGTTCTCGTTTTGGCTCCGAGAGGTTTATCTCCGTATACTCAGGTCCACCCCCTCCCCATCTCTCTGGAAGTGCGTTCGATCAAACACGAGGTAAATTGAAATCCTCCCAAGTAGGATATTTAAGTCATTTAGACTTGTCATGGCTTTGTCGTTCTCCTCTCGACTCAGTCGTGCACGCAAAACGCCTTAACTCGGGATGTAGATTTAGTAGTATCGCAATTCCGTTGCTGTAGGCTCTTTTCCCGCACCTGCTAGTCCACTCGCGTTGTTCTGCGGTCATGTTTCTTGGCCTTACGGGAAGTTAAAACGCGAGGTATCTGCTGTGGAACGGTTGCTTACTATAAGGATCACTTCGTTGGCACGTTCAAGGGACATTGTGCTTTTCAAGTTTCGTAATACTCCAAGAATCCATCAGACTGAATATAATTCTAACTTTTCCCCTTACCTAGAGTATTTCCTTATCACTAAGATATATAAGATTCAAGTCCACCTTCCCTCTACTGTCTTAACTGTATCAGGAATAGTACCGAAGGAAGCTGGCATATAGCAGATTGTGCAACCTTAATACATACCCATAGTGACCGTTTCACAGTCCCACTTACTTTGTCTTAAAGCGACGAGTTTTCCCTGCAAAGAAATGGCATTCCTCGAATCTGAGGCGGCTTTGTAATGAACAAAGGCCATTTCTGTTCCCATGATCCATTTGCCTTGTTTATTTTGGACTTACGTCATATCCTAATAGAAAGTGTAGTTTTAATCACTAATACACTTTTTTCTTTTTCTTTTCATAGACAAATTCATACAAAATTTGATGCTGATTATCGTCTTGCCGCTCAGTTTAGCAGTTTCGTTCATTGCGGCTGTCTGCCTTAAGTTCCGTCCAACTTGTAAACCGAAAGAAGAGCACGAATACGAGGTAAACTATGATAATGAGCGGGTTTTAATCTTGAAAACCCTCTTTAAATTCACCAATGCCCAGATTACACATAATAGAGCGTTCATTCACGTAACTATCAGACGTTTTTTTACTGAAACAAAAGAAAGTATTTGCATGAAAATAGAGTTCAATTCCCAGAGGTTTAGTTTGGAACACCAACATGGCCGCCGTTTCTTTTTTTGGGGGGCCACCAACATGGCCGCCGTGACGTCATGTGAAACACTCTATTAGCAATATGAGACGCAACAATCTAAACAAGTCTTAATGTGACAAGTTGAATGACAACGTGTAGAAGTTTAAACTTAGCGAGGGGGGCTGAATCTGCTAGACTGCAAAGCTAAGAGTGTGCACATTATTGGGATGTTGAACAATTCTGCCTGAGAATCTCGTGCAGCATTTCAACAAAATGCAATTTTCCCAGACATTTGCAGCCAAAATAACCTACAGTGTCTTAATTCTTGGTAGGCAACCTACCCCTTTTCTAGTCATCAGTTTGCAAAAAATAAGATTGGAAGCAGTCATTGTTTTCTCTTAACCTGAGTCAATGGACCTTTTTAGCTTATAGATTTTGTTTTCCCAATGTAGACCATGTGATCTTCCCAAGGGGATTTATTTTATTATGCGTACATATGCACGTGAATAAGGCGACATTTCAAAGAAACCTACATTGGGAAAACAAAACATACAAGCTAAAAAGGTCTATTCATTTTACCTCTCACGTAAAGCCGCTCTATTTACCCTTTTAGACGGAGCTCTGGGTGAAAGGAGATTGGCGCGAGATTCCTAGATCTAACGTTAAACTCCAAGAGAAGTTGGGAGAAGGTGCATTTGGTGAGGTTTATAAAGGCCTGTTGAAAAGTGATAGCGAAATGCAACCCTGTGCTGTTAAAAAGCTTAAAGGTAATTTGACGGTATCAGTACAGGCTGTACTGTTTTAACGTCCGCCGACTCTCTGTGGCTCTGATGATGATGGTAATGACGACGTCGGCGACAATGATGATGATGATGATGATGATGATGATGATGATGATAGTGATGATTACGTTGATTATGATGATGAGCTGGGGTATTGTTAATGTCACCAAACAATGAATAACGTTTTTCTTTTTGCCAGTCTAGAGATCTTATATGTATCAAGATTTGACCACCCATGGTCACCCACAATACCTCGACTTTTTTTGGTCTTGTTTATGATGTTCACTTTTGATTCTGTCTACCGATTAGTTAGCACAGATACTTTTAACATCAATTACCATTATATAAACTTTTAGCTTGTTGGATCGCCTGAAGGCCCCTTTGATATGTCGCCTTTTTTTGTTTTTTTTCATTGTTGGGTGTTGTTCTTGTTGTCGTTGTTATTCATTTAAGGTGATAACATAATTGGTTTCCATTATAGCGAACGCTACAGTGATAGAAAGGCGAGACCTTATAAACGAGTTAAAAATCATGGTCACAGTTGGTGAACATCCTAATGTTGTCAGTCTCATCGGGGCGTGTACAAGGGGAGGTAAGTGTTACAGTGTTGTGACGCATTGTCAGTTATCTGAGTTGGAGTTTCTCATGATCAATATTTTTGATAATTCGTGTTTAAAGTCCAAGGTTGTTCAAGGTTAGCCCACACATTCGTGCGTATTATTCGTAGGTCAAGGTTGGACCTTTGTGTTGGCATGAAATATGAAACTATAGACCTATTTCAATCCCGCCATGAATAATTAAGTTTCCGTGAAAGTTTTTCGGCAGTTTTGTTGTTATCTGAAGAATTACTCTATTCTTTCTCAGTTCCAGTCAAAGTTCAGCCCAATCAACACTTTCAGCCTACTCAACCTCTCTCTGATGCCTTGTAATTACTCGTTTCGATATTTTAATTCAAAATAGAGCCTGTGTTAGTGATTGTGCGCCTTGCGGAGAACGGATGTCTGCTAAATTACCTGAAGAAAAACAGAGAAAATCCTTACATTAATGTTGAAAGCAAGAAAATTAGTTTAACCGGCATCGACAAAATCAAGATTGCCAGGGATGTGGCCAATGGAATGTTGCACCTTTCAAGCAAAGTGGTAAGTGTTTTTAAGTTTTAGGGAAATAATTTGAAATGAATGCTTTTACTCATTTAAAAATATTTCCCCAAAACATAAAATACTCTTCAGGCGTTTAAAAACGCCTCAATGCCTGTTCAGTCGCTATGACAGTGTTTCGTTTTGCTTATCGTTTTCTGCAGTGCGTCCACCGAGACCTTGCCGCACGAAACGTTCTTCTTGGCAAGAATAACGTTGCTATGGTGTCCGACTTTGGTCTATCACGTGACGTGTATGAGAGTGGTGAATACGAAAACACATGCGGGGTATGAAAGTGATAAGTTTGTATTCAAGTTTATAGAGTTGATTGCTTTGTAGCTGTCATTTCTTCCTTGAACTCAGCTTCTCGTGATTTCTAAAGGGGATGTTACCTGTACGTTGGATGGCGCTTGAGTCATTAGAAGACTACACCTACAACATCACGACTGACGTGTGAGTTTGCTAACATCCCCGCATGATTAATAAAATTGTTTCAAATCAGCTCTATATGAGTAACCAAAGGCTCTGTTTGGTTCCTTTCGCCTGTGACATAAATCCATACTTTTAATAAAAGGGGGAGTGGAGATTCTGAACTTCCCTTTCCCCAGTCCTTTTGCTCCTGGTATCCTTCACTTTGTAAATCGCTCTCAGCCACTATATTTGATTGTGAAAGATTGCGAATTAGCTTGAACGTTTTCCAGGTCAGGGTTCTCGTTCTTTTTTTTTCTATGTCCCTTAGACTTGCACCAAGGTTCTCAACCGCCGTCCCCCTCCCCACCGCCTGCGAAGTGTTAACCTCCAGTCGTCAGTCCAGCTTCCTTTTACTGCAAAAAAATTAAACTTCCTTCCATCGTTAAACTAACATTTTGTCAATTTCGTACGTCATAACCACAATGCACTGCGTTTGTTTTTCAGCTGGTCGTTCGGTGTCGTGTTGTGGGAAATCGAGTCAAGAGGTAAAAATAACATTAAATACCAAATTTATTTATTTTCGTCTGTGGTAATAACGTTTGAAATAGTGCAGTCAATTAACATTTCTTTCGCGATTCTAATAATATTTTAAAATATTGAAAAAAAACTATTAATTATTCTAGCTGTCCTGTAAAACGTTTCTTGAAATTTTCGCTTATTAAATAAAAAAACTGACTGAATCATCAGAGAGCAATTTGGCTTACTCTGCAATTTTCTACGCGCACAATTTCTTTCAAAACTATACGCCTGACGTAAGTTTGATCGACTTTGGCTGAACAAGTTGGTTCAGACAGCTTAGCTTACCTAGCTCAATAAAGTTCGAATTATAAGCCTTGGTTTCACCAGTGACGCAAGCACAAGCGCAAGCACAAGATCGCTTATTTCACCGTGAAAACGGGCTTAACGCAAGCATAAGCGCAAGCACAAGCGCAAGCACAAGAGCGCTTATTTCACCGTGAAAACGGGCCTAACGCAAGCATAAGCATAAGCGCAAACACAAGGATCAAAATGTTTCATTTTCCTTGAGCTCGCGCTTATGCTTACGCTTATGCGTTCGCATGCGTAGTGTGAAAACGACGTTCGTTTTCACTTGGCATAAGCTCCTTATGCTTACGCTTGTGCTTGCGTCGCTAGTGAAAACCAGGCTATGTTGCACATGAATCGAAATTTCAAAGTCATTTTTTCTCTCCAGTATAAAAATTGGTGTTTCAAGAAATATTTTGAGTGGAAAACAGTTTACTTTAAGCAGCAGGAACTCATTAAATGCGGGGAAAGTCGGGCCTTTCTCACTAAAATTCTAGACACTGAGGACCTGGGTTCTATTGAATAGTTGTGACGTGATTCGTGTGTACTCAGTCGAGTGCGTCACTCTGTTTTTGTAAGTTCCGTGGAAAAAAATGTCGGAGAACTACCAAGATTCACTACCGCGGCCGCCAGCTGCGCAAAATTTTCCAGGTTTATGTTTTTTCGCCTTTTCCACCATGTTTCACACCTAAACATACAAAGGAATGACGTCACAGAGACCTTTTGGCTGCGCGGAAAATGTCTAAAATTTCAAGCGACGGTGGGAATTTTGTAAAACCCTACAATAAGCGAATTCCTCTTCATGAAAAGGAAAGAAACGATTGAAAATGAAATATGGGGATATAAGCTATGTAAAAACGTAAAACAACTGGTAGTTAATTTTCGATTCATGTGCACTTTAAGGTGAATATGGAGCACTGAATTTCTTTGTATTGAAACAGCCTCGCTGATCCATCTAAGAGCATGCTGACTTCGTGTTTCACCGATCACCCAATTCTCGCACAAATCAGCCATGGGCTATTAATAAATTCAATCCGAATAAATTTGGAAACGTAACTTTTTTCACTGCTATGGCCTTGCGTACACACTAATACGACATTGTCGTTCACCAAAACAGACCATAGCAGCTGAGGCGTAACTCCAACTCGGAACGATCGAGCTCGAGTTCACTCTGGGAGCAAACTCTAGCTTCAAAAGGAAACATGAACTTTAGAAAAAACAATTCTGAAAGAAACGAGTATGTACTAAACTACTTCAAATCGCATTTTTTTTTTCTCGTTATGAAGGTAAAATGCCGTATTCGGGTCTTGGAGGCATTGAGGTTGTGGACTTCCTCAAGTCAGGAAAAAGGTTGAAACAACCGGACGGATGCCCCGATGAGATGTAAATATGTTAAGTTTAAATGGCGACCTAACATAAAATATAACAAAATGTGAGAGTCTTCTGTTGTTGATCCTCACCAGTCTGAGGCACTTTCTTTGTTGCTTCTCCCAATCATGTTTTGGGCTAGCCAAGGAAGTACAGTTAACAAGTACTTTTAGCCAATACAGTTTGAGCTTATGTTTCTTTAGAACAACTTTGCATTTATGGCGAACAGACTGAATTGTCACTGGGTAAAACTCGCCACTGTCCTCCATATTAAATCAGAAACCTTGTCATGGTTCTGTTTTGGTTTCCCTTTTATTGTAACTATTTATATACATACAGCTAAAGGATTATCATGCTATCGTACAATTTAGTCTGGAAAAATTTCGAGTTACCCCAACAGGAGCCGCATCTATGACCTTCCGATTACTAGTTCGAATGCACTACTACTGAGCTGCAGACTCGTGGGAGCTTAGGCCATTAAAACAGGTTCGTTTGACAAACTGGTATGATCTGAATGGCGATAGGTCGCATATTCGCAATGAAACTTAAGTGAAAACTTTAATGACCCAGCTCCCACTAGTCTCATGTAACTCAGTGCCCGACTCGTGATGTGCATCATTCATTTATATATTTATAAACTGTTCAAATAATGACGCGCCTATGATTGCTCGAATCGAGTGCAATATATCTCAACATATGCACGCGCCCTTCGTCACGCGCGTGCATTGGGAATAATGCACCCAGGCTACGTCATAAGTGTGCGCGCGCTCAAATCTCTGGACGTTTTAAAAAGAAAAAAAACCTCATTTCCATATACTTTTCAACACACTAATTTGCATATGCGACTACAAAACTAGTTTCGTCTAAAGACCTCGTCAGTTGGTTCCCATGATTGTTTTGTTTTGTTGCAATTTGAATCTGAGCGTACGTTATCTCACAACGCACGACCTCATCGCACTATAACGATTGTATAGTTTTGTCGCAATTTGAATCTGAACATACGTCAAGTAAAACGCACGAAAAATAATCTCGATAGCAGAAACAAAACCAGCATTAACTTAGCAAATTCACACGGAGAAATGTACTTGGCTCCATGTAGTAAGAGCCCTTGGAATGCGGACAGTTCAGGAGTACACTGTCTTTAACGTTATTCATAATAACCGATTCCGTGATCTGCCTCAACATCGCATCATCACGGAAAGTTCCTGTGACATTCATGACCCAAAGTCCGGAACAGCAACGCCATGCTTGTCATAAGAATGTTTCCACATTACTGAACTTCCCTGCTGTTGTTCCATAGCATGACGGTGTTCTTTACCGCGAGTGTAGGCACTTCTCGACGTTTCGCCGACGTACTTTTGTTGGAAAATCCGGCAAACCAGCTCCTACGTAACACCAATACTGCGGCATGACCCTTTTTTTCCCGTTTGACATACCATAGACCTTATTCATAAATGGCGGCTGTTTTATTTTTCCTTTGTTATTGTGCAAATTAGCCTACCAAGCCTCATATTAGTGCAAGAATTCTTTTTAATTTAGCACATGGTAACGAGGTTTGGAAGGCTTATTTGCACAAGGACAAAAGAATAATGAATTGGCAGCCATTTATGAATAACGTCTATACAGTCATCGTTTCCGCACTTCTTCTCCTTAAAAGGGTCTGATCGTTGTAACAATCTCTCGAGGGTTGTACCTGACTGCTCGACGACCTTGATCTTAAATCC
Source organism: Pachyseris speciosa (assembly GCA_016490735.1). Lineage (NCBI taxonomy): Eukaryota > Metazoa > Cnidaria > Anthozoa > Scleractinia > Pachyseridae > Pachyseris > Pachyseris speciosa. The sequence continues at coordinate 79,194 of JAEMWC010001244.1, read as the reverse complement.
CGTCTCCTTAATTTCTGTCACAAAGCGATGTTTCAGTTCTGATGCCTGTGTTGCTGGTACAAAAATGACTGTGCTGAAGCCCCCTTTCCAGTACCAGGTCTCATGACTCGCTCGTCTCTCCTGTGCCCGTTCTAACTGTCTCCACCCCCTTGGTCTGTACAAAGGTTTCTCGCCACTCGCATCTAGCTCTACCAGGTGGCTGTAGGCGTGCAATGCTGATCGCAATACTTCCGTTCGGAATTTCTGATCATAGCCAGAGTATTGGAGACGTAACATGTTGCTCACGTGACCAACAGTAATTTCCCACGGGAGCTCTCTGCTACAATTGAGGAGGATTCTCAGCACTTCTCGTGTGAGTTCTTGTTCTTGTTCTTGTTCTTGTTCTTGTGTGAGTCCACCTTTAAATGGTAATAGTTGAGCTTTTCTTTTCCCTTTTTACAGATCTAAATTCCTTTAAAAAAATATAATGCTAATTGTAAGAAAAGGTGTAAATAATAAAGATTGTTGTTGTTGTTGTGTGAGTACCGTTCTTTTACAGTTCCATGTTAATGCTGATCTCGCGTTGATCACGGACTTAGAAGCAACATCTTTGGCATAAAACGCGTGGATTTGAAGGTCTGGGTGGAGGTGAGAGGAAGGCAGACGGGTAACGTACAAAGGACAAAGTCAAGGTGGTGTTACACGAGTTTTATGCCAAAGATGTTGCTTCTAAGTCCGTGATCAACTAAAGATCGACATTACCATGGAGCTGTAAAAGAACGGTACTCACACAAGTGCTGAGAATCCTCCTCAACTGTAGCAGAGAGCTCCCGTGGGAAATTACTGTTGGTCACGTGAACAACATGATGTTACGTCTCCAATACTCTGGTTATGATCAGAAATTCCGAACGGAAGTAGTACGATCAGCATTGCACGCCTACATCCACCTGGTAGAGCTAGATGCGAGTGACGAGATACCTTTGTACAGACCAAGGGGGTGGAGACAGTTAGAACGGGCACAGGAGAGACGAGCGAGTCGGGAGACCTGGTACAGGAAAGGGGGGTTCAGCACAGTCATTTTTGTACCAGCAACACCGGCATCAGAGCTGAAACACCGATTTGCGAGAGAAATTAAGGAGACGGGATTTAAGATCAAGGTCGTCGAGCTGTCAGGTGCAACCCTTAAGAGATTGTTACAACGATCAGACCCTTTTGAGGAGAAGAAGTGCGGAAACGATGACCCCATGGTATGTCAAACGGGAGGAAAAGGATCATGCCGCAGTACTGGTGTTACGTAGGAGCTGGTTTGCCGGATTTGCCAACATAAGTACGTCGGCGCAACGTCGAGAAGTGCCTACACTCGCGGTAAAGAACACCGTCATGCTATGGAACAACAGCAGGGAAGTTCAGTAATGTGGAAACATTCTTATGACAAGCATGGAGGTGCTGTTCCGGACTTTGTCATGAATGTCACAGGAACTTTCCGTGATGATGCGATGTTGAGGCAGATCACGGAATCGGTTATTATGAATAACGTTAAAGACAGTGAACTCCTGAACTCAAAAAGTGAATGGAACTATGTCCGCATTCCAAGAGCTCTTATTACATAGAGCCAAGTACATTTCTTCGTGTGAATTTGCTAAGTTAATGCTGGTTTTGTTTCTGCTATCGAGAGTTATTTTTCGTGCGTTTTACTTGACGTATGCTTAGATTCAAATTGCAACAAAACTATACAATCGTTATAGTGCGGTGAGCTCGTGAGATAACGTGAGAAAACGTGAGATAACGTACGCTCAGATTCAAATTGCAACAAAACAAAACAATCATGGGGACGAACTGACGAGGTCTTTAGACGAAACTAGTTTTGTAGTCGCATATGCAAACTAGTGTGTTGAAAGTATATGCAAATGAGGTTTTTTCCTGATAAAAATGATGCTAAGTAATGCTTTCTAGCTTCGACGAACACAGTTTCGCAACAATGTTTAAAAACAAAATAGAATAAAAACAAGAAAATATATGTTTCCATATTTGACATTATTTTGAACATAAAAGCAAATTGTAGGGGTTGGAGTGTCGTCGAATTTCATCAATTGGCTAACGGTATGAAAGCTCGCTCAAATCTCCTGAACATTTTCTAAAAGAAATAAAACGTGTTCCACATGCATTGTTGAGCACCTGTTTGTGAGTAATATAAGCATTTGGAAATCTTTACGAAAACTCGAGAAGATGCTTATATAACTCAACAATGCAATCAGTGCGTTTCATATTTCGTTAATTACCCGGGCTGCGCGCGTCTCGCGCGGCGCCCGGGTCTTAAACTACCGACGATTATTCTTTTTCGTCGTCGAGTATCATCCACAAATGGCACTTCCGGCGTTTCTGCGCAAGCGCTAACTATTTTTAACAACAGTGATGCGTGTTGTCACGTACGGGAAAATGTCGATTCATCTTGTGGCTTTTGAAGTCTGAACAAACAATATGTTAAGAGAAGTGTCTATGCGAATGTTTGCAAGTTCAACGGCGAGAAGAAAGCTTTTAACATGAGTAAACTTAATGGCAGATGGACGGCTTCAGGAGATTGCGAGTAGTCTCTAATTTTGGCGACGGATTTTGGGGCCACGTGCGCGCGCGAAGTTGCGAGGAGACGCGACGCGAGGGGAGCGCCAAAAATTAGAGACTACAGACAAAGGGAGTTTGACCTTTCCCAGCCGAGTGATTCAGAAGTGTAAATCTCATATCAACAGCAAGAATGATGCCTGTTGTCACGTATTGGAAAACGTCGATTCACCTTGTGTCTTTGAAGTCTGAACAACTAATATGTTAAGAGAAGTGTCTATACGAATGTTTGCAAGTTCAACAGCGAGAAGAAAGCTTTTAACATGACCAAAATTTAACTCCAGATGGATTGCCGCCGTGTTCCCCGTATCGGGTGTCTGGAGAACTCAGACCTAGAAAACTCAGACCTCAGACCTAGAAAACTCAGCCCCCCCCCCGCCACCCCCCCCCCCCCCCAAGTCTGGAAAACTCAGACCCCCTCAAAACTATACAAATTTTCAAAGTCAAATAAACGTGGACAAAATAAATTATCGCCGTTCAGTGCGCTGAAATGTTACACCGTCTATTTATCGCAGATAACAAACACTTCACGTTATTATAATCGGCTCCGGAGCACGAGACCTAGAATACTCAGACCCCCCCCCCCCCACCCCCCTCCCCCAAACTGGAAAACTCAGACCCCCTCACAACTATACAAATTTTCAAAGTGAAATAAACGTGGGCAAAATGAATTATCGCCGTTTATGAGGGGTTTGAGTTTTTACAGTTTGGGGGGGTGGGTCTGAGTTTTCTAGGTCTTGTGCTTCGGAGCCGATTATAATAACATGAGACGACAAAGGAGAAGTGTTTGTAAACAGTTTCACTCTGCTAATTAATTTTCTACTCACATTTCACCGAGACGTACTCCATTAACGTTTATGCGAAAAAATCCTACATCGTTCGATAAGCGTTTCCTTTCTCAAACAATTATCCAGCGAAGCGAAAACAAGTGTGCTTAGTTTTTTTTGGAATCAATACACTATTTTTATCACCTTGCAAAAGGATAAACCTCTGTGGCCTAAAGGTCACTGTTCTTGCCTGTGACACAGCTAACCCGGGTTTGATGTCTTTTAGCTTTTTTAGTGGTATATATCACGGGCTTTATTTTTCTGTTTCTCTTTTTCTTGTTCTTTTAGAAATATTTTTTACAAGTGTTATAATTACTGTTCTCAATGGTTGAGCTGTATTTTAGAGGAATAAATGTTGATAGGGGTCTAAAGAAATAGACTCCAACACAAGCTAAACACAATGCGTCCGATGTAAGAAAGACAGACTTCCCTCTATTCTTTTGTTTAGCACTAAGTTAGGGATACAATACTGTTTTTTACAAGCCCGGGTTTAGGCTAATTGTAGCCTCTTGTATATATCTATGCGTAAAATTCACCATTTAACTTTACTCATTCTTTTTGTTTTTGTCAGCTATCAGATAATGACGTCTTGCTGGAATCTAGACCCCTCGAAACGACCATCTTTTGGCGACCTTGTCAAGTCACTTGACCAGCAACTGAAAGACAAAGGAGTAAGTACTCCATGTTAGAGTGACGCAGTAGCGGTTCTTTTGGTTAGCACGGATACATTTTGCGTATCATGGCATGACAGGAGAAACAAGGATTTTCTTAGGCCATTGCATTATAATCCTAAGTCATTTTAACATGAACTATTGCTATGAAGCAAATGCAGATCTCGGCCAGGGAAATATACCTATTACAGCTCGACAACAATAATGATAATGATAACGACAACAATAATAATCATAGGGGTCACTGTGTTTGTTTTCGAGTTCTTTTCGATTAAAGCTAAAGTAGAGTGCATCGCTAAAAGGTTATACGGTTGCTATGGTTAATCTATTCATCCTCCTTCTCTTCTGTCCTTCTGCCGTCTTACTCTAGCTTTCAGTATTTGCTATGTCATCAGCTTCAGTTCCCGACGTAATTAAAACGATTTTTCTGATATCACTTATTTTTTTCCTTTTCCTTTGTTTTGTCAGGTTTGCCTGGAGGATAAACAACAAGATCATGAACCTGAGGGAGTTGTAAATTTGGGAACAGAGGCTGTTGAGGAGGACGATAATAACACCTCCCTTTAAGTAGATGACGATTGATTTTCGGGTCTCGAAAGACGTAGCAAAAAAAAAAAACAATTTAAGCCTGTTAGGTCTCTTAGCAGCGGAAATCATAGCGGATTCAGGCTCTCTTCTACCACTAGGGGAGAATGAACACTATGTCAATATACACTTGAGGGCCCCTCGTTTCGTTAGGTCAACTGAATAAGCAGATAAGGTTAACACTAGTAAGAATTATATCATTATTTCTATACGGCAGCCATATTAAATTTTTTGAACACTAAACTGATTAAAACGTAACCAACTAAGGAATCATATATAATGGAATAATGGTCAGAAAATGTAGCTTTCTGTGCAAAATTACAAAGTGCAAAAACATGGCTCCCACGCCAACGTCAAATACCACACCAGATTTTTTTCAAAAATAGGTTCAGGAAAGGTCAGAGTTAGCTTGAATTTTTTGTATATGCAATCACATGAGGCCAAGGACAATTTGGAAATGTTTGAAAGTTCAAATGTTTATCGCTCGTGAAAAGAAAAATAAACTATTCAAATTGATGATTGTTATAACTGCGATGGTCAGTCACATGTTTATTCTTTAATCCGCGATTCAAATGTATGATTTTCATATATTGGCACTCATTTATACATCTCTCAGAGGGTTTGTTACTAACCAACAAAATGACCAGCTCCAGGTTGGCTCAGTTGGAAGAGCTCTGCACCTGTATCACCTAGGTCGTTGGTTCGACTCCCGAAAAGGCCTGATTTTTTTACAGGCTTTATTTTCAGTACTGCTTAATTAGTGTTCAGAAGTGCGATGATCAATCACATCTTCTTTCTTTAATACATAGTTGAAATATATGATTTTCATATATTCACAGTAAGAACCATGTTACAAGAACCTGTGTGAGGGATGCCACCAGTGAAAGCTTTAAGCATAGTTGGTACTGTTTATAATACAATGAACAAGACTGGTCACTACCTTTAATGCCAGTCTGCAGGGTGTAGATAAGGCGGTTTAAGTGTCAGTTCCGCCCTTCGTGGTCACTGACTGATTTTTGGAAAGTTTATCAGCTAAGAAATCAATTTCTTGCATTTTGCCAGGCGGTATTTCTCCCGGCTAAGGTAAGCATGACAACGTACTGCTCTAGCAGATGACTCCGCATCCAGTCAGAAACATCTGAGACAACTTTCTGGCCCTGGTTGTTCAAAGAGTGGATAACTCTTATCCAGGGGATAAATCGCTATCCGGCGGATAAAATTTATCCACTTGCGTCATTCCGGTTATTCGAAGCTTGGATAGCGTTATCCAGCCACTATCCAGCGGATAAAGTTATCCACATCTAGGTAGGTCGTATAACTTCTTATCCACTGGATAAAACTGTTGAAAAACAGACATGGCTGCTCGAACAATCAACCATTTAATTAAAAAATTGAAACAAAGTACCTGGAATACCAATAGTGGAACAGAGAATTAACTCTTAAGTGTTAATTAAAGTGCTACTTAAAACCCATGAATAACCCACTGGGCGTTAGCCCTAGTAAAGGGAAACAGGGAACCACACGAGGCAAAGAAAAAATCTTTTGACCTCGGTGGGAATCGAAGCCACGACCTCCGGATTAGATCTACCGTTACTCTGCCGACTGGTTCCCTGTTCCCTTTACTAGGGCTAACGCCCAGTGGGTTATTCATGGGTTTTTAGTAGCACTTTAATTTACACTTCAGAGTTAATTCTCTGTTCCACTATTTGTGTTCCTAGTGCTACGCGGCACAACATTCATATGTACCCTTACTTTCTCTTCGCCGCGATTCACCATCTAAAATCGTCCCCGACTTTCTCTGTGCGACCTTGTAGCTCAGTCGGCGGAGTAACGGTAGATCTAATCCGGAGGTCGTGGGTTCGATTCCCACCGAGGTCAAAAGATTTTTTCTTTGCCTCGTGTGGTTCCCTGTTTCCCTTTACTAGGGCTAACGCCCAGTGGGTTATTCATGGGTTTTAAGTAGCACTTTAATTTACACTTCAGAGTTAATTCTCTGTTCCACTATTTGTGTTCCTAGTGCTACGCGGCACAACATTCATATGTACCCTTACTTTCTCTTCGCCGCGATTCACCATCTAAAATCGTCCCCGACTTTCTCTGTGCGACCTTGTAGCTCAGTCGGCAGAGTAACGGTAGATCTAATCCGGAGGTCGTGGGTTCGATTCCCACCGAGGTCAAAAGATTTTTTCTTTGCCTCGTGTGGTTCCCTGTTTCCCTTTACTAGGGCTAACGCCCAGTGAGTTATTCATGGGTTTTAAGTAGCACTTTAATTTACACTTCAGAGTTAATTCTCTGTTCCACTATTTGTGTTCCTAGTGCTACGCGGCACAACATTCATATGTACCCTTACTTTCTCTTCGCCGCGATTCACCATCTAAAATCGTCCCCGACTTTCTCTGTGCGACCTTGTAGCTCAGTCGGCAGAGTAACGGTAGATCTAATCCGGAGGTCGTGGGTTCGATTCCCACCGAGGTCAAAAGATTTTTTCTTTGCCTCGTGTGGTTCCCTGTTTCCCTTTACTAGGGCTAACGCCCAGTGGGTTATTCATGGGTTTTAAGTAGCACTTTAATTTACACTTCAGAGTTAATTCTCTGTTCCACTACCTGGAAAACCTACGGACGCATTGACTGCGAAATAAAGAAATATGTAACAAGCGATTAATCGATCTTTTAATACTGTTGTCATTTTGTTTTCTGGGAAAAACACGCATTGTGCCATCGTTCCAGGGAGAACGTTTTTGGAGACCAGCAATAATGATGACCTCGTACTTTCCTTCAAAGATATTTTACATTTGTAAATCGATGAAATTAAGTATTATTTTTCGATTGCTTGACAAATCTTGCATCAGTTATCGTTCGTTGGTCGCTAAACACGTTCTTAGCTAGCAACAAGATTTAAAATGTTTAGTTTTTAAAGAGTTGTTTTCCCGGGCCAAAAGAGCTGAAATTAAATAACACTTTTCTCTCAGAACTGGAGTCTTAGCTAGCTTTTGGTACCGAATGATAAATGCTCGTAGTCAAACCCAACATCAATTTTTTTCCTTCGCAGCAGCATGCGGACTGCAGAGGAAACGGCTTTTTTTGTGGCGTAAATGTAAATGACTTGATGTTTTTATCATTTTCTGATCGTTTATCAACTGAAATAGGTATGGTAACACGAGAAATAAAACCGTAAAACTTCGGGAAAGTCGTCAAGTCTGTTATTTTTCAAAATATTTCAATTTCTGTGCTAGAAACAAACGACCTTTTGTAGTGTTATTTTCAACATGTCGATCGATGCTTTTCACAGACACGAAAGAATTTCATGGCAGGAAAGTTCCCAACCAATGGTTCATTCTTACAAGTGTATTAGCAAGCCTACTCTGAATTCTATTCAAGAGGAATTTCGAGAAGGCAAAAGTTAAACAATCTAAGCTCAATCATCGTTGTACTCCTTTGCATCATATTAGTAGCAGTAGTCGACCGCAGGATTCAAAACGAACGTATTTCAAATTGTAAAAGATATTTAAACGAAAATGGCTTTATGTGATGGTGGATGCATTGACAAGGAACTAAATTATCACCGTGAAAGTTCAAGATATAAGGTAGGCTAATTTACAGAATTTCTAATATGACTGTTTATCGATAAGTAATTGTAATAGGACTGAGTGGAGTACAATTCAGGGAGTAATCGGGCGAGTGATTTGAAATCACGAAGTCCGATTACCAATTAATTATGTCAATAACAAAATGCGAGAATCAAAACATTTAATAATCAAATATTTAATATAAGGGCACATACGCTTCTTATTGATACATAATAAGCTTAAGGTCAACTTTCTAAAACTTTCTAAAACGGATCGAACGCAAGGAAGCTGAAACCGGAAATGGTTGCCATTTTAGAGAGCGCGATGAATGACAACTGACACGACACCCGATTACGAAGTCCTACCAAAAAACTCATGTAAGGGCATATACTCTTCTTATTAATATTAACGTCAACTTTCTAAAGGGTGAAAATACTGTACAAAATGTCCTACAAAAGCTGAAACCGGAAATAGTTGCTATTTTACAAAGCGCGACGATTGTGACAACTGACACGGCATGACAGCTACTGCTCAACATACCCAAATAAGGATTTAGAAAATCATACGATAATTTTTTTCAACAATGCAAAGAAGACCTCTATGGTGGCCTATGGGTGCCATAGCAAAATCAAAAATCTTTTTTCCGATTTTTATTGTTTATTTTAGTTTTTTGTACTTATTTTATTGTTTTAATTGATGTTATTTGTTGATTTTTGTATTTTAAGGAAGGGTTTTATTTTTATATAGTTTGTATCACAAGTTAAATTTCATTCATTCCGAGAACGTTTTGTTTTGTGTCCGTTTTATATGTGATGAGTTTTATTTTGACACAATGAACTAAACTTAACTATAACTAAACCGAAATTAAACTGAAACTAAACTGAAACTCATGGCCTAGGAGTGCCATAGCCCACAATGCAGCGGGTGCATCATATTCCATTGGTTATCCAACATGGAGGAGCGCGCAAGAAACCCGGAGTGGGAAAACGATGAGGCTCTCAGAAGTGATCTTGAGAAATATGTCCGCCAGAGCCTGCGGCGAAATGAGATTTTAGATTTTGTTAAGTTAGATTATCCAATGTATGCATGGAGTTTAAGAAGCCTTGCCCGCAGGCTACAGTTTTTCGACATCAAGTACACCGATTATGAAGTTGACGTAGAAGAAGTAAGAAGGGCTGTCCAGAAGAGTTAAAAGGTCCAGGGAAGCTTCTAGGTTATCGGGCCATGCAACAGAAAGTACGAGACTTTCTTGCAAGGGCGTTCATTTTGTCAACTTTTCTCGGGTGAATTTCCATGGAGGAAAATAACCTCTCTATTTCTTGAACTTGATCTTCCTTAAATTTTTAAAGGACAAACTTACCAGGACCTAACTTACAAAGAGCAGTTGCCAGGTAAGCGTCCCAAAACGTTCCACTGGAGAATTTTTCTTTCGAAAGAGAAAGCCGAGCTTGGAAAGGGTGACGCCATGACCTTTCACCTAAGTGGAACTCTTCCAATTGGACTGAAACAATTTCGGCTGTCGGCTGGATGAGTTTTCCGACCTTCAGCATTGCACCAAATGGAACAGAGGTGACAATTTTCGTTGACATCGGTCGGGCTGGCTTCTCAGGAGTAAGTTCTGATTTTGTTTCTTTTATCTCTACTTTCTCGCACATTTGGCTTTCTTCGCTCCTTTCGATAAACCGCACGTGAAGCGTTTTCCAGTTCGAGATTTGACTCGTCTTTGTCCACGATGGCCCCATTTAGCCGGCCAGGATGTCACACTCCATATCTTCAGCTTTAAAGAAGCGTTTACATGCGGCCTTTATGTTTGCAATCGTAGGTTCACAGCCAAGAGGAACCATAGTTAATGCTCCGATCCTCGCGTACTTTTGATGACTTTGATAGCGCCCCTCAACATTCGAAGAGAGCCGTTGCACGGTTATATAATCCATTTCTGAACCACCGACCATTGGTTCTTCCTTCCCCATTCTTTTCTTAGCGATTTTTGCCTTAAAGGCACGGAAATCCTCGTTGTTTTTCCTTCCCCTTTTCGACATCTTGCAAAACAAGCTCCGGTCACGTGCGTTAAATCCATGCACCCGCACTGCATTGTGGGCTATGGCACTCCTAGGCCATGAGTTTCAGTTTAATTTCACTTAAGTTTCAGTTTAATTTCGGTTTAGTTATAGTTAAGTTTAGTTCATTGAGTCAAAATAAAACTCATCGCATATAAAACGGAGACAAAACAAAACGTCCTCAGAATGAATGAAATTTAACTTGTGATACAAACTATATAAAAATAAAACCCTGCCTTAGAATACAAAAAATCAACAAATAAGATCAATAAAAGCAATAAAATATGTACAAAAAACTAAAATATACAATAAAAATGGCAAAAATTGTTGATTTTGCTATGGCACCCATAGGCCACCATAGACCTCGTTGGCGAGAAACGATGGATCGAGTTTCACAAAAACATGTTCGGATTTAAGCTTAAACTTCATCCGAAATGAACGAGAAAACTCCTGTACATGCAGTATAAGGTACTGAGAAAGTTTAGTCTTCATCAGAGTCAATGATGTACGCTCGTCTACGTTTTCTGCGCGGAATACTTGGGCTTCTTGCGAGTTCAGCGATCTGACATTCTACTTTGGAAGAACTAGCTTGGTTAGTTGATTGCGACCCGAAGTAGTTTTGTATATTGACTGTGCAGTTGTTGAAATGCTGAGCTGCTGACTCGTTGAATGTGCGAGTGACGGGCATCTGAGGTGGAGGATGAGACACCTGATGAGTGATCAACTGAGCGCTTGTTTGTTCGGTGGACAGTGGCGGAGGTGCATTGCTCGATGGTACAAGGACTGCATGTGCTGAAGGCGCTGAACTTGAGCTCGGTGGTGTTTCTGGCCTTGTTTTGGTATGCGTCCCAGGATACCCGCTTATGATATGAGAAAGTGCTCTTCTTTCGTCTTCTTCAATCTCGTCGTAGTCATCGAGCGAGCTTTCGTTGGCATGGCCGGTGATCTGAATGATTTTATGTCGTGGTTGTCCGGCTTTCTTCAGTTTTCCAACAACAGACTTTCTGGTGGAATGGTTGGAAATGCGCTTTCCATCCAGGTTTAGAGCCTTTGCTAGCGTCTTCACGATGCTCCCGAGTTTATGCTCTCCCATTCTGGACTTGACGTACCAAACTTCGGAGGTCCGGAGGTTCGCATTTCCAAAGGTAGCCTGTTTAGAAACTCTTCGAAGAGTCTGACAGGATCTCTCGGACCGCCGTCCGTGGCCCACATTTCTTGGGCATGTACTAAAACCCGAAACAACGAAACGAAACCACTAGCCTACGTGTAGCCGTACCCACCCCCGAGGAAAAACCGGGAAGGAGGGAACGTCTACGAAAAGCTAACACGCATCGTGTTATGTGACGTCACAGTAATTCATGCAAGTTATGTAAATAAAATTATATTTTCTGCCTAAGTGCGTCTGTTTACTCGAGTAGACAAAGGTCAAAGGCCGCGTAAATTTCTATTTTTTCGAGCGCATTTGCTAGTCAGTAAATGTATACTGTGTTTAAAGATATGAAAAGGATTACGAGCGATTTTTGGTCAAAAGCAAGAAGACAAATATTTGATGTCAACATCGCGCTTGCAAATTCTTCGTTTACATGGTCTTCTCAGGAAGAGACAGAATTTAAAGTTTGGAGAAAGTTGGCCTTGTTTTCCAGCCGAAGCAACCGCTATCAGAAAGCGTGAATTTGAACAATCTGCACGTGCCTTCATTACCGTTTCCTTCTCCACTCGGCTGGTGACTCATACACGTGCGAATATTCACCAGTCATGACTCGTTCGATGATATTATCTTCCGAATGTTTCGGTTAGCGCGATCGCTTTCAATCCCAGATCATTCAAATATTGGATCTGATCTTCCATGAGCGCTGTCAGTGGTGATATGATGAAAATAGTACAAGATTTTTTCCAAAGAAGCGACGCGATCACTGGCATCGCTAGAAATTTAATGGCTTTTCCATAGCCAGTTGGCCATTAAACACGAGCAGCCTTCCCATCAAAACACAAAGCTATGGCTTTTTGTTGTTCTTCGTGGAATTTCTCTAATCCAAAATTCCGCAAATCTCATTTGTAGCTTTTAGTTCGTGTGGCTTTCGACACTCTTTCCGCCATATTTCACGTTTCTTCAAGAAAACGAGCGAGATCCGTTTCTGCCAATCAGTGTTCTCGAAAGTATTGATCAATGCGATTAACCTATGAGAAACCATTATATATTTTTATGCAAAAGAGTGACGTCACATAACACGATTCGTGTCAGCTTTTCGTAGACGTTCCCTCCTTCCCGGTCTTTCCTCGGGGGGTGGGTACGGCTAAACGTAGGCTACGAAAAAAACCGAAACCACCGAACCGAAACCACCGGAGCAAGCGAAACGAACGAAACGAAGCCACGAGCCAGCAAAAGACAGAATTATCTTACATTTAGGACTTTAAGAAAGAAAATGGTTTCGTATTTTCTTATGTAATTTTAGGGCGGAGCACCGACCAAAGCAGATGGGAAAAGAAAAGAAAGGAAAATAATTGAAAAGTTAGGGAAAGAAGTATTCACTGATAACGTCTCAGTCAGTATCGCTACTTGTCTCCCTGAGACTACGTTTAAACTGTATAGTAGGGGAGGAGATTGTGAATTACAAGGACAGAATATAGGAGACCAAAAATCCATGTAATCACATTCAAGTACAGTGCGTGGGGTTAAAAACGAACTCGACAAGAACTTCTGACTACGATGTAAACATAGTTTAATTGACAGAGGTCAAAGTTCCATACAAAATCACGTGCTAAGACGAAGATAGAATAAACCACGTACTGTAAACTTAGCCGTAAACCGTATGCCTCTTCGAACTTGGTTTGCACACACACTGAACTTGATAGAAGAGATGAGTAACGGTGTAGGGAGAAACTATGGCCCAATGCCGAGTAGTAGTTGACGCATTGAAATCTACACTTGAACTGATCTAACCGAGAAAACCTCGTGAATATATCTAAGCAAACACACGTACGTAAAACCTAGCGGTTAGCACTTGTTTGAAAGTGACAATTACTTGATAAAATCGACGGTATAGAAAGTTCCTACGGCGAGAACTGAGTTAACATCAAGTTTCAAAACCAACAGAGAGGGGATCAGCTTTTTAGGGTTCACTCAGAGCCGGTTACTTCATGGGAGTGAGGAATGAAAAAAAAGCTTCAATTGACAATCAAACTCAACGATCTTTAATGAATTTTCTCTCGAACAACTTATAATAAACGGTAATCTTGTAAACAGTATATCAGCGACAAATGCTGACGACAAAACAATAGCAACAAAACAAACAAACAAACAAACAAAAAAACAGTTCATTATTTGAGCGTTAAGAATAGACCCCTTCACGCTCTAAATGTACGTGTTTTTTCTTTATATTTCCGTTCTGATTTCACATGTGGCCGTGAAACATGCACAGAAGATGGAAAAACCCCTTTTCTAGGTTTGCCAGCGTTTTTGAGCCGATTAAGTGATTGTTATGGGCGTAGGAATTTTTTTACAGTTAAAACCGAATAACATGATCAACTCTTAGCCGCTCACGCCACAAAAATGAAATCTCCGATACTCTGATAAGTAGGCTAATGACGAATCGACTCAAAAACGCAAGTAAACTTAGATTGCTTACCCTATTGACATTACCTTTGCACACCCTGCCAATGTTTTTTTGTTTTTGATACAATATTGAAAATCGGTTAACGGTGTGCAGGTCAGATCGAATTGCCCCTCTCAAAGATCAGCGAGGAGTAATGGTGAGGTTTGCTATTTGTATTTAACCATCATGCGATCGGCGTTTTGTTTTGTTTTGCTGTGCTTTTTTTGACTAAATCAACTATATAAAAACAATCCAACATGTGTCGTACAACTGAGAGGCTGGGGGTGTAAATAAATTTTTC
>JAEMWC010001244.1:0-57500 GCA_016490735.1 Pachyseris speciosa | reverse complement strand
ATTTTATCTGAATATACTATATATATGATAAATATCATCTCATAATACAGTATAAATCATTTATTTGTACCATAGAGAAATGCCTATAGGCAGTTCACTGCAGGTACAGTATATGTCCTTAACAAAACATAACAAAGAAACTCATTCAGCAGTTTCTACCTTTACACTTTTACAGCAACCCCACTGATAAGAACCTAACTTAAAATTTTAGCCTTAATAGGTTCTTATGTGCAGGGGGCTTAAAATGAAAATTTCAGCCTAACAGGTTCTTAAAACCCAGGTTCTTATACGTGGGCTATTACTGTATTAGATAATATTCTTTGTATGGGAATTTACTTTCTCCCAATTATTCTCCAGTCATGCACTTTTTTTTGTATCAACTTAGATGTATTCGCATGACAAAGTATTATTAAACTTAAAACTTAAAATTAAACTTAAAGTAAGCTCTTTCTCATCAATGTACACATCCTTTGGACTTCCTTCTCCTGCATGCAGTCTTTCAATTAATTTTCTTCATAGCTGGTCACACCAATCTTGTGGTATGTTTGGATGACATTTGCCACTAATGTTTAATGGAATTTTTGATGTTTGATGAAGTATGTTGTGCAATTTCAAATGTACATGGAGAAATGTGAGAATAGTCCTTACCTTTCTTGCAAAATAGAAAATCAAGTTAAGATGGCTAACACAGATTTCCAGCACTTTTGCTTTGGTGAATCCTTACCTTAAATCCTCATACTACATTGTTAATTACCTTGATAGTCATATCAACCAAATGCCCAATATTTTATTATCAAGTTTCTTAGTCTTGCACTTGGCTGGCCAGAAGAGCAGCTGGATTTCTTTTTGAAAACACTGTAGGTGCATTGATTGATGAACTTAATGTCAGCAAGACGTTTTTTGCGATAGTAAGGTCAAGAAGTAACTGATCAAAAGAAATATCTTGGTCTTAATGCATATCATCTAAATATTTTTATTGATTTCCATGTATCTTTCTTTCATAATTTTTTTGAGGCATACATATATCCAGAGGATACACAATTTCTGATTTCCAACTGTCCCATGGGAGGCTTTGGATAACTGAAATTGCGTTCATTATGAAGTGATGATCTGAATCACTATATATCTGATGTCGGATACTGATTCAAAATAGTATTCACCAGGCTTCTCCACCAATTTCTAGTGGCTCTAAACCATAACTAAGTAGCCTACAGTTGAACGGGGAAACAGACCTATCCTTAGGTATTGCTCTCAGATGTTAAGAAATGTTTTGTTTTAAAAATTTATAGATGCAAACTAGCATTACAGGTTCTTTTTTACACAAAGTATTAAAGATTATTAAAAAAAACCTACCTCAATTTTTTATTTTGCTTTTTAACATCTCCAAACTCAATTAGCAAAGGAATTTTTATTACCTTACTCAATAGAACGCTTTTTTTGGGGGGGGGGGAGGTG
Organism: Pachyseris speciosa; assembly: GCA_016490735.1. NCBI lineage: Eukaryota > Metazoa > Cnidaria > Anthozoa > Scleractinia > Pachyseridae > Pachyseris > Pachyseris speciosa. The sequence continues at coordinate 56,045 of JAEMWC010001244.1, read as the reverse complement.
GGGGTCCAAATCCGTAAAAGGGGATTCATATCTGCTAGCAGTTCTGGACTAGGGGGTCCAAATATGATCCACAAGCAGATCTGGACTGGAGGGTGCAAATCTGCAGGGGGTCCAAATCCACTGTGCCACTGGCTCAGATCACCTTTCTATACTATTTTTACAGTATTGGGTCTGTAGGTTGAGTGAGGTCAGATGGGTGATATGACAAGCAGACTATATGTAAATGCCAGTAGAAAAAGAATGCTTTTGGAGCTCCGCTTTTAGGCTTGGCTAAATATATATATTAGAACTAGACCAGTCACTTAGCCTTGTTGGACAAATTGTCAGGAAAACTTTCCCCCGGTTTTGTACCTTTAATGCCTGTCTGCAGGATGTAGATAAGGCGGTTTTAAAAGTGTCAGCCCGTTCCGTCGTGGTCAGTGACTGACGTTTCGAAAGTTTATCACCTAACACATCCATTTTCTTGCACTTTGCCAAGCGGTATTTCTTCCAGCTAAGGTAATTCAAAGGTGACAGTTCGCAAATAAATGTTGCTTCTAAAAATATCTGATTGTAATAACTATTCATCAGTGGGATACCTGAAATGTGTGTAATTCTACAATTGGGTTCGGCTGCATCAAATCCTATACCAATTGCAGAACATTTCAGGAGGAGCCGCCCACACTGTGAGCACAGTTATTGACAATATACATTAGCAAGGAAAACAACGCAAACTAATAGTAGAACATTGAACAACGAAGTAAGCATACGTTAACTAGAGTGTAAATAACGGACATAAATTAAATAAGCAAAGCAGGCGCACAACTTAAGGAAAATTGCGCGCGCGCACTTGCATCAAAATGAATGGAATGGAAGCAATGTTGATATTAAATATGGGCCTCAGAATAATAAAAGATTATAAAACAACAAAGGATACAGCGGTGTCTCTCAATCCTGGATTGCTAAGCATGACAACATGTTACTCTAGCAGATGACTCCGCAGCCAGTCAGAAACATCTGAAACAACTTTCTGAACTATAAACAGCTCGGTTGGGCTGGCCATGACTCATTAGCTACTTCATCAGGAGCTCTACATTATCCTAAAATCGCCCGAGTATTAGCTTGAACTGAACAATTAGGGCGGATTGGCCTTGATTTTATCCGTCGTAAAACTGCTTTTTATAGCTAACAAGGATAGCTGCGTCTACTTTGTTTCCTTCAATAGTCATAGGGAGAAGCGTACTTGACTTGATGTTTGTCCGAAGGAGGAATCAGTTTAACTTCTTCTTAAAAGGGCAAAAACTGCAAACGTAAAGAAGATGCTTTGGTTTGGCAAAAACACGACTGCATCGATGTCCGAAAATCGGTCCGTATAAGCACAGTTTTCCCGCCTTTTGGCGGCCCTAGAGCTCATATTGTGGCACAAAAGACTGTTTTCTTAGGTTCTGAAATATCTTTGAAATAACTTTGATTCTGAGAAAATTATTTGATATAAGCTAAATCCTGAATTGTTTTGTTCAGAGTACTATGTTACACTGAACTGTATCTGGTGTGTCATCCGCCAGTTCAGACCCTGAACTGTATGGGGTGTGCTATCCGCCATTCCAGACGAAAATACTATTAACGGGGAGTTGGCTTAGAATTATGCTACACTGAGCGTACCGTGTGAGGAATGAAACCCATGAAGCCGGGCAGTGTAGTTAGTTACGTTTATGATACACTGAACTGTACTGATTGCTTAGGCCTGTGAGAAAAATTGGCAGGAAACTGTTCCCCCATTTTCAATCATTAATGTCTTTTCGGCGTGTCGCAATTGTTTTCTTCACATATTTCACATTCTTTGACTCCGACTGAAAACCACGTCGTCTCCAGCATGTCAACTGGCTTTCAAGGGATCTTTCCCACTTGCATCAATTGCAGGTGTTAACAACAACAACAACAACAATAATAATAATAATAATAATAATAATAATAATAATAATTTATATAGCGGATATATACAGAGCTCTATACCGCTTTACAGTTATAAAATAAATATCTAAACTAAATATATAATAATTTAATCTAAATTAAATGTGAACTTAAAAACATCTAAAATCAATTCTAAAAAGATAAGTTTTTAAACGTGATATAAACGCAGCGACTGAAGGACTTAGCTTAATTTCAGAGGGCAGATCATTCCATAACATAGGGGCGGCGACTGAGAAGGCTCTGTCTCCATAAGTTTTTAGACGTGCTTTAGGGACTTCCAAGAGATGTTTTCCAGCAGATCTTAAACTCCTTGGTGGATTATAGCGGACTAAAAGCTGACTTATGTGAGGTTCTAAGTTATCAAGTGCCTTGTATGTCAGTAACAAAACTTTAAACACAATTCGCTGAAACCAATGCAACGCCATAAGGAAAGGACTTGCGTGCGCAGTTCTAGGCTGTCGAGCTACAAGGCGCGCAGCGCAATTTTGACTGCGCTGAAGCTTGATGATCAGACATTTTGGTGACCCAATGAGCAGCGAGTTGCAGTTGCCTAGTCGACAAGTAACAAAGGCATGAACAAGAGCTTTTTTGCTTTCAACAGTTAGATACTCCCTGATCTTAAAAAAATTCCTTAGATGAAATAAGGCAGACTTACAAACTGAGATTACATGCTCCTCCAGCGATAAAGTTTGATCAAAAACTACTCCTATGTTCCTGGCCGTACTAGACGGACGTACACGATAATCGCCAGCCAGGATACTATCTAATGATGGGCACGGCCGGTGCTTAGAACTAATAACAAGCAACTCAGTCTTACCTCTATTTAATTTGAGTTTGTTAAGAGCCATCCAACGGTCGATGTCCCGAACGCAAGATTCAACCTGAGCGACTGAGCTAACCTGGTCATCCCCATCTAGGGAATTTTAAGACAGGTACATTTGGGTATCATTAGCATAAAAATGAAAACCCATTTGAACCGTCTGACAATATCCCCAAGCGGCGAGGTATAAAGTAGATACAATATCGGTCCCAGCACGGACCCCTGAGGAACCGCGCATGACAACGGACGCCTGGTAGACCGCGCACCCCGAATACTGACGAAGTGAAATCTGTCGCTCAGATATGATTTAAACCAGGCCAATGCTGAGCACAGATACCAAAGCGATTTGCTAATCGATTTAAAAGTATTAAAAGATCAACCGTATCAAAATCTAATAACAACAAGATAACAGTCTTATTCCTATCAATCTCAATAGCAATGTCATTAAACACTTTCACCAGAGCCGTTTCGGTTCTATGAAGTTGTTTATAGGCACATTGCAAAATCTCGTCCAGACAATTGCTAGAGACATGATCTATCAGCTGTGATGCCACCGCTTTTTCAGTGAGCTTAGACATAAACATCAAATTTGAAATGGGTCGTAAATTAGCAAAATCTGCTGCATCGAGGTGGGGCTTCTTGAGTTTAGGATTAAGCAACGAGAGTTTGAAATAGTCTGGTACGACAGCAGAGGATAAAGACTGATTAACAATCTTAGCCATAACTGGTAGAGGCACAGAGATGCATTGCTTCAATACAGAAGCAGTAACTGGGTCTAGGGGACAGGACTTTATCGTCGACTTGCTGAGTAGCTCCGAATATTAGACATATATACGGGTCTGAAACTAGGCAAAGTACATTGACAAGGAAATGATCTTCTGTCATCAAACTATGAAAGATCATCTGAGATATCTTCTAGTGAGCTGCGAAGAACCGTTATCTTGTCCTCAAAGAATTCCATAAACTTGTTAGCCAGATCGCTGACAGAAACGCAGTTCTAGAGACATCACTAGAGACAACTTGACATCAGAGCTTAACGATGAGACGCTAGTGGATGGTCATTAGCTTTTCGAACTCCTTTAGTCGAACTGGGACATAAATATCGGCTGTTTTTTAAAGGAACGATTACTGTATCTTTTTTGATGCAGACTTTTTTTTCTGATTCATGTGTGTATATCACGGCAACCAAACTGCCAATTTAACTACGCTTTTAATTTCTAAAGGAGCATTTTCAAGTAGCTATCACAGCAACAAGCAGCTCAATAAGGATCACGCGTCAATTCGAATAAATTCGTCTGGAAAACATACACCGCCCTTCCACCTTCGTAGCTGACTCTCGGTGCCCCGTTCCCCACGCCAATCGGTTGGGACTTATAACCCCTAAACTTCCAGCTTTCGAGTTGGAAACTTCCTTTCTCAGGAGCGAGGCTGGAGCTGCCTCTCCAGGACACAGGACCAGGTAGGAACAATGGCGATCTTGAGTTGCCCAACCGTCAGAATCTCCCTCTTGGCCATGCTAATGGGATCGAAAGGAATACGGAGCATGACGTTTAGTACATGTACTAGCCTGGCTACAGGAACTGCCGAAACGGTGGTCCGCCTTCGGGCTTCACTTCTGATTTAGGAGGTTTACTCAGACGTGGACCTCATCCGCACTGGCCGTTGGCTACCTGGTGCTGCTCGTCCGCATAGTGGTGCAGCGTAAATACCACCAGCCCCTCAAGTGGTTTAGCATGCTAGTTTAAACGCTGTACCGTGGTGTGACACCTTCAACAAATTTTGTTTCCGTTAATGAGGACATTCCACCTTTGGATGCCACTACAATACCAGCTTTCTTGCCGGCCGAGACTTGTGTTCCAACTATCCAACCTCATGAAGTTTGCGGGAAGCTCTTGGCAGTCCAGCCTTTCAAAGCCCTGGGACTTGACAATGTGTCATGTCGTATTCTGAAAGAATTCGCCTATGAATTAGCGGAACCTGTCACCACAATTTTTAACGCATCCCTTGCTTCTGGAATTGTTCCTGCTATTTGGAAGGATTTAAACATCACACCAACCCCAAAGATCCAGTCTCCTACTAATGAAGGTAATTTTAGACCTATATCCCTAACGCCCTGTCTGTCTAAGGTTTTAGACGACTTTGTGGTCACGTGGATGATTGACGATATTAGGAATAGGATTGACCCTAACCAGTTTGGCTGCCTAAAAGGTACATCCACCGCGTTTTGCCTCCTCGACATGATGCACACCTGGTTGTCCTATCTTGATTCACCTAATAAACACCTCCGTCTTTGCTTCTTGGATTTTTCGAAGGCCTTTGACCTTATTGGTCACAACGTACTGATTAGAAAACTGGTAGATTTAGGTGTTCGATGATGTCTTATACCACGGATCATTAGTTTTCTCTCAAAACCGAAGACAACGCGTAAAGATTGGAGATGCGTTTTCGGATTGGCTGCCAGTCAATGCCAGTGTACCCCAGGGAACTAAACTGGGCCCTATCCTATTTCTCATTATGATCAATGACTTATCCATATCTACTCCTGAGACGAACCTCTGGAAGTTTGTAGACGATGTTTCCATTTCGGAACGTCTTACTAAGAACTGTGGTGCGTCCTTTCAGTCTACATTAGACAGTGTCAGCTCCTGGGCTTCGATGAACCTGATGAAGCTTAATGCTAAAAAGTGTGAAGAGCTGCATGTGTGTTTCTTTAAAGCGACCCCTCAGCTACCCCCTTTACGAATCGATGGACAAGTACTCGAAACAATTCGTTCGCACAAGGTTCTAGGTTTGGTTATTCAGTACAATGTGAAAAAGAATGAGCACATCTGTATGATTGTCTCCAAGGCATCCAAGCTTCTGCACATTATCTGTGTTCTACGTAGAGGTGGCGTCAATGCGGCTGATCTTCTTGTTATCTACGTCGCTCTCGTACGTTCCGTCCTAGAGTACTGTAGCGTGGTTTGGCATAACGCCCTCCCCGCCTATCTGTTTATTGATATAGAACGGGTCTAAATGCAAGCTTTAAGGATAATATACCCTCGATCCTCATGCCAGGAAGCCTTACAACTTGCTAAAATCGCTAGAATTGAAGATAGGCGCAATGAACTCTGTACGAGGGCTTTTGTGAAAATTACCAGAGGCAGACCCTTGTCAAAACATCTAACCCCGATAAGGTCTATTGCCCATGACTATTCCCTTAGGAACTCTAACTCTTGGACGTCTTTTAAATGTAAAACCGAGCGTTTTAGGCGAAGCTTTTCCCCTAGTACTGTCCTAATGGCAAACGCAACATCTTTTAAAATTGATTGTTAAATGTTAAATTTTAAATCATATTCTTAGTATAAATTTTTTAGCAGTCATGATTGAAATTTATGTAACTCTTGTAGGTTTTATAATTTTTAATTATTTTGTAAACCCAGTCCCAATAAGGTTTTCTGTATTTTCCGAACTTTGTAAACACATTGTAATTCATTTTTAATGCGAGAATGTGTCGATTAAACATCTTCATTTCATTTCAGTAGTGAAAATAAAGACTGAAAAAAAATTCAGGCTTGTACGGGATTCGAACCCACGAGCTCTGCGATGCCGGTGCAGCGCTCTACCGACTGAGCTAACAAGCCATCTGAGAGCTGGTCGTTTTGTTGGTTCGTAATATACCCGTGAGTGGTGAATATATGAGAATGAATATATGTATGTACAAGCCTGAATTTGTTTTCAGGCTTTATTTTCACTACTGCTTAAGTAGTGTTCATAACTGCGATGATCAGTCACATATTTAATCATTAATCCGCAGTTCAAATATATGACTTTCATATATTCATTCTCACTTAAAACTAAATTGTTCGTTTTGCCCCGTTTTGGACCTCCCGTTATGAGTAAAGAAGTACAGCTCACTTATTACTCGCGCTGCCCGCGTCTCGCGGGTCGCCTGGGTCTAAAATTACCGTCCGTTCTTCTTTATCTTCGTCGTTGAGTTTCATCCACAAAGCTCACTTCCGGCGTTTCTGCGCAAGCGCTAACTAATAATGGCCATTTTGGAATAAGTAAACTATTTTTACGACATTACCTATGCTGAATGACGCTGGCCTAGCGGTCATTTGTGTCATCTCCGCTTGTGATGCAGATGTTCCCGGATTCGATTCCTGCTATCGACACCTTCTTTTTTCTTTTTCTTTCTGCGTTCCTTTTTTTCTTTTTCATCTTCTTTTTGAAATATTTTTTTACAAGTGTTATAATTATTGTAAGTTATAAATGGTTGAGCTATAAAGCAATTTTCAAGGGATATATGTTTATAGGGGTCTATGGATATAGACTACAAAGAAACAGACACGAACCGCTGAATGATGCCTGTTGTCACGTATCGGAAAACGTCGATTCACCTTGTGTCTTTGAAGTCTGAACAGCTAATATGTTAAAAGAAGTGTTCATAAGAATGTTTGCAAGTTCAACTGCGAGAAGAAAGCTTTTAACATGTTCGAAGTTTTTAATTAGATTGTCGTGTTTCCCGGTGTCCGCTCCATGACGAGGTAGTACATTTTGTTGAATAACTCAAGTACGGGATATCATACACCCCTGAGACTTTGACAGGTAGTTTATTCACTATTTTTTCACAATATCTCAATTTCTGGACATTAGGTTTTGAATGATAAGCGATTAGTTTTAACTTTCGTGAGTTGAAACTGGCCATAGAAACGTTCGGCTTTCTTATGTTTCAAATGACCCTGGATCGACGTATTTGTAAACAGTTTCACTCTGTTGATTATTTTTCTCCTCACATTTCACCGAGATTCCATTAACCTTTATGCGAAATAAAACTACATCGTTCGATAAGCGCTTTCTTTCTCAAACAAATATCCATCGAAGCGAAAACAAGTGTGCTTAGTTTTTTTTGGAATCAATACACTATTTTATCACATTACATTGCGATGCACCTCTGTGGCCAAGAGGTCATTGTTCCTGCCTCTGACTCAGCTAACCCGGGTTCGATATCCATTAGTGGCATATATCGCGGGCTTTTTTTTTTCGTTTCTCTTTTTCTTCTTCTTTTTTTACAAGTGTTACAATTATTGTTCTCAATGGTTGAGCTGTAAAGCAAGTTTGTAATCTTAGAGGAATATATGTTGATAGGGGTCTCAAGAAATAGACTCCAACACAAGCTAAGCGCAATGCGTGCGAAGTAAGAAAAACAGACTTCTCTCTATTCTTTTGTTTAGCGCTAAATTAGGGATACAATGCTGTTTTTTGCAAGCCCGAGTTTAGGCTAATTGTGGCCTCTTGTTCAAGCTCATTTGAGCTCTAAGTTCTCACAATAAGATACACATTACACTTTGTGTCACTAATTGTAGCGGTCGAACCTCAACAGTCACAGACACCAAACAATCGTCTACGTTAATGTCTCGCTGAGCCTTAGGCAGTTAAAGTTTTGCCAGTAAGATTTAATATATTCACACCAAACAACAATGAGTTATGGTTCACATTAAAATCTAGCCAATAAACAAATGTTCCATGTCGTCTGCAGTTTACTCATCCATAGGGAGCGTCGTGTACTTTATCAGGTAAGTTTGTTCTTTGACAGGAAAACTGAAAACCGATTTTACTGAATGCAAACCTATTTGAGTAACTTATCTAGTTCTTAAAGAGGCGATTAGACCGTTGCCGATGTCATAGCAAATACTTAGTGCGATTAGGCCTAAACCAATGTCATAGCAAACACTTAATGCGATAATCGAAAAAAAAATTGAAAAAGAATGCCAAAGCACTAACACGGCTTATTCTTCACAATTCGTGCTTAGCAACATTCGTGGCATTCGAACCCTGTAAAGACGCGTTCTATTGAGACAAATTTGCCCTGTCCGGAACGTTTGAAAATAAGGTTGTTGTCAGTTTGCCATTCAGCAAACATACTTAGTCTGACTGCACTGAGTTTTACTTCCCTCTTGTTAAAGACAAAGGTGTCTTTTCTGACTTAACAAGTGAAAACGAAACAAAACAAAAAACAGTTATGAAAATAATCTTATCCAACTTTTATCTTTGCTACGAAAATACGGTTAAGAGTGTGCTCCCTGTGCGACGATCGTTGATGTATAAAATACTGTGATGGTGATGCAAATAGCTAACTCAGTTATAATAAGTTCGCAAAGTTCAAGATTGTTCTTAGTGATGTAGTAAGCGCCTGGTATTCCAATTGCGGTGGTAATCCATCAAATCCGTCAATAAAAGAAAAGCAAGGTAACGTTCTGGTGGAAAAAGTTTGCCATTTCCGGGTGCGTTGCAAGATAATTTATACAGTTACGAAATACTATTTTTTAATTAATGCGAATTTCATGGCATGATCTTTCATGCGCACAATGCGTTGGAAGTCTTATCACGTCCACAGGGCTCAACATTTTTTTAAAAGTAGTGTTGTCTGTCCTTGAGCACTAAACTTTCTTTACGTTCATCCTTAAATGGAGAGCCAAATAAAAGGAAAGATTCCCGCATAACTCCATACTTTAATTGTACATATATACATGAATGTTGTATATACGGCAAGCATGAATAGAGTTTGAGTCACAGAACGTAGGCATAATTAATTTAGAGGGTTGCGCAGAAACCTTTCCAATATATTTCTGACTTCTTTTTCTGATTAGATTTGTTGGTGTCAATGTCTTTAGAAAAGCTTATACGTTTGTTGTCAATGATATTTTGCTAGCCCCTCTTATACTTGAATTAACTATTATTTGAAGACTTTCACGCAATTAATGATCTTACAACTTACAAGAACTTTCAACTTACAATCCACACAATTATCTTCTGACAAAAAGCATGGTCACGGCTGTCTAGTTTTTAGCTCACTTGATTATTCACCGATAACAGAATCAAGGATAATACAACCCTGCAGCTTGCGACGCTAGTCTCTTTCTGTCGTTTCTGTCGGGTCGTATTTGCATAATTATACTGCAGAAGATTGGCTGGGCTCCAGAAAAACACCAAGGAACAAAGCGACACATACTACACATTTGCCCTAATGCTTAATCTGACGAAACTTGAACGTTGCTAATATCTTTTAGAAACCGGCATGGTACGTGTTCCAATCAATTAGACAGAAACTGAAGTTCTGTGGAATGATTTAATTATCGTTATTTAGTCGAACAGACGATAGATTAAAAAAATGTAAGACCCCGTAAAATTAGCACGTTTTTTTTTTAGTGAACTGTGCATAAGAAATCGAGTGACTTTATCGTACAATTAGTGATTAATAAGTACTCGCGATTTTGAAAGACCTTCCAGAATCACTCGAACCTACTTTTCAATTTCACTGTCGTGATTTATTTCCGTTCTTCGTGCTTAATGTTAATTTTGGCTCTGAAAAATGAAGCATAGATTACAATATCAATGAGGTATACGCTCCGGGATGTTTACAAAATGCTAGGATGAGTAGACCAGATCTATACCAGCTTGATTGCCTTGGACTGACAAAGAGCCGAAGAATAGTTCGTTCCATATAAATTAGTCATCAGCTGAACGTGCGTGTTTTGACAGGTCAATTCACAGCTCGCGCCATGTGCCATGGAAACAAGGAAGCGGTTCGTTCCCTCGGAATGTTGTTAATTGTGTACATCGTTGTTGACTTGGCTAGTGGTGGTAAGTAGTGATCATTCCTTTAATTTAGGGACTGTCACAGTTACATGGAGGAAGATCCTAGCACTAGGGACATCCCAGAAGGCGAAACAACTTTTCATCAGTTTGGTAAACACGCAGAAGTCTCGGTCGGGGTGGTTACTAAACGGAGAAGGAAAGCGGGCAAAATTCAAGTCCATCTTCTTCCGGTCGTCTCTCAACTCATTCAGATGTATTTGACTCGCAGCGTTTTCGACATTGATGTCCATGAATTGCTCGCTACTTTCCAATGCGTCCGTTGGTTGGGCGCTTTATTTTTTAAACAAAACCGGTCCGGAATATTGTCCGCAGTCAGAATTTCCAGAATCATCCCGATTGCCGGCCTTCAGCAGCTGATCGCTCCCCTTTTTTTGTCCCTCGTACCAGGATCTTTACAGCAAAGATAGTTTAGATGGTCCAAGGACCTTCCTAGCTATCGGATCTTCCTATCACTAAGCTAGGAAGATCCTAGACAAACTGTGACACTTTTAGTCATTTGCACGGGCTAAAGTACATTCTGTTTTATTTATCTATTATTTATTCATTTTTAACTAATCAATTACGGTATGTATTTATTTATGTTTATTTTAGCATCCAAGACAAATGTCACTAAAGAAGACAATAATTCAAGGTCAGCACAGAAAATATTTGTATTTATTTATTTTTATTTATACTGTTAGGATAAGTGCCTTTTAATATTTTTATCATTTTTTTCTTGTTTTTTGTATTCGTTCTTCATTCCTCATTCCTTTTGTTTTCTTTTTTCTCACATTTTCTGTTTTTCTTTTTGAATAAAATTAATCGAAAACAACACTTGTTTTTCAAGGCGGCGGAGATAATGCACTAAATTTTCCACTATTTTCGCCATAAATGTAAAAGAGAAACAATGCAAACGGATGCTGTTAGGTATCTGCGTAGTTGTTGCTTACAACAAAAGTACTTGTAGAATTCGTCCGGCTTGCAGCCTCGGGTCTCAAGCGAAGTAACGTTATTTTCTCCACCTCCGGCAGACAGACTTCCGTGTCCAACGGTTTGTGAAACGTTTAAATGTCTCGAAATTATTTTTTTCAGTTATTTTCCCTCCGAATGTCCTTGTACTCATATGCCTGAATTTGTGTTATTGTAAATAACATCCGCTTGGAGCGAGGTGTAAATAATCGGCGAAGTTTCATCCTAAACCTACCCGGATGCTACAAAGACAAACGCGGCTTCTCCTTAGTAATCACGCCTTCAAATCCAATAATCACTGCTGGCCGAGGTGAATATATTGATAATCATCTCTGAAAATTACACGAACGTAGCATTTAACATAACAGGTAAAAAATCATCTTAGTTTATTTTTTCATTTTTAACTTATTTGTTTATTGTCACAACAACTATTAACATACATAGTAGTAGTATTTACATACATATGGTACAATACAATTCACGCAAGCGCAATAAAACCACACGAAAGTCATACAAGATATTATGGTTTGAAGTTAAGAGATTCTACGTTTAACGCTGCTTATATATGTATGAATATGTGAATGATCATCGCAGTTATGAACACTACTTAAGCAATGGTAAAAACAAAGCTTAAAAAAAATTCAGGTGTGTACGGGATTTTTTTCAGGTTTTATTTTCAGCACTGCTTAAGTAGTGTTCATAACTGCGATGATCATTCACAAACTCATTCTTTAATCAGCAGTTCAGGTATATGATTTTCATATATTCATTCTCGTGTATATGTATATTGTTAATGCAATACGTTTTGTAAGTGGTTATTGTTCAGATTCTTAAAGCGAGAACATTTCCGTACAAAGACGTTTCAGTCGTTATTGTGGAATCAATTTGCTTTTCAATTTCCATTTAGTTCGTTAGTAGCTAAGCTAAGCAGCCACAAAAAGTGCGCCCGAAAAAATCAGGTTTCTATGAAACGGGATCCGAACCCATGACCTCCAGACGCCGATGCAGCGCTCCACTTCCCCGAGAAAGAAATAATTAAGTCAGAATGAAAGAAAATGTACTGCCAAAAAGCTGAAAATGAGACCAAGTTGGGGGAAACTCTTTTCATTGGGAAGATAGGGAAGTTTCGCCAGTTGTAGTAGAAAATTATGTTGAATTCCGATAGAAATGTTGCCGATGCCGATACGAGTAATCAAACAAAAAACAACATTTGCGCAATAATTTCTTTATTTAACAGAATAGTTTCATCAACAAGTAGGATTTACGAAAGAATTTGAAAGTGGTAGTAAACAAGATGAATAAAAATCCCTCGAAATTTTACGTCTCAGTGAGGAGCAAGGACGGCAGTTTTTACGCAAGAAAACTAGTTTGCTCACTCACGACGACTCTCGACAGCCATCTTAAGTCGACAGGTGCGAAAAAAAGACAAATTTTCCATTTTCAGTAATCAGTTATTCATTGAAGCCAATAAAACATTGAATTTCCGCCTCAAGCAGCTCATCACTGAGGGAAAAATAGCTGGCATAATCTAACTTACCGCAGTGAGACTTTTTCTTGTCCAGTGGCCTAAATCCTGAAGCAATTCTTCCCTCTTAAGGAGGCTCGAAAGGGTTTCTTACAGCTGATATGCATGTCAAAACAATTCAAGATTAATTTTTTTTTGCTGTAAGTCACTTAAACAAATTGTAGGTTATCTTACAACAGGGTTGTTAAAGTTTCAATTGAGACAACTTCTGACGTCATGTGCGTTGTCATGGTAACCAAACCTCTCTAAAGACCTACCCTTAAAAAGTCACTTTTTTAAATTTACCTCTAAAACTAACTCGGTGACCTATATTTTTTATAAGCGTTTTTCAAAGTTTGCAATATTATTCACTTTCTGTGAAAATTTAAGAAAATTCTGTAGAGTGGAAACGGAGATAATTCGAAAAATAGCCTCTTAAGGATTAAAAAACATCTACTCTACAGATTTTTTCCTAAATGTCTAAAATGTCAGATAAAGTTGAATGCTATTTGCATGAAAAATTTCAACATAGGTCACCGAGCAAATTTTTTGAGATAAATTGATAATCATTTTGCACCTTTTATTTCCGGTTCGCGCGATTTCGCGCATATCATTATTTCCGGTCGCGCTCTTCATGTTACCGCTGACCTTATTCGCGCAAGTTGCGAGACTCATACAGACCATTGTCTCTCGTCGTGTCTGCTTACCAAGGCAATTACTAGAGGAATTAACAGGTTAAAAGTAGATGAAATCAAAGCAAAGAGAAAGATCTTGTTCATTGTTCGTGGAAATACTTTAATATTGAGGAAATTATTCTTCTGTTCAATGAAATTCTCGACGATTTGGTTTGGTGACGCGAGAAGTTTCGAGACGATGGAGGGAGTGTCATAACTCCATAAAGACTGTTCATTCCAAGTTTGAAATTTCTTGAAGAGTACTGAAGGCCAAACCGGAGTCTGCCAACTACTGGGTTGTTGTTAACTTTACAGAGCTATTCGGAAGGCAAGTGAGATTTCCGCTGAAGGTGTCAACAACTTCTTGTCATCGCTCAAGAACTGTTGCTTGTTGCAGGGCTTCGTTCGGCCGGTAAAAATGTTTTGCCACGATTCATAATAGTTTCAGCGCTTGGCTCGGGTGGCGGAGAAAGCAGAATCCTTCGAAGTGCTTTCACATTTTCCAATGCGTCGTGAGCGGAAAATTTACAATTAAACAGTGCCTTATAAACACAGCCCAATTTGTTGTTCGGCGAAGATTTCAAGGTTTTGTTCTGTTGACTTCGAAGGAATTTCAAAACTGGAAGATTTTCACAGAACAATACTTAAATTTCATGCAGCTGGTTGGAATATCTGCAGCCTCCGTTACGGAGAAGTCTTGGGGTATCAAACACTAAGGAGCTGTGCAGGATTTATGGTATTTGTACAGTGCATATCTGATCTCTCTCTCAAGTACAAACTATTGTTAATATACAATGCAGGCCTTTTTTGACAAGTTATCCATTTTCACCAACTTATTTATCGTGTGAAGTGACTGATTACATTCAATTTCTGTACAGGTATTTTTGTCAAGTTTTAAACTTTTTAAACTGCGTGTATACTTATTTGTACATTGTAGTTGTTTGAGTTAAGATTGTTTCATATAAAATTAAGCTTACGTGAAGTTGAAGTTCCTTTTGAATGAACTCCTTGAGAAACAATGTAATGTTTACTTGTTAAAATGTAAATAAAAAAGCCGAGCTTCAATAAAAACTGGATCCTTAAATTCATTGCTTACCGTTTTCATAACTTGTCCAACCCTTTTGCTAACACCTCCATGCCAATAATTCGTGACCCGACTACATGCTACACATAATTTCCGACTGTTTTCCTTGCCTGAGTCCTGTGTGTACATGTATGATGAAGTTTAGATTTTTTTAAATACGTTTATGACATTCAACAGCCAATGAATCGAAAGTATTTAAAGCCATGTGTAGTGTAGTGTAGTGTTGTAAAGTTTTACGTACCAAATTCTACCGTCTGGTCTGTTGGTTTGTTTGTTTGTGCATTGCGAGCTATTAAATCGTTGATCGCGCGTTCTTGAGCATCATCCTCAAAACGACGCTTCTTTACTGAGTTTCTTGCCCGAGTCATCTTGTTGACGGAAAGTACACTGTTCTCAACGTCTTTTTAGAAGCAAACTTCCCCTTTTTATTCCGCAAATAGCCGCATTCAGCTTCAGAAGACAGATTTACTTTTTCATTTGAGGCCGCCATTGTTGTTTACAACTCCCACCGCTCGCGCCTCGTAACTTCGCGGGAGGATCGCGTAAGAACACGCACGGGATACATACATTTGGATCCACTCTTCGCGCGGTCAAAAAACCCTTTCGAGCCTCCTTAAGTCCGAAGGGCTCGAATGGCCGCCAAGCGAAGAAAATATGGTAACCCATCTGCTTGAGAAAATTTGGTTTTGGTCACCGTACGACCGTACGCGCGTACGTCCGCCCTTCCATGTATGGGAAGTGAAATGTCCCATTAATTGTATCCTAATAATAATAATGATAATATAGTAATAATAATAATAATAATAATCCAACATGACGGCCATACTCCAGTTGACCAGATAGTTTACAGCGTACATCTTTGATATTGGACATCCTCCGACATCCATGTTAGGGTCAATTGACACCTGTCGAAACAAAGTATCCGCTGACCACTACACGTCACCATATCGTGGGTTCAAGTTTAAAGCTCATCGAGGTCAGATGTTTTTTTAAAGTTGACCGCCGACCAGGTACTGATTTTCGATTGTATCGCAGGCTCAAGCCAGGTGTAGGACACCCAAACCAAAATGAAGCTCAATTTTTCGCACGCTTTCTGCGGCTCGAGATTTCACATTCAGTTGGTTGTTTCTTCATTTTGAGCAAAACAACTTCATCTTCAAGTTCAGTTTCTGTCTTTTAATTCGCGTAAAAGGCATAAAAATCAAGAACTACTTAAAAGGTACTCCGGAAGGTGAATTTTCAACTGATAAAATGGAAGAGCAAAAGGTTTTTCTCAGGAAATTCTTAAATTTTGGATCCACTTGTATGGCGCCCGGATTGTGTGGTTGAAAAACAAAATGATGTAAGGCTTCAAGGGTTTGTTCACTTTACCGCGGTATCTTGCAGCTCACCAAGAAAGTTCACTTAACAATTCACCGGCATTAATGGGAGGAACGAATAGCTCACACTTGGTGGAAGAAGTTCTTTCTTTGGACAAACCGTTTGCTATTTTTGTAGATGCGTGTTTTTACTATAGTGGATCGATGTCTATTTTCAAATGGTAGAAAGCTCGACAACACAGGTAACTTAAATAAATTGAAGCTTAGCATTTGTTTAATCGTGGTTACTTTTGTTCCGGAATGAAACTTTTTTTTGTCTCGGCTGGATATAAATAACAATCTACTCGTTTTGGACACAAAGAAGTAGCTAGTCGAATTGTTTGAATGTTGTGCCGCGTAGCACTAGGAACACAAATAGTGGAATAGAGAATTAACTCTAAAGTGTAATTAAAGTGCTACTTAACCCATGAATAACCCACTGGGCGTTAGCCCTAGTAAAGGGAACAGGGAAACACACGAGGCAAAGTCTTTTGACCTCGGTGGGAATCGAACCCACCACCTCCGGATTAGATCTACCGTATGTACCCTTACTTTCTCTTTGCCGCGATTCACCATCTAAAATCGTCCCGACTTTCTCTGTGCGACCTTGTAGCTCAGTCGGCAGAGTAACGCTTTAGTAGCACTTTAATTTACACTTTAGAGTTAATTCTCTATTCCACTATTTGTAGTCGAATTGTTTGTTTGTTGTTTGCAAGTGAACGAGTGACTGTACATGTTTTTCAATGTCTGTGTTTCTACAGTTATAAAGAACTGAAAGAAACGTTTGCCCTTATGTTATTAACACGTAATGGCAATGAGTCCTCGTAAAATTAAGGATTAGTATCACTTATGTTTTGTGCGACGAGGGCAATTTCAGCAACTTTCTGAAAACTGGCACAAGTGATATTTACTCGGCCACATGCGATTACCTATCCAAACTATCAGGATTGTTTTCCTTTTTCTCTTTTCTATGACATTTAGGCTTATGTCTAAGCTTAAATTACTACAAAGTATGTTTGTTAAGTCCCGGCTAAAAGATTAAACATTTTTATCCATTATCGTGTTTGTCAAGCATAACGTTTGGTGGCTAATTCTAAACGCAAAACAATGTTTGACCACACACGGGACCAAATGAGTCCAAAAATTGATTTTTGCGTATCCGCGTGGAGCTCCGCTTGTACATGTTTTTCATGTACAAGCTCCGCTATAACATATAGATTTAGGCAAGCCTAAAAGCGGAGCTCCACGATTGTTAGTTTTTACTGGTATTGAGCAACACCGCATGGCTTTCCTTGCGCCAATATTTTATGCTTAGAGCGGTCAACAGGAATTGACTGTGGTTCAAAAACCTCAAAACATTACAAGAAAACAATATACTCGACGCGTGTGTTTGTTCGAAAACAAATTTAGCAATCTAAGAACGATCGACATCGTTGGAAGAGCATGTTTGAACGTTTAGCCACCTCTCACAATGGTGCATTAAATGGCTTTCCATGTTTGATCTAGATCAAACATGTTCATCCAAAATTTCGCATTACGAACAAATGTTTGATCGTTTAGCCACCCCAACAAACAAATCGTACACAAACGGTAAAAAACAACAACCAAATAAACCAAATGACGTCGAAAATTTCAGCGATAATACGCAAAAATAATTTTTTGGACTCACTTGGTCCGCTATTTGGTCAAACATTGTTATGCGTTTAGCCACCAAACGTTATGTGTCACAACCAACACGATGTTGGATGAAAATGTTTGATCTTTTAGCCGGGGCTTAACAAACATATTTCGTACTACGTTCAGACTAGACATAAGCTTGAATGTCGTAGGAAAGTGAAAAAGGAAAACAATCCTGATAGTTTGGATAGGTAATCGCATGGGGCCGAGTAAAATTAAGGATTAATATCACTTGTGTTTTTTAGAAATTTGCTGAAATTGTCCTCGCGGATACCTTATTTTGACAGGTGCCAATTGGCCATAACATTTAAGTCCAATATCAAAAGAAGTACACAAAAAGATGAACACAAAACACGGGTTACAACACACAATTAATGGGACATTTCACATCGCATACATGGAAGTGCGGACAGACGGCCGTACGTGCGTATGTACGTACGTACGACGTACGTACGGTGACCAAAACCAAATTTTCTCGAATTTTTGGGTTACCATATTTTCTTAACCATGGTGCTCCGCTATTACTGAGACAATTACTCATTTCTTCAACTTCCAGTGGTATACATTACACATGTTGCGAACTTGTACATATATCAGCGGAGCGCTGGCGACCCGAAGGGCCGCCAAGGGGAGCACCATACCTATCGAAACCTGTCAACTGCTTTTCTCATGGTAATCATGGCTAGCGGTATTGCTCGTGGGCGCGCACGACGACGACGGAGTTGCCCAATAATTAATAATATCCTAATAATAATCATAATAATCCAAAATGGCGGCCATACTCCACCTGGTCCAGCTGACCAGCTAGTTTACAGCGTACGTCTTTAACCCATTGACTCCTACATCGGCCGAAACCGGCTGCACAAGACTGCCATGCTTCAAAACATTGCAACTTTCTCAATCGCACGAATATTGCCTTAACTGTCAGTTGTGAGCACGAAAATGGAAGTTCTTTTAAATTTGGATATCCAATAAACGTAAGAAACGTAGCGATTTTTACCAAATATGGTCTTTTGAGTCTGGACAAGAACGAAACTGACCGTTTTTAACGTCAAAGACAAACGACGAAAATGTCCCTTTTTGCCTTTATGTTTTTAAAGAAATAATCGTTGAAAAACCAAACTTCAACCATCATAACAAAATTCAGTCCTTGTTCTAGCTTAGAAATGACTTTTTTTGGTCATATTCTTCTCCCAAGCGTAGATACAGCCTTTTGTTCTAGTAAGGCATTCTAAACTAATTTGACCTATTCTAAACTAAAAAATTCCGACATTTAAAGGCCATCAAGCCTTTCTGAACTAAAATTTTCCTACAGATTAGCACGTATAAGGCATTTAACACACGAGGTAGCAAACAAAGAGTTTAGAAACTATGCATTTTGTCGGGATTTCGGTGGAAACAACGAATTTTCGGGCAAGTAGCGTACCATGATTTTTTGCGGACAGCGTTTAAGAACATTCGTCAGATTAGAAAAAAACCATAAACTTTGCGAAGACCTGAATGGCATTCAAAGAACGTAGTAAAAAAGCGCTTAAAAGTGCGGAATCTTTGTCCTTTGCGCTACAAAAAGCCTGTTTCTCGTCCTTTTGCGACCGTAAGATCAAATCGTTTGTAATGGGATGAGTAATTCTATAATTTCGAGTTGAATTTTCGGAGTCAAATTATAAGTTCTTTATCTATGATTAAAATGTCTCAATTCAACCTAAAACAAATGCTGGTCACTTTTGAGTCCGATTTTTGGAGTCAAGATTTTATTCAACCTATTAAAAATGCTGGTGACTTTTGAGTCCGATTTTCGGAGTCAAGATCTTAGCCCATCTATGATTAAAATTCAACCTATTAGAAATGCTGATCACTTGTGAGTCCGATTTTTGGAGTCAAGATTTTAGCCCATCTATGATTTAAAATGACTGATTAATTCAACCTATTAAAAATGCTGGTCACTTTTGAGTCCGATTTTCGGAGTCAAGATTCTAACCCATCTATGATTAATCGCAACCTTAATTAGAGGTCACCTTTCAGTCCGATTTTTGGAGGCAGGATTTTAGTCCATATATCATCAAAAAACAATAAGGTTTACCACTTCAACACCGCCCTGCGAACAAAGGCCTTTCCATAGGAAGATGGAAGGGCCTCTGCTCCGGCGTAGTATACTTCAACACCAAATGACCATAAAAAATTCACGTCGTTTCTTTCAGCACCAAATGATCATGGAAATTTCCAACGTCACATTTTTAGAAAAAGTGCAAAGTTTCTCAGAAAGGGAGCTATGAAAAAAGTTTATAATTTCGCAAACAAGCTCTTTTTAGTGCAGTTACAGTAGGAAAGACTGTCCTGTAGAATGCCGGTCCTCAAACCCATTTCTAGAAACGCATGCTGTGCACGAACTATTTTAAAATGGTTAATTTTTTTCGTACAAGTTATTTCATTGTGCGTTCAAGGACCTCAAGGTCGACAAAGCGGCATTACAATACTTTTCCTAGAAGTTCGAATCTCGCTACGGTTGCAATCACAGCCACGAAGCCGGCAAAATACTAGAACTGAACGACTGACAAATCAGCCAAAATGTTGACATATTTTATTCAGTGCTAGTTTGCTATCATACCTGCCAAATACATACATTTCATATTTTAAAACTGACTATATATGCTCGGACCTAGTGTAAATCAGCACTTTGTATACGTAACTGTCGCGACAGTGAGCTCAATCACAAAATTTCACAACAGTTCCACTTACTTGACCTTTGATCAGTTATACATCTGCAGTGTACGGTCTTTGCGTAACTCTCTATGTACCGTGTAAAACCTCTTCCAAACTATTGCATCGTTTTCAAACATCCTGCGTTAAAACCGTTAAAACAGAGAGCTTCTCCTTTGCTGAAGACTCACGCTTGAAAAGCGGTTAGTGACCTTTTTGGCGTAATATTTGGAGCCCTTATTATGCGGTTTACCAAAGGAATGCGATAAGTAGTTGGAATGCGTCGGCGTCATTTTTCTTTGAAAAAACCGGATGTGTGACACATTTCATTTCCATATGCCATTAATCGAGATATTTTTAAAGGCTAACCGAATTAATTCTTCCACGTATCACAACAAAAACAACATTCGTTATAATTTACGGGCTTCGTGAATGTAGAATGTAGAATAACGTAACGTAACTGCATGCCAACACTTCCATCCATTCATGGTGCGTGACACAATATAGATCAATCTATACCTGCGGTATCCGATATCAACGTCATTATTCATTGCGATAAGAATGTTCATATTCAAATGCCAAAGGAAAGCGTGCTTTGAAACTGAATGGTACGGTATACCTCGGCCATCGCAGTTTAAAATAAGTCAATGTGCAAATATGAAGATGAGATCTATACACTGTGCCCAACTTCCGATCTTCCTACACGAATATGAGTCACCAACAAAAAGCAGATGGACGACCATTGTCGAAGTAAAATCTCTGTGGACCGCCAACGTCTTACACCATTCAGGTAGGAGTTTTAAAAATATTGCTTCGGGGAGATTGCTTGAGGGAACGTATTTTATACAACAATATTTGCAAATACGGATCACGTTATCGTAAATGTGTCAACAACAAAACACCATGAAAAACATTATACCTACAGGATATGACTAAAATCCTACATGGAGGTGTGCAAAGTTTAAGTTTGGTACTCACGAATGTAATGTAAAATCTGTCAGCCCTAAAATTAGAAGGTACTCTTTCAATCAATAAATTTAAGGTTGACGCTTTTCGAAAAGAATACAGGTAATGTCAATTTCATGTATTTCACAGTCTGCATATTATACTGACCGCTTTTACGAACCAATGCAAGGCTTTTAAGTTTAAGCTTGAGGGCCTCCACAGACTTGAAAAGGGAAACTGCTTAGTTGTCGACATCTTAAAATTTAGCGTTTAGTCGTCGACAACTCGTCTCACACACCGCGTTTTTTAGTTGTCAATAACATTTTAGTTATCGACAACAAATTGTAGCAAATGTCCACTCTGTAGAGGCCCTGAGTCTTCTTTCCGAAGAAAGGGCTCCAGAAAAAAGCCAGCAAATTGAGCCAAAGAAAGCAAACTTGAGAAATTATGGGTTAAAATGTCAATAGTCGGAAAGGACTAAGGTTGTAAAAGAGGTTGTAAAATATGTCTTCGAGTCATGTTGACTGTTTGAGCCTTTTTCTCGGTAATCATTAGCTACGCAGAGACAACTGAAATTTTATCCGAGGGTGAAACTAGTGTGAAAAAATGGCGCGCACTCTGACAAAATAGCCGTCTTGTATTTGTTTGTCAAACGAGCTACCCAAATCGACAATTTCAGAGAGGTCTTACCTCAAGGCCACCAACACTTTAAATATTTCAAACTCTTATTGTAGCAAGTGGGAACAAGTTCTACGTTTAAAACTCCTGAAGAAGTCTGTAATGATCGGACGAAACCGGCCATGCCAGAGAAATAATAAATGTTCACAGGATTTGTTGCTTCAAGTTGCCGTGTGCTTCTCGCGTGTTCTGTTTTTTCTTTTTACCTTGTTCAAATATATTATATAAATACGAAGTGCTATGGTTTACAAAGTGAAACCAATGCAAAGCGTTTAAGTTTGAGTCTTTTTTTTTTTTCAACAAAGGACGCCAGACAATATAAGCTAGCAAATTGAGCCAAAGAAAAGAAACTGTTGAGAAATGAGTCAAAATAATGTCAAATTTCGCGGGAGGTGATCTGAGAAAGGCGAAAATATATCGTGTCTCTGACAAAGAGACAATTTTGGTCACAGTCTGCATTTTATACCCAGTCTCCAGTCTGCAATCTGCATTTTATACCTGCCCTGGTCTGCATTTTATACCCAGTCTGTAGTCCGGTTTCGTCTGATCATTGCAAATTTCCTCCATCTCTTCTTCAGGTAGTTTTTGAAAGGATTGCGCAAAGTAACGTATTTTAGACCGAGTGCTGACAATGTTTACCAAAATACAGGACATGTTCCTGTAAAGGTGTGAACAACAAAACACCCGTGCAGGATATGACTAAAATACAAGTCCCGCGTGAGGGTGTGCAAGGTTTAAACGTTAAATCCGTGAGCCCGAAAAAGGTTGACGCTTTTCGAAAAGAATAATGTGAATTTCATGGGAGTCGATTACATGACACTAGTACAAGTTAAAAATTGAAAATGTATCACGTATTCCTCAGTCTTCATTTTATACCCAGTTTACAGTCTGCAATCTGAATTTTATACCTGGTCTGCGTTTAACAAATATACCCAGTCTGCAGCCTGCAGTCTACATGTTATACTGCCCGATCACTTATTCTACTTTGGAGTAACTTTAGTCTCCTTCGCAGCCGTTATTAGGGTCGTCACGTAACGCTCCTCCACACTAACGGCTGCTCACTCGAGCTTTGCATTCCTTTCCCTCCGTTACCGAGAACCAATAAAATGCATGTAATTCTTGGCAGCTGCGCCAATCATATTTCTCGTTATATTTGCCGCCAAAAACACGACAAGACGAGGCCTAGGACCAGGTTTCTAGAAAATGGAAGCCTACTCCTTATTGGTCAGTTTGAAGGAAACGAATGCAAAGCTCTAGTGAACAGCCGTTAATGGGGTGGAGCGTTGCGTGACGACGCAAATAACGGCTGAGAAGGAGACTAGAGTAACTTGTGATTGAACAGACGCACCAAAATCCAGCAAAATCCCCTGAAAGCCCTCACTGATTGCAAATACCTATTGACGTTATTATTTCACTTTCTTTTTCAGGCACAGAATACCGTTCTTACGAAGATTACTGCTGATGAGTACCTTAAATCGCTAAATGATTTAATTTCATCTATGCTGTTCTGAATCGCTGATTAAAGATAACTTGAAACACACCTACTCCTGTTCATGGTAATTTAGGGAAAAATCAAATGGTTCAATTTAGTTCTCAAACTGACTTTCAGTGCTTTCTGAACCCAATTTTTTTTTGACAAACTAGAACGACAGTTTATATTAGTCAGATATTTTGCCACCAGTCTAATTAATCTAATTAATTGATTTCGTTTTCTGCTTGTTATAAATGACGTTGGAAATTTCCATGGTCAGTATCTGCTTGTTATCAGTGACATTTCAGTGAAATTTCCATGGTCAGTTTCTCCTTGTTGTGAATGTTATAAATGGTCACTTTTCTGTTTGCCTGGATATGGAAGGTGGAAATTCCCATCGTCTTTTGTGTTTGACGGTATCGCGACAGACAAAATTTTAATGGCAAGCAGCATATTCACAGAGAAATAATTTTTGTTGTAATCTTGCAAAATGCTATAAAAAATATGGCAAACTATTCTCTCTGTTAGAGAAATATTACAAACCTTACTTTGAATTCGGGAAAATCCGCCTGCTTTCAGTAAATTATAAACGTTCTTTGCACAAAATCATGATGTGAATTTGGCACAAATACTATCAAAAAGGTTAGTTTTTGTCAAAATAAAGCTACTTTAGAATACTCCCTGAGGTTTTAGAACGTGTTGTAAGTACTATTGCAGTCTTTCCAAGAGCGGGCTCAAAAGATAATGGGATTGTGGAGTAAAAAATCGGAGTCTGAAGATTTTAGGCTCAGAAAACCGGACTCAAAAATTTCTGGGTTAGTGGAATAACAAATCAACACAGAGGATTTTGAGCTCCGAAAATCGGACTCAAAAATTTCTGGGTTAGTGGAGTTAAAAATAGGACTCTTAAGATTTTGATCTCCGAAAATCGGACTCAAGAAATTCTGGGTTAGTGGAGTAAAAAATCGGACTCATTAGCTTTTGAACTCCGAAAATCGGACTCAAAAAATTCTGGGTTACTGAGTGGAGTAAAAAGTTTTATGTCCGAAAATCGGGTTCATGATTCATAGTAAACGGGTTCCAATGAAACTTACCAGATTCGTGGGACAAAAATCATGTCTCCAAAAATCGGATCCAAAACAGAATACAATTTATTTAAAATTCAAACTTTACCTCGGACTTCAATTCTCATCCTACAGAAATTCATAAAGAGGACCTAATTCAAATTTGAAGAAAATATATTCCTATGAAATATCGATATTTACACTAGTCTTAACATAAAAGATTGCAGACACGAAAAACATTGTGATTTTTAGCGGAAATTATTTTAGTTTAGAAAAGGCAAAATTAGTTTGGAATGCCTTTAGTGCATTCGGGTCTTTCCGCCATTTTCAACATCTCGACCGCATTGCATGCTGGGAAATAACGAGAATTTTTTACACCGCTCGTTTTTTCCCCAATTCTTTCATATATAAACTAAGTCTACAGCCACTCCGACCTACCGCCAAAAATTGCTGCTTGTGGTCATCTTCAGTGCTCACAAATTTCAAAATATGCGTTGGTAAGTCGAGAAATTCATCAATAGTCGAGTCCCAGAGGTACTAAGTGTCCGACCGGCCAAATTCCCAGTTCGTCGAGTAACAAGCCAAATTCTACAACAAAGTACATCACCTTGCTCGATTCTTTGAGAAAGTGGACTCTTAGCTATCGTCACGCTAAATGATGCTCATCAGGCGGCCACTAAAGATGAAAAATGGCTGTAAACTTAGCAAAAATCGCAAGCAAACCGAACTTGGGCCATTCTTGTAGCTCCACCGATGAAAAATAGCTACGTCAGAATGACATTTTCAGAAACCTTGAGCCTCCAGTGCCTTTGAACAGCACCACTTTTCCATGGTGATTTCAAATAAAGAGTCAAGAAATGCTATGGATCTTTTATAGGTGGAAAATCACTTCGAAAACGTTAAGACGGCTTGGAGTCAATGGGTTAATACTGGACATCCATCTTCCATCTTATGGCCAACTGACACCTGTCAAAACATGGTATCCGCTGACCACTGTCACGTGACCATATCGCGGGCTCAAGTTAAGACCTCGTCGAGGTCAGTTGTTTTTTTAAAGTTGACCGCTGCCCAGGTACTTGCTTTCGATTGGATCGCAGGCTCAAGCCAGGTGTGGGACATCCAAACCAAAACAAGGCTTAAAATTCCGCGTGCTTTCTGCGGTCGTAATTTCACATTCAGTTGGTTTCCTCAATTTGAGCAAAACAACTTCACCTTCGATCGAAATTTGTCTTTTAACTCGCGTAAAAGGCATAAAAATCAAGAACTTGTCAAAAGATACTACGGAAGGTGAATGTTCAAGTGATAAAAGGAAGAGCGAAAGTTTTTTCTCAGGAAAAGAATCAAACTTAGATCGATTGTGTGGTTGAAAACAAATAATTTAACGCTGCAAGGGCTTTCACTTGACCGCGGCATCTTGCATCTCACCAAGAAAGGTCACTTAACAGTTCACCGGCATTAATGGGAGAAACGAGTGGCTAAAACTCTGTGGAAGAAGTTCTTTTTTTGGACAAACCGTTTGCTAATTTTGAGGATGCTTGTTTTTACTTTACTGAAGCTTACGTATTTTCAAGTGGTAGAAACCTCTGCAACACAGGACAGAGAGGTAACTTAAATTCAATAAATTGAAGCTTAACATTTGGTTTAATCGTTGAAACTTTTGTTCAGGAATGAAACTTGTATTTTTTTTCTCGACTGGATATAATAACAATCATCTGTACTCGTTTTAGACGCAAAGAAGTAGTTGAATTGTTTGTTTGTTTTGGTGCGTTGTTTTGGGTGGAAGCGAACGAGTATTTTCACTCTGCTTCGCTGACTGTTTTTCGACCTCGGTGCCTCAACAACGTTAAGAAACTTTTGCCCTTACCTTATTAACACGTAATCGCAATGAGTCCTCGTAAAATTAAGGATTAAAGGCCCGGGCAAACAATTACACATTTTCATCCAACATCATCAGTTGTCAAACAACGTTGGGTGGCTAAACGCACAAACAATGTTTGACCAAACACTACACACAGTGAGTCCACAGAACGAGTTTTTGCGTATAATCGCTGAAATGTCGGCTTTACGTGGTTATGTTGAAAGAGGTGGCTAAGCGGTCAAACACTTCGTGTATTGATTTCTTGTAATATTTTAATGTCTTGAGGTTTTTGAACCGCGTTTAATTCCTGTTGACTGCTCTAAACATAAAATTTCTGCGCAAAGAAAGCCATGCCCTATTGCTCAATACCAGTAAAAAAATAATAATCGTGGAGCTCCGCTTTTAGGCTTGGCTAAACCCATAAATTATTTCTTGTATGAGTAACTCCATGTACTTCACCAACGATCGAAGTAGTTTTTCTGAAGAGTTAAAATGCTTATTATTTCTTATAGCTGCGTACCCGCGGAACCTCCAGTCAACGACTCCACGAAAAATGCCGCGTGTATATTCTACAAATATAACAAAGGCCCTAATGGACTTTGCGATGGCGTCATCAGCAGTCTTTACGTGTTTGGGGATAATAGTACACTGGATTACGGCAAAGCGGAAACATTGACATTTCAGGGCTACTTCAATTTGTTCGCAATTAGCAAAAATTGCATACCAATAATGAGAGATTTGTTCTGTCGTTATCATTTCCCACCGTGCGATACCACATTAGAAAAACCTCGAATGCGGCGGATTTGTCGTAGGTCGTGCGAGCATTTGGATTTCGTTCTATGCACGAAGGAAATGGTTTTCATCCGAGAAGCAGCCGAAACAGCTCCCACTTTTGACCGCGACATGATAAATTGCTCGACCTACGATGTTGCCAATGGCGGTGACGCTCCAGAATGTTATCAATACCATCCTCTATCAGGTATATGTATTTATAGTTATTATGGAGGTATTGGGGTTTTCGACACTTTTGGTACAATTTCAATAATGTACTGACTTTCTCTATGTACACCCTTTAAAACTCTTTCAACGTGCTTATGCCCTTTAACATAATGCAAGTTATGCTAGAAGCAATTTAAATTGATTTTATTGCGAACTTTATGATCTGCTTGATTTCCTTTATTACTGGCCAGGCCACTTGTTATCTCGAGGTAGAAATTTTTATTTACAGGATGCATTCATATTCCTGTGCAGGACGACTGTTAACCAACTCTACAACGGTCCTGAGCAAGGAATAAGCGAATCCCAAGGGAAGGTCCATGTTATTATACTTAGGGGCGGTGTCCTCGTTTTCTAGTGACCGTACATTCTCTACATCATAG
Organism: Pachyseris speciosa; assembly: GCA_016490735.1. Lineage (NCBI taxonomy): Eukaryota > Metazoa > Cnidaria > Anthozoa > Scleractinia > Pachyseridae > Pachyseris > Pachyseris speciosa. Next base: position 28,297 of record JAEMWC010001244.1, on the reverse strand, counting down.
GGTGGTCTAAACACCTTGCGTTTTAAGGCAATTTCTTTCGAATACAAAAGTATTTTTGCATTGACCTGGACGAACATCAGATTTTAGCGTGCTGCTAATGCAACGCTAAATGACAGCTGGAGTAACTATGCATTTTTCATCAGTGATATTAATCTCCATTCCGCGAAAAATAAGATGCCGCATTATCATTATATACCCATGTGGCTCAGGTTTGATTTCTGGAGTTGACGCCATAAGAGAGTTGTGTTTGTTGTTAGTTATCGAGATTTTTCTTGGGGTGCTACTCGTTTCCCACCTCCTTAAAACCAATTCCAATTGTCTGAAGGAAGAGAAACCCGACTGCTTGCGCACAGTGCCCTTCAAAAGAAGCACACCACAAATGACGTGGAGCTCAAAGGGGTTGTTAACTCTGCAAAAATAAGGAGGAGAAAGACCCCTAGGGTCCTCCAGGACTCTTCAGCCGGTTCAGAACCCTTGCGAGGCAGGGTGATGGAGGGGTTTCAATAGAAGTCTCCGTTTTATTAAGTGTAATTGGGGAACGCTGTGGCTATCACCCGTGTTTTCTTTAAAAATCCGTTTTAAATTGGTACTAAATGCAAGACTTGCTTACTTTTTAACAGATGACGACACAACAAGCACAGGTTGGTTGCACATTTTTTAAGAATAGTTCAACGACATACTTACCACGTGGACGGTTTGTCCCGCTCTTCACTCTAGAAACTGTGTTGAGACAGGTACGAGGGATCGAATGTGGAATCTTTTGAGAAGACGGAGTGCACAAATACTCCGTTTTCAGTATTCATAGCTTTTAGTGCAACTCTTGTTGTTAACTGTGCTTAATCCTAGACAACCTTTAGTTCTCATAAGAATACCACTGCCATTAATAATACTTCTGAATCTTTTCAAACGATCCCACAATGCCTGGCTCTTGCCAGTCCCTCATGGTTTCTTGGGTGGGAAATTCCACCTGCATGCAATAATACGCATGGTGTCAAGTCTTATACAGTGACGCAACCCAATGTTTCATCGCAATGATTGAGCGGCAATTTTCCCCGTGGATTTTAAACCGTCAAATTCAATCGTGAGCAATTAGAAATTTCATCTGTAATTGACAAGGGAAGTACAACAGAAATGAATGTTTCATAAATATCTGTAAATACCTACAGTTGTGGCTGTAACTGTGTCCCGCCTTACGTAACATGGTCCCCAAATGGGCCCTTCGCAGGATGGCAGTCACGTGGAACCAAAACGCCATGTTGGGACGCAAGCAACGCACTGGACCTAGACAAACAAAGAGCTTACATCATTTAAAATGGTAATTGTTTCTTTGTTTGTGTTGTCTCAGTGCGTTGCTTGCATTCCAGCAAGGCGTTTTTGTACCACGTGACTGACCAGCTGCAAAAGGCCCATTCATTCAAATTACCTTTCTTGTGACAAAGTCCATGGTCATAATATACAGAATCTCTCTCCCTGTTGTTTCTCTATTTCAGCGTGATCTGCTATCTAGCCATCAAAGTAATCCGTTGTGGGACACTGACCAAACTGAAACAACAGTGGATTATATATTCAATTGGTTCTTTTTAACGCCCCTCCCTCTCTCTGTAAAGATAGTCTTTTTATCACCGAAATAAAGTTGTTATCATCCACGTCATCATCATCGCCATCGCCATCGCCATCATAAGTCATTATCAGTGTTATATGTAATGTTTAATAAATGAGTAGGAGAGTTTTATCAAGTTTAAAACACAAGGCGCAGCCAAGTGCTTTTGGACTTCATAATACACGAATTGCGAATTCATTGAACATCTTAAGAATCTTTACTAAATTTAGATTTTGGGTATTTTGGCCTAGAAAATTGGACGCAAACTTAAGCCGTGTATATATCAGATATAAAGGCACTCATTAAACATAAATTTCTTTTGTTTTCCCTTCATGAATTATTACTGAGTTTTTTATATCATTATAATCTGAAAGCTTGCAACACCCGCTTGGATAATAATAAGCTTTAGATAAACACTGTAATATTGCCTCGTAAGAATGGGTCATAGTAACTCTCCCAGGTTCAAATAGAGGCTTTTTGGTGGACACAAATTAATATTGACAGCATATAGGATTCCTTGATAATCTATAGATTGCTTCCATGGCATCGGTGTTGGGTATCGTGGCGATATAAACGTCACACGGTCTGGCCGTACTTGCCAGCAGTGGACTTCTCAGTGCCCTCATCGTCACTGGAGGATACCTGAAGATGTTGTTAACGGTCAGAATAATTCGAACATGTGTCGTAACCCGGATGGTAGTGCCCCAGATGGACCTTGGTGTTATACCACTGACCCAAATGTTCGATGGGAATACTGCAACGTATCTCGATGCCCACCAAGAGGTATACGGAAAAACGCATTTGAAGTTTATGATTTAGGTGGTTTAACAGCTCTTACTATTGTATTATCATCATCCACGTTTCGCAAAAGTAATTACAACCAAGATTGATAGACACCATCGAAATACCAGGTGAGCTTTCGCGCGAAAACATGATATCTTCACACGTGAAAAGATCACCGTTGACATGGTAATTAATCGCGCCTTTCACAGCGACAATGAAATGGTTTGGTATGTCATTGGTATTTATACAATAAATAGAAAATTGCATGGCCGCTTGGAGATACGAAATTTCTCTTCTCTCGTTGAAGACAAATTTCGTATCTCCGCGCGGCCATGTAATATCCTCTAGATAATCTTCAGCATTATCTGTGCCCATTGCTATTGTCATTGTCACCGTCACCTCCATCGTTACCATCATCGTCACCTTCATCGTCACCGTCATCGTCACTGTCACTCTCACTGTTATTACTGTTATGATAATTACGATGAGGAGTATGATCTACGTCTTCACCCATCGCTTTCATACCTCGTTGAGGTATCTTATTATTTCTGTATGTCAAGACAGGTTGTCGGTGATACAAAAAACGTCTATGAGAAAAATTTAGGTTCTACTCAAAATTATGACACACACTGAAAAATTACAGTTGTCGAATGCACCAGATAAGCAATGTGACGGACGTGTTTTAATTTGTAATTTGATGGTTCAAGGGAATGCAGGAACTTTCGAGACATTCTATCTTTTTGACTTTTGCAGTAAATGTCCTCCTAAGTGAGTCTTGCAGTAAAGTCACAATTCCTAAGATAAAAACAACGCTCAAGGGGCCGGTAAAAGAAATAAACAAAAAAAAAAATGTTTGGTGATTTCTTGTACTTTTGTCTTGGGTCTTTGGGTGCCTGCACATTTATACACACTAAAAAACAATGCAACAAAAACAGTACGAGCATTGCAGGCGCCTAAACGTCAGGAGGTCACGTGACGAAATGTTATTTGAGACAGAGGTTATTAGTAACTTTAAATTTATGATTCATAGCCACCCTCCACCGTTGACATTATATAATCAAAACGTGAAATGAAGTGAGCTATCTTTGTTGTTATTTTTTTATTCTTCATATTCATTCTTTAATCCGCAGTCCAAATATATCATTTTCATATATTCATTATCATAATGACCTATCGTTGCTGCTATTCTTGATTCTTCAGTACCTAAGGAAGCGCCAAGCTCCCTACAGGGCTACCCTCTGAACTCCACTGCAATTCAACTCTCATGGGAAGGCATTCCTCCAAACGTATCTTCGTACAAGGAGAAGCTGCTGGGATACCGGATAAGATACAGGCGTCTTGGTTCACTTGTGTACTCTGAAGAAAATGTTACACACAATATCACAGAGATTGTGATTATAAGACTTGCTCCGCACGCGAGGTACGAGATAGAAGTTAATGGCTTCAACGTCATCGGACATGGACCAACAAGCAAGGCTCTCGTTATAACAACGCTTCCATCTGGTAAGAACGGCAAAAGTATTTTTTTTGGCCAAAAGTTTTAATCGTTTTTGTTTCATAGAAAATTAGGTTTATCAACGGAATTGATAATGTAAATTGACCACCGTATAGAGATTCGATTAGCTGACGTTTCGAGCGTTAGTCCTTCGTCGGAGCGAATCGAGGAATTCTGGGTTGTGTATGGTTTATATACAGAAAATGGAGCTACGCTATTGGTGGTAACATGGTAACGTGAAAAACAGGAATAAATTAATTGAATAAAAAGCGCTCGTTGATACCGTGGGGATTAAGAGTGCCGATTTTTGCTCGAGATTTTTACGGCTTTCCGTGGTACCTTGATGTAGGGAAAGGCCGGAGATCGCCATGTGTGTTGTTTGGAATGGCTAGGGAGATTAAAATGCCGAGATTAATGGCCGAGTGGTATGGGGCGCTGGATTTCAATGCGGTCACCCCGGGTTCAAATCCCGCTCTAGCCACTAGATGGTGTTGTTCTAGGTAGTCCCTGGTTCAGCTATTATTATCATTATTAGCGACTGGTTTGGATGCATCTTTGTCATCTTTCTCAACATCACGAAGATGTTCTCCGAGTCGGAATCGGTCACCTAATCGTCTTATTGTTTCGCCGAGGTATAACTTTTTGCATAATGTACTGGTTATGCAATAGATAATATTGGCGGAGGTACACGTGAAACGATAAGTGATCTTAACAGATCGCTTAGGGCCACGTTTCACGTGTACCTGCGCAAATGTTATCTATTGCATAACCTGTACATTATGCAAAAATGTTATACATCGGCGAAACAATAAGACGATTAGGTGACCGATTCCGACTCGGAGAACATCTTCGTGATATTGAGAAAGATGACAAAGCTGCATCCAAACCAGTCGCTCGGCATTTTAATCTCCCTAGCCATTTCAAACAACACACATGGCGATCTCCGGCCTTTCCCTACATCAAGGTACCACGGAAAGCCGTAAATATCTCGAGCAAAAATTGATCTTTCAAATCGGCACTCTCAATCCCCACGGTATCAACGAGCGCTTTTCATTCAATTAATGTATTCCTGTTTTTCACGTTACCATGTTACCACCAATAGGGTACCGTAAATCCTCGATTAAGCGCCGCGGCGCTCATTAATTTCATCGAGATTTTGGTGCGGCGCTTATTTAAAACAAGTACATCACAAATTACAACGTTAAGAGAATGAAGTAAGTCACGTACTAGAGATGTACAAAAATTTATTATTTAACCAGTATTAAAATAAAGGAAAAACATGATCACATAGCAGTAAAAGAAAGAAATACTCGTAAAATTTCACAGAGTTTGCGTAAACATTGGGCATTGTGTTTTATTCCATCAAAATTATCAAACGTAAAGATCAAACGTGGTTTCTGTGGGTTTGCGGTACTGGGTTTGCACCTCGAATTAGCGCCGCGGCGCTTATTCGAGGGCGGCGCTTATTAAGTTGGTAGGCCTAGGTGCGGCGCTTATTTGAGGTGCGGCCCTTATTCGAAGTGCGGCGCTTATTTGTGGATTTACGGTAGCTCCATTTTCTGTATATACACCATACACAACCCAGAATTCCTCGATTCGCTCCGACGAAGGGCTAACGCTCGAAACGTCAGCTAATCGAATCCCTGTACGGTGGTCAATTTACATTATCAACTCCGTTGATAAACATAGATATTTAGGTCTATAATTTTAGCAGTTATACAATACCATCAATTATTAATTAATTGTTTATTGTAAATATTAATATTATGTTTATACATACAAGAAGGCATAAGTCTTATTTTACCTTATAATTTTATTACAGTTATTGTTTATGTATCTTTTATATTATCTATTTATACACGACCCCACAAGCTGCATAGCTTAAATACTTATCGTGTTTAAATAAAGGTTTACTTACTTACTTACTTACCAAATTTTCGTGTTTCACTCCCCCACCGACGCAGCACCACAGTTTCTTTAGAAACTAATCCCCTTTATTCATTTGTTTCATGGAGTCAGTTTCCTGTTTTTCTCATCGGCTGTAAAGTAAACTGAGAAATGCAAGCTTTGGACGAGATAGTATATTTCGAGCAGTCTCTTGATCCTTCTCCTAGTTCTGTAGCTTGCAATGGATCTAGAGCGCGGCAAGCGGCGACAAGTGGAAAGGAAGAAGAAAGAGACCGTAGAAGGTCTTTTGACATTCTGATTTGCCGTCTTTCAGACACCTCTCTGATTGATAGTTTCGACGTCAAGTGAATTCAGAACTAGGTTCTCGCAAAACTGACAAGATTAATTCAAAGTATTCTCTCTCTGAAGAAGAGCTGTTCGTCGTTCCGATTTCAAAATTATTCTTCTAACGTTATCCTTGCATACCCGCCGAAGAGCGCTTGGCCGGTCGGTTAAAACATTCTTCTAGCGAAAGCAGTTGTCGCATGTCTCAATGTCGGTGGAGTGATAAGTTCTTGAACAACTTGACAGGTAACCGACCAATCAGTAATTTCCGTTTCTCAGGAAAGGGAATTCGAATAACAAAGGAGCCTCCGCAGTCGCACTTTGTCCTGCCTCTCCCCAATCTCTACTCGTTCTCATCTCAAATTTGCATAATTTTACCGTCCTTTTGTGCCAGTTATCTGAGGAAAAAAGACTGGTCACAGTGTAACTAGATAAGGATATAACTTAGCATTATTGGTAAGCGAAGAAAAACCAGGGAAAGAAGGAGGGAAAGAATAAAGAAAAATACATAATCGTTGATCGTTTAGACCAGGAAATTTTTTTTTTCGAAACTCTTTGGTTTCATTTTCAGGTTTTGTCATGGTTGATGTAATGTTGCAACTCGTGCTGGACGCCGACTTCAGCAATAATTACAAGAACCGAAGCAGCAGCATGTTTAGGGAGATGCAGGACAGAATTAAAATGACGGTATGAATGGTGATAAATTTAGACAATTTGTTTTTCATAAACGGGCAAAGAATAAGCCTAGCAACCCTTTGAAGCAAATCACTTCTTTGGGTTTAGTTTATATGTTTGTTTGCTTGGTTGACAGGCTTTGGTTGTTGTTATTTTTTTTTTGGCGTGCGACTTAAGAAGCACACGTATCTATCGAGACTCCCCGTCGGTTAATTACCAGTAAACAATCTCCTATATAATAGCTGAATTAGCTGAGTATTGTATTGTATTGTATTGTATTACATTACATCGCTTCGTATCGTATCGTATCGTATCGTATCGCATCGTATGGTACTCCCGCATATCATAACGTATCATAATTATTATATTTTATTATATAAACACCAGTGAAATACCAAGTGAGCTTTCCCGCGAAAACTTCATATCTTCACATGTGAAGATAACATGTTATCTTCACATGTGAAGAGATCACCGTCGTTATGGTTACATAATAAATCAGTGGGAGCAGTCAGGAAAATTGAACCATGAACATGTGAACAGTGAGTTGAACGGTAAATCAGTTACAAAATGAATTTGAGAAACCTTTACGCTTTCTTTTGTTTCTAATATTTGTAATTACATCTTATAAAGTACTTTGTTTTTGCTCTTTTGGCTTTGAACGATTTTCTCGCGCTTTGTCTTTATTACATTAGACGAGAGTAACTGTTAGTTTTTGACGTCTAGAAGTGGTCAAAAATATTGTTGTTTACAACTGGCTTTCCTCGGAATCTAGAATTCTAGGGGCCATCATTTTAGACTTTATTAAATGAATTTGGTTTTCGTCCATGTACTTCTTCCATGTTTAGTAACGACACGTTCTACTTTAAGACCATTGAAAATATTAAAGTAAAATGGTTTGGTATTTCACTGGTGTTTATATAATAAACAGAATATTACATGCCCGCTTATGGATATGAATTTTATCTTCTCGTGGTCAACTCGATATCTCACTCGTTCGCTGCGCTCACTCGTGAGATATCGAGTTGACCACTCGAAGATAAAATTCATATCCACGCGCGGGCATGTAATATCCTCTATATATTTTATTAAAAACTGAACTACGGATCTCAGATTTCCAGCATTTTCATTGGCTAGCCGGACACATTCTATCAGTACCTTATATGGTCAATGAACTCCACGTTAGCAAACAAGGAAAACTGAATAAATTTTCCCTCTAAACCGGCAGCTATTAAGACATAAATCGTCTCGCAGCGGGATTAACGACAAAGACCAATGATGGCATCGTGTTAAGAAAACTTTCTTGAGAAAATTTTCTGAGCTGTTAATGTGCAGCTTGCTTATTGCGCAACACACTTTCATGTACTGAAATACCGCAAGACAATGACAATGTTTCATTCAAGCAAAATAAACTGAAATTGTGTCTTCATTTTGATGAAAGCTGTTCACCCGCTTTGAGCAATGATTAAATAGTTTTTATAATTATTACAAAACTACTGCCATTTACAACCTTCTGAAGGGTTGTAAACGTACTGAGATTATTTGCTTTGAAGTTCAGAGCGAGTAAACACTGCACTTTTTCCAAAAAGGACCCTTAAGTGAAGCTTCCACTTTGTTCTCGGACAGTTTCATTGAATTCATTCAACTTTGCCCAAAAACATTGCAATACACAGAAAGGTTTTCGCGCGCGTTTTGATTAATCACATGATGGACAAGTGTTTCCTTTCTTCGGTGTTCTCTTACTCTGGGTTCCTTTCTTTCGCTATCTTTTGTTCAGATTCTCAATAATTATTTTTCACGTGCGTTTTACATTTTGGTACCTTTCTTTGCCGTCCAACAACAATGTGAAATGACCAAATTTTATGTTTAACGTGAGCGTATGACGGCAAATGTTTCTTTGTTTTGATTGCTTTGACATCTTTTATGGTAATCACTGCCCATCGCACAGAGTTCCTGGACATCATGAATAATCCATAATCACTGAAGCGGCAAATTCGAATGCGATCTCGGTTCGAAGAGCTCTAAATTAGAGAAAAATGGGTCGAAACTAGGCAACTAGGGTTCACAAAATTCACTTTCCCTAGTCTTAGAAATGATAATCTTAAAGTTCACGGAAGGCCTCTTGAAAATCAAGGTTTAGTCTACAGCTTGCACTGAAAAAGAAATAAATTGAGAAAGTAGAAGTTTTACGTTTTCCAACTTGAATATACGGAAAATTTTTGCAAATTTTCGTATAGACAGTCATTTTGGAGAAAAAATTTAGAAAAACTAAAATGGCTACTAGACTTTGACCCACGGCAAATGACAGACGAGACTTTCCTTAAAAAGAATCCGTTTTAATTTCGAAAATTGGTCTCGAGGAACGTTTACGTTTTTCAGTTTGAAAATTGCCATTGTTAGTTTCATTTGAAAATGGCGGGTTCAGTGGTGGCGCGCTATTGTCCTCAGCCCAGAACATGAATAACAATACCTGGCAAATAAAACAAGCTATGCCTATTGTTGAAAACCACTCTGCTTTAAAAAAAAATATTCACAACTACCGCGAATTTTAAAATTGCCATAAGCATCAGCTGTCTTACTCAGGATCAATGGACAAAGCAATGATGGCGTACGCGACCAATTAATACGATAGTGATCGGGAGCTCTTTTCAGAGCTCTTCGAAAACCCGATTCATCCAATGTTAATTCACATCGTGTCGCCATACGTAAATGTTACAAACCCTACCTACGATGTTTAACTGAACGGAGAAGGTATATGGAAATGGGGGGACGTTTGCGGGAAACCGGTGATTTTGTTCGACCTGCTGCATATAAGCATCCTTCCCAGTGAAAATGGTAGTCTTAGCAAAACTCGCCCACCGTTTCACATGACTGCTTTTATAAAGAACAACGAGGCAGAAGTAACGAGCTAAAAGCTTGCCGTTCATTCATTTACACATTCATCTGTGAAGCTTTTACGCACATCTAACTGTTTAACGTATCAAAGCGCGCCGCATCATGCAACATAACTGACTAGCGAGCTCGCGGAAATTGAAACGATAAGTTTATTTTCTGCACTTTCACTCACTCTTTTCCAAACAATATAAGAACCGTATTGAAAAATTGGCCAAAGAACAAAATGGCTACAAGTTACGCATGTTTTGAACATGATGTTAGCACCCGCTCACATACGGAGCAGTGAAAATCTAACGTATTTGAGACTTTTCTAATACTGCCTAAACCAGAAATGGATGAACTAGAGTCTCCGCGGCCACAACAACCGCCACCGCCACCCCCACTAAAGCGACAAAATGCCCTTTGGGGAGAAAAGCTTCTTGAAGCTTTGAACTCAAAGGGGAGTGTTGACTGATATTCAGTCACTTTGGGACACTGACGTTGGGAGCAGGTCAATCGTGAGTTCATATGTTCCCGTGAGAAAAAGGGGTGTGAATCAGTGGCTTCATAGCTCAGTTGGTTAGAGCATCGCACCGGTAATCGCGAGGTCACGGGAACAACACTTCTTAACGCAATTGCATAAATTGCGTTCACAACTGCGAGGATTTTTATTTGTTCATTTCATTTCATTTCCGCAGTTCATATATGATTTATTTCATATATCATTCACACTCGTTCCTTACTTGACGTCGTTCATAGCAATTCAGCCCCTGGACAGTTCGCCAGCATTTTTTAAGTTAAATAACTGGGAATAACCGTGGAAGAGTTACAAAAAAGAGAAGTTATGTTTGGAAATAACGTTTTCGCTGTCGTCGACGTCGTCGTTGCTTAAGCTCCCTATTGTTAAATATTAGCTTGGTATTAAATAATAGTTATACGGTGACGAACTGCGCTGTCCCCCCACCTGCAACGTTTCCCGCTCCTTTCTCCTTTACTTTCCATTCCTCACTGTTTCCTTTCCTTCCTTCTTGATTCAATTTGCTTGGAAAAGTAGAGGAAGGCGATGTTGCATTGAGTGCTAGCGCACCTAATGATCAGAGGTGCACAAATCGGTATGAAAAGGAGTGAGGAGGCTTCACTGTGAGCGGCACATTTCGAAGACTGTTGCTACGAGTACGACCGTTTGGTCCTCGATAGCATCGAAAACAATGTTTGAAAAACTAGGCAATTGATTTCGCAATAAAAATTTGACCCAGTCCTTCGGACAATTTTTAGGGTTTTTTTTATAGTGATATCGCCAATTTTTTTTCTCATACAACTGAAACTTCGGAATTATGCTAAAAAGTTTCGCTTCATAGGCATTTTAAGTCTCAATTATGTTACGTTGTTATCTGACTTGAACCAATTTTCACTTCCTTTTTAGGTAAAACGTCTTTTTAATAGATCCTCTGTTCTGGAAATCTATGACACCAGAGTTTTGAGTTTCAGGTAACCAATTGCGTAAGAATATGTAAAACAATTTTCACAACAACTGAAAATTTGTCAAAAGGCCCTGCCGCAAAAAAATAATTCAAAAGGTCTAAAGTGAGGCAAAGCAATTCCAGTCTTCCGTAAATTTCTCTCTTGGAAAGTTTGCCGAGAGAGAGAGAGAGAGAGAGAGAGAGAGAGAGAGAGAGAGAGAGAGAGAGAGAGAGAGAGAGAGAGAGAGAGAGAGAGAGAGAGAGAGAGTAGGCAAACCTCGAAAGGATAATTAAAAAATATCTTTTCAAAATTCAGCCTATTGTTTTTGGGAAGTGGCCTCAAACCTACTTGCGGCATTCTAAATTGTCTCTCAAAAAACAGAAATGAAATATTAAGACGGTTACAGACGGCGTTTTTTCCTTTTCTTGTTTTTTTTTGTGTTAAGTAGTCACGAGCGTTGTTTAAGTACCAAAGTTTTTCAATTTAAACTGAATTAAAAGTAGGGCTAACCAGTGCTTAAACAGTAGCTCAAAATCGTGTCAAAGTCCAGTGCTCTTTTACATAGCCCTTACAACTGATTTGTGTATTCAGATAATTTCCCTACAACTGGACAAACATACCAATTGATAATCATAAAATGATGTGTAATGATTCAAGAACCATTTAAATTTATTGGTTTTGTATGAACCGTTGAGTATTGTTTGTTAAAATAAAAGCAAGAACAAGAATGACAGTCGGCTAAGACATCGTCTCGAAGTTTGCCTTGAACTATGTATAAGACACTTTTGAGAAACGTATTGATAACTGTATTCACCTCTAAGTCTAGTTTGGTCAACTTCCTTTGAGAAATAAGGTGCTTTATTGTGCGTTGTGACGTTGGGGCGGAAAGATTTCGACTTAACCACCCCCATCTCCAGGGTTTACTTCTCATGGAGGGTGAATGGAGGTGAGAACTGGCGGAGGGTCGAAAACAAAAAGGACCAAATTGGTACATCTTTTGTTTTGTAGCAGTGGAAGCCTGAAGGCAGACATTTCAGTCTTAGCAACGATAAATCCAAACAAGACGACGAAAGATGAAGCTATTAATCACTTGATAGAGGGGCTTGTTCCTGCAAAAGACCAAGGAATAACAGCTGTTATTGTTATAGGTAAGCAACCGATAAAGAGTAATTGTGACCAAACATGACTTCTGTCACAATTAGTGCTAATTATATCAAGCAACCTTGGATCGTGAACAATGAAGGGACGGCAATTAAGAGGGAAACATAAGCAGGGATAAAGATTTCTTTCCAGAACTGCTGTTTATTAACAACAACAACAACAACAACAACAACAACAACAACAACGTTTATTCGTCCTGTAGTTTAAAAATTTACAAATGTCAGGGCACCGGTATACATACCGGTTATTGTTAAGTTATACGTACAGTAAAATAATAACTTAACTTATTGGCTTGCCTTTGTTATAAAACTCTTCAGGGCGTGAAGAGATATCTAAATGCGGGTTTAAAGAACCAATTAGTGTGAGAGGGGAAGGCTATGAGAACAATTCGCCTTTAACCAGGGTCATACAGTGCCCGCTGAGAGGAAAGCTTGCTGTGATCAACAGTTTTTCCTTGATGATAGTCTCACTGAGCAACAACGTTTAGCCAATTGGTACTACATCTTTGACGTGGTAAATTCAAAATCATGATATATTGTAATTACTTACTTCTTGACCGCAGTTAGAGAAGCAACATTCTGGAATTCAATTTGAAGCTCAGCATAATAACGATTCGTGCCTTGTTTGTTTGTTTTCATCACTTAGTTTGATTATGCTCATTTGTGGAAACATGCCAAAAAGAATTCGTTTGTTTAAATATCATTAATCAGCTGGAAAGTTGATTTTTCTTTTGTTTGTTTGTTTGTTTTTTTGGCAAAAGAACCAGGACAACCACGTCCGCCTAGAAACTTGAAGACGGCAAATGTAAAAGTACGGGAATTCTTATTGACCTGGGACCGACCAAAGTACGGCAGTAGTTATCAGATCGATAACTTCACCGTTGAGCAAAAGAAAGAAACTTCAGATAGCTTCGAGGTTGTAGTAACACTGCCGTACACGCAGACGGGAATGATGGTTAAGGACCTGGAACCCGGCACACAGTACACCATGCGAATGTCCAGCAACAGCAAGTATGGAAGGTCTTCTGGTGTTGTGTTAACTCAAGCCACGTTACCTGGTGAGTTGTTTTTATGTTATTACTAAAGGCCTGTTCAAATGGAGGTGAGGGACCCCAGGCAGTTGAGGTCTAGGTGGGGTTACAATCTCTCCATACAATCTCTCTTTTTTTCTCGATAGCGTTCACATGTGAGGTGGGGTACCTCACCGAGGCGGGTTACCCGATCAGCCAGGGCGGGTAACCCGGTTAGCTGGGGAGCGTTTTCTCCATGTGAATGCTGAAGGTGGGCTGGGATGAGGTTCATTCGGGCAATTATCTCTGAATTCGTTTGTTGATATACGTTCTTAGCGACCACGCGATATCATTTTAAACCTCACCCCAGCGCCCCGGGGTTGCATGTGAAGGCTAGCTTTTTTGCACCACGGGTAGGTGGGGGACCTCACCTGCCTGTGTCCCCCACCTCCATGTGAATAGGCCCTTAATAATCTTCGAACTCGCTATTTTTGATTGCGTTTGACAGCCTAAAACAGCAAATAGTCGCTGAAACACACTCCAAATCACTGAAACACAGTCTCTAAAATTGCTGCTAGATATTACTCATCTCAAAAGGTTGATACAGACTAATTTGTTGTTTCCTTGGTCTTCTCTGAGCGTCTTTGTTCCACCAGCTGATGAAGCTCCTGCTCGCTTAAATTCGCAAAATCTCGAACTATTAGCTGGAGGCCCATCAAAAAAATTGAGCTCGAAATTTGGCAGCTGACAAGAATGATCTTCCCTATCTCCGGAAAAATTACAAGATTTTCCATATTTCACGAGCAAATATGGAAGTTGCCTCAAAAACAAATAAACAAACAAACAAAAACAACAACAACAACAACAACAACAAAAAACCAAACAAAAACAAAACAAAAACTGACGTCAGCATACAACCCAAGGGCAAATGGATTGAGCATATTAGCCAATCAGAGGGCGCACCTTTCGTAAAGCTATGTTATAGTTCTAAGTAATCCGTCCCTTAGATTCATCTCCCGTTTGAGTTCACGGGTCAACGACGGGCAAAGTCTTCCTTTAACCGTTTTGTTTTGATCCGTTTGTGTTTGTAGCCATTACAGAATCGCCGCCATTGAAATACGTCGGCCGTAAAAAGTGGGCTACCACTGAGGGTTTGCGTGCTAACAAAGCCGTATCTCCGCTTGCGGTGTTCTTCTTTTCATGTTCGCGTGAAAAGGGAAAAGAGGCAATGAGTTGATATTAGTTATCGATGATAAATCATCGCTTGCTTCGGTTTGATCAGTGGACCGTAGCCCGGCCCGTAAACAAGTGCTGCGCAGACAAAAGCATCCTTTGAGTACCAGCGCGCGAGAGTTACATTGATGATGTAAAATTCTGGCTAGTTTCCTTTGATATTAAATACCGATGCAGGTTTAGGATTTGGTAGAAATAACATTGAATAAAGCAGCAAGTTTGCTAGATAATACGGCTTTGTGAGGTTTCGCAGTTTTCGTAAAGTCATACCATTTATAGCAAGAGATAAAGTTAGCTTGTTTGAAATGATTACGGATTTATTTCACAGTCATCTTGCCTTTATTTAGTCTCCTTCGCAGCCACTCGGGCCGAAGTCACACAACGCTCCCTTCGGCCTAAGTGGCTGCGGAGGAAACTGGCGTATGTACTTTAACTTCGGGAATATTTGTAACATTAGAGTTTAAATCGATATGGCCTTTGTATTAAATGACGTCTATTGCTTCTCGATGCGATGCGATTCAACTTGTAGCTTGTAGGCTGAGTTTTTACTCCTGATTCCCTGTTGTTACACTATATTTTATTCCAGGCAAAGAGTCTAGATGAATGGTTTCGGTAAAATATCTGTTCGAAAAGACCAAAAAAAACCTCATCTATTATTATTTGGCATGTCACCTAAAGATCTCGTAACTTTGCATAGAAGGGCTCGCATTTTCGTCAGCTTTTTGGTCATACAAAGTAAGATAGAGCACACGAGTACACTCAGTGTCATTTTCAAGCCGAGTTGACTATCAAGAAGTTTTCTGTTGTTAGCCGTATAACCGTTATTCATTTTCCAGTGCCCTAAAGTTTTCGTCTGGACCAAAACCACAGCTTTACGTTTCGGAAAACGTGTAGCTCATCTATGATTTTCAGGAAAAGGGCACAGTTTTTTTTAAAGTTTCGTGGTAACAATCATTTGTTGCCACGAAACGTTTTGTGCTGCCAGCTAAAACTTTCTGGAGCGCGACGAATCAGTTAAAGAATCCGGCGAAAAGATCAAATTGCATTAGTTAACAAAGCGACGACTATATCAGAAAGCCGTTAAAGGAGATGGAGAAATGACGTTTAAATCTTTTTGGAGAATTCCTTGTTGGGTGCCCCTGAAACTTAAACGAGTTTCATTCGATGTTGTACTTACAGCTGTAATGAACACATATGCACTGGGCAATCATTATTCTTAGTAATCTTTAGAAGTATGAGTGCGACAACAGTAAGGCTCCAGAATGTTCTCGCTTGACACAATGGCAAGCAGACAATAATCAATCAGCTTGCAATTTATCACTGACATACTACAACACCGCATTAAAAGTCCTTATTAAAACAGACAAGTTTCAGTTGATACCGTTTTGATGGACCTTTAAAGCGAGCAGTAAAGAGAGCTTTCTCGCCTTCGATACACCTTGCTTGTGACGTGCAGTGTTGGAACGAGCAGCGATTTATCTCTGATCAAAGAGCATCAAGCCAAGTGGAGCGACTTTTTTCCTGCAATTAAATCCTTTGTTCGCTCAAGAGGTCAGGAGAACTAAGATACGCTTGAACAATCAACAGAAAGAAGTAGTAATACTTCGCTGGAACCCCTTGAAGATTTTCATACATTATACTGTTTTCAAAAAACATTCCCCACACGCGATACATACTACCTATTCGAACTCTGGAGGACAAATTAAACTTGTATTGCAAGTCTGGCAAATCACTTTGTATCTTTGTAGAGTACAGTTCAACGGGCTGTTCGGGAACTATGACGTCACAATGATATTATATTTTCGTGCCAGAAAATGCAAATCATAATAAGTTTGATTATAGAACTGTACACATTGATTACATGAATGAAAATCCCCAAAGAATCTGGGTCACAATGTGTGTCCCAGAATGTCATTACATATCTGAAAGCCCCTCCGTTTTCCTTTAACTGGAACTGAGTGTAATGGTTCAAACCCAAGGTAAATTCAAATCGTTGCAAGCAGGACTCTGCGACCTTAACACCTGCCCATAGAGAATGTGTCTGATGAAAGTCCCAGTTGGTCTGTTTTAGCGATTTTCAAGTTGACGGGTTTTTCCCGCAACGGAATGGTATTCCCAGAACCTGAGGACCTGAGGACGACTTCATTTCTCTTCCCATTATCCATTTTTCTCTTCTCCTCCAATTCCTGACTGAATTGAACCTCCTGTATAAACCATGAATGAAAGTAATAACTTAATATTTTTGTTTTTCTTCTCATAGACAAATTCATACAGAATTTGATCCTGATTATCGCCTTACCGCTCGGTGTAGCAGTATTCTTCATTGTGGTTGTCTGCCTCAAGTTTCGTCCAACTTGTAAACCGAAAGCAAAGTACGGATACGAGGTAAACTGAGTTAATAATCAGGTTTCAATCTCGTTAATTCCAGCCAACGCCCAAATTACGGGTTATAGCAATATGAGGCGTAACAATTCAAGCCGTGCTTGTCCAGCAAGTCTTAAAGTGACTGACAACGGTTTCCAGCGCTTTTCAGCTCTTGTACTTTGATGGATCATTATTAATTACCAATCTTTATAAGTTGTTACCTTCATAGTGGTACCAAACAAATGCCCTATCAGCGGTGAGCATTTTATGAACATTTTCTCCACTCAACAGGTTGCCATAGCAACACTATAACCTGTTAGAAACACCCATAATTTTGGTTTCAAGTGATGATTACTAAAAAACGAGGTAGGAAAATTTTGGAAAATTTAAGATGGCTGTGAATCCACTCCCATGAATTTTTTCAACTTTGCAAAAAGTTGGATCTCGATACGCGTATAATGTTTCAACAATAAAAATGGGGGTCACCAAGATCGTTTTTGAGTGTGACCCCAATTTTTATTGTATGGAGAAGATAATCATAACTTGTTCACTGACGATAGGGCATTTGTTTGATATCACTATGAAAGTAACCGTATAAATACCTCTTACTAACCGAGTTCGAGGTCCGTACTATAAGTTGCAGACCAAGCTTTTTCCCGTTGATTTATGGCCCAAGCGCGAAGCACATGTGTACACGGGCCATAAATTAATGAGAAAAATTGAGGATCCGTAACTTAAGGAACGGACCGAGAAAACGAGGTTAGTAAGGTCTTTATTATATCTCTTTATATCACTTAGGTTAATCCAGCGTGCGGGAGAGAAAACTAGTCGAAGTCAAGTAGGCCGTACTGTAGAATACGGCGCGCAAAATTGACCAACAACAGTGCGCGTACTAAGTGAGAGATATAATAAAGATTAGTAGTGATCCATCAAAGTACAAGAGCTGAAAAGTACTGGAATTCGGTGCCTGAGCCTCCTTAATGTGGTAATGAGAAGAAATGAATATTCGTTCGCTGGTTACAGGTCCCAAACGCCCTGTGCGTCTTTGACATGGATACAAGGGAAATGAGTCACTTAGGGCGTTGAGATAGATTCTGATGACCTTCTCAAAAAAATTAACCTCTTGGAATTCCATTATATGTTTTAAGAACGGATAATACACACTATCACCGGGCAAACAGCGCACTGAGTGGCCAAGCCTATTAAGTTTAAATTAGCGAGAGGAGATTACGAAGATTACGAAGCTAAGGTTATGCACATTGTTGGGTTGTTGAGCAATTCTGCCTGGGAATCTGGCGTAGCATTTCAAGAAATTATAATTTTCCCAGAAATTTGCAGCGAAAGTAGCCGTCATAAGAAAACTGTTTGGCAGAAAACCTAACCCTTCCATTACCAGATATAATTTTTACACAAGAGATCGAATTTACAGATCCATTCCTGAAGGAGTCAACTTTCTTCTGCGGTCTGAATCATTAAATTTCTCATCTCACGCAAAGCTGTGCTATTTACCTTTCTAGACGGAGCTCTGGGTGAAAGGAAATTGGCGTGAGTTACCTAGATCTGATGTTAAACTCCAAGAGAAGTTGGGGGAAGGTGCATTTGGTGAGGTTTATAAAGGCCTGTTGAAAAGCGATAACGAAATGCAACCCTGTGCAGTGAAAAAGCTTAAAGGTAATTTGACGGTGACTCTCTGTCTCTGTCTCCGCTGACTCTCTGTCTCTCTGATGATGCTGGTGACTACGCCGACGAGAATGAGGATGATGATGATAGTGATGGTAACGTTGATTATTATGATGAGCTGGGGTTATTATTAATCCCATTGATTGCATTATGGCCAAGCCTATTGTCTAAAAGTCACCAAAAACGAATAACGTTTTTTGTTTAGTAGCCTGCAGGGAACACGTTCTTCACCTCAGAGAAAAAATTGTTATCCATAACCACCATAACTTTTTTCTTTTTGATGTTCATACTTTGATTTAATTAACCGATTAATTACCACAGATGCTTTTCAAATTACTTACTTAATCCCCTTCGTGCGTGTCCACATATAAGCTCGTTACCATTGAACGCCAGTGTTGCTTGTCCTTCGCTAATTTCGACACCTCTTCCTGGCTCCATCCTTTCCCCACTCCTCTCCCGCTCAACCGATCGTCTCTACACTTCCCTGCGTCTTTGTTTGAAAAATATGGGTTATGGGCCAAGCGTGAAGTCAAGATGGCGGGATATTGGCCTCTTTCTTTTTTTGCGCCATCTTGACCGAACAAGCTCGGTCAGTGAAGAATTATATGGCTCAAAGGACGCTATTAAAAGACACTAAAACGCAGGACGAGCGGGCTATCCCGAACTGTCAAGATGGCTCCATCTTAACCACGCAGGTAGCCAATCACAGCAGGAGAATTGATTCATCTTGGCCTCTGAAAGAGCCAGTCATATAATAAAACATTCCAGCATCCTATTTAGTTTTAAGGAGATCCGTTCGCAAGATGCCAGCGCCCGGATGGGTTTGACTGCCATCTGTCATCATCCCTAAAGTCTGGGGTTCTTCATTACTTGCAGCATTGACATCTTGCTCTCTGGTGTTTAATTGTTTTACGGGGTAAGGTTGCTAGCCCCACGCCCAACCCTCCTCCTTTCTCATCCGGGTTTGGGGCCGGCCATGGCGAAGTTGCTTTTCAAATTAATTACCATGATATAAGCTTTAAGCTTGCCTGAAGGACTCTCTCAACATGTCGCTTTTCTTTTCATTGTTGCATGTTGGTGTTGTTGTTGTTGTTGTTGTTGTTGTTGTCTTGTTGCTGCTTTAATGTACATGATATTCTTGGTTTCCATTACAGCGAACGCCACATTAGTGGAAAGGCGAGACCTTATAAACGAATTAAAAATTATGGTCACAGTTGGTGAACATCCTAATGTTGTCAGTCTCATCGGGGCGTGTACAAGGGGAGGTAAGTATCACGGGAAGGGAAACAGTTTCTCATGTTGATGTCACAATGTTATATTTAAATACATAGAAAATTTCAATTGCCATTTACTTCTCAAATAGGTGGACTTCGCTTCGAAGCTTTAATATTCGACTAAATTAATTCTATTTTTACAGCAATTAGTCCGTTCGGCTAAACTAACATTTCGAAAGGGCATCAGATCACGTTTAAAGGAGAGTAGACCAGTCTTACAAATGTTGGTTGTAAGATTCAAAATCACCCTCCAGGCAATTCCAGAATTAGTTTGTCATTATACGGTGTAGGTATCTTTGGCTTATCCTTAAAAAAAAATCCAAAAAGGTCTGATTCACGGCTCCGAAAATGGATCATCACATGCCTTCGAGGCTCAACTATGGGACTATGAGGTGACAGCAGACGTTCAGGCGTTAATTACGCCACGATTCATTCAGTCAATGACGCAGAAGCGGATCCAGTGGTGGGGTTGAGGGGCTTACAGCCCGTCCTTTGAGTCCTTTTGTCTCTCTTGTCGGTCATAACAATTCAGATTAAAATTATTTTATATGTGGAGCTGTTTCACTTCTAACAATTGCTTGATATGCAATTTAGGAAAACACAATCTACGATTCGTGACTGTGTTGGGGAATGTTAACAGGTAGAAGAGTCGGAATTTCAGTTTTCGTGCTTCTTGTTCATTCTTTCGAAGTACACGAGTGCAGAAAAACACCCTACCCATCAGTAGTGCACAAGCTGAGCGTTCCTTGGCATTGATGAAAACTCTAAGACCTGTTCTATGTCGGCAATGCCATGTAAGCAATTCTTACATCTAACGGTTATCGCAATGTACTACAGTCAAACCTCTATTAAGCGGTCACCCTCGGGAAAGAGCCAACTGTCCGCTTAATAGAGTTTGACCACTTAAAAGAGGTTTTCCAAAATGAAGTGCGTAATATGGTAAAAATGAAACTGCAGCATGTGTACAGTATCATTGTATCGGTTAACAACAACAGTGTAACACAAAATATGAGGAAACCATCAAGTAATTGCATGCTCAAGGAAGTTCACGCCTATAGCTCTAGTGTTGTTCCTAGGCAATCGTCTTTGCTTGTAAATCACATTAACAACGTAAAGTTTTGCCATTCAACATGAACCTCTCTTGTGCTGATTATATGTATATTATGTTGTGTTTGATGAGCTGTTAGCCCATTGGCAACCGTGCCGGCCAAAACCGTCCCTTGTACCGCTTGTGACGTCATCAGTTTTACTGCTCATGGAAAACTTTAACATGTAGCATGTGTTGGGGGAAGAGATCTTTTAAACCATACCCAAACGAGCAAAATTCCGTCAAACAGGCTGGAGAAAACTCGACAAAACCAAGCGACCTTGAGCCGAATATTTGAATGAAAATCTTGTTCCACTACCCATCTTCACTTCCTTTCATCTAATCTTATGATCCTAAAAGTTTCCCACAAATCTTTTCCCACCGGAAGGAAGCCCAGAAAATTCCCAGCAAGAGAAAAAGAAAGCGAGGCAAGAAAAGCAAATGAAAAAAATAAAGGGGGGGGGGGGGGGCAAGTGAAACTTTGCAACCCAAAACCTCGAAATTTTGGTTTTTGTACATACTGGAACTTGGAAAGCTAATATTAGGCATCAGGAACAGAAGGGAGCGAGGAGCTCCACCAGCAAACAGAGTTTTGGGCAGTTTTGGTTCTTTTTGGCTAAAATCTGGCCAGAAAACGGCTCGACGAGCTTCAAAAGGTGTTTTTTGGCAAAATGCACGGTAGTCAATGGGCTAAGCAAAGGATACAGTTTTCTGAAAAAATCCACCTTTGAGCCTAAAACAAGAAAACTTTGCAACCCAAAACCTCGAAATTTTGGTTTTTGTACATACTGGAACTTGGAAAGCTAATATTAGGCATCAGGAACAGAAGGGAGCGAGGAGCTCCACCAGCAAACAGAGTTTTGGGCAGTTTTGGTTCTTTTTGGCTAAAATCTGGCCAGAAAACGGCTCGACGAGCTTCAAAAGGTGTTTTTTGGCAAAATGCACGGTAGTCAATGGGCTAAGCAAAGGATACAGTTTTCTGAAAAAAATCCACCTTTGAGCCTAAAACAAGCCAATTTGCCCATAAAATGCCAAATCAAGTTGGTAAAACGAAAAAACACGAATTTTAGCATTTTTGATTAAAGAAACTGGACATGGTTCGCGTATCGTCGTGTCAAAATAATGCATTGTAATTGACTGTGACCGCTTAATAGAGGTGAAATACAATAAAATTTGCCAATTGGGAATTCTAAATAGTGACCACGACCGCTTAATATAGGTCAAACTTAATGGAGGTTTGACTGTACTACGAGATTCAAGTAAGACCAGATTCAATACTGTCACACAGAAACTCGTAAAAAAATTCCTAGCTGTCCCAACTAGAGTTGAACCTGTGACCTTCCGATTACTAGTTTGGATATGCTTTACCAGTGATCCACAGGAAACTCGTGGGAGCTTAGATGTTGGCGTTTCCGTTATAATTGTGCTGATAGCGTTTGAAAAAAGTCCCGTTTCAAAACTTACCGGAACAACATACCGGCAGAGTCCATACCCGCTGTGTCCAGTAAATTTTGCCTTCCCCACTCATACTTACAACACCCTATTTAAAAAAAACTCCTGTATCCCCTCCTGAAAAGTTTCTTTTGAGTTCTTAAATTTTCGCTTCTTTTTCAGTTAAAAAGTAGTCTTGTTATCTTGTTGTTACTGCTGTAATGCTTCGACTAATTTTTCTACAATAAAATGTATCAAATACATTCAATTTGATGGGGATAAAAGAATTAAAAGGAAAACAAAACAAAACAAAAAAACACGAAAGAGCGGTTGTGAAAGTAAAGCCGGAGGTAAAAATACTCAGGCTGCAACGTCGGATTCATAGATGGGACAGTTATTTGCTTCACCTTTCTTGCGCAGTTTGCATTACTTTTAATTATCTAGTCATCTCCCATAGGGATATTTTGAACGAACACGATGGTACCGATATTACAGGTCTCTTATGATGGAATCCTGCTTAACATGTCGTTATTTTGCCAAGTACGTCCCTAGTTACCAACTACTGAGTTTTTTTTTTAATACCTGCGATGATCTTTTGTCTATTTTCAAGAATCTTACTGTAAATGAAACGATGATTCACTTCGGCGGTATAACTGTCAGAAGCAAGAGAGGAAATATTTGCTGGCGAATAGAATTTTTATGTTTTTCCCCTGGTCTTCTTAGCTACTTTGGACTGTTGTCGGTAAGAAATATCTTAATGTTATGTAATCGATCTGAACACGTGAGTTGAGGTGCGTGACTTGACAGGCTAGGGTTGGGGGTGGCTCTTGTCAATGTATTCAATCCCCCATCTATTGTTTGGGGTTAAGGTATATGTGACCTTGCAACCACGCGGTCATTTAGTATACTTTGTTATGCCGTTATCTTTGAATCCTGTGGTTTGCGCCAGGAGTTTTATGTCTTCTGAGTTGGTTGATTTTAAAGTTTTTACTTTTAGTGACCCGGCTTCGTAGGGGAACGCATGGCTTTCACTTTGATCAATTGATCAAAGCACTCGCTTTCCACCAATGTGTCCCGGGTTCGATTCCCGGACTCGGCGTGATAAGTGGGCCGAGTTTGTTGGTCCTCTACTCCGCCCCGAGAGGTTTTTCTCCTGTTACTCCGGTTTTTACCTCTCCCCCGAAACCAGCATTTGATGTGATTTGATTCTACTTGATTTAGTCTCCTGAATTAGTAGAGCACCTGTGCTCGGCTACAAAGATTTGAGACTTTAATAAAGTTATTATTATTATTACCGTCTGAGGCGCAGTCTGTATGGACAATGCAATAATATCTGAGGCTTGGAACTTTCGTCGGCAAAAGGATAATGAATTGAACGAATAAAAAAGATTTAACGAATAACTTTGGAGGAACCGGGGGAGTCGGGGGAATTTTACCAACTTCTTCTGCAATTTTTGTGCCAGCGAATAGAATAGATCTCTCAATGTGTCATTTACTAGGCCTTTCAAAAAACACGTGAACTCGTCTCTATCGTTGAAAATCAGACTGGTGGCTAGGAAGAATGAGGAAACGGATTGCCATAAGTGTTTTTGTTTTACTAGGTTACCATAAATCTCTGAGACCTTAAAAGTACTCATTTTGATGTTTCAATTCAAAATAGAGCCTGTTTTAGTGGTTGTGCGCCTCGCGGAGAACGGATGTCTGCTGAATTACCTGAAGAATAACAGAGAAATTCCTTACATTAATGTTGAAAGCAAGAAAATGAGCTTAACCCATATCGACAAAATCAAGATTGCGAGAGACGTGGCCAATGGAATGTTGCACCTATCAAACAAAGTGGTAAGTGTACAAGTATTTTGTCTTTTTGGGAAATATTTCAAAAATATGTATACCCTTATACGCTGAAATAGGTGTTCAGTCGCTATGATAGTGTTTCGTTTGCTCATCGTTTTTCCGACATTATTTCTCTGCAGTGCGTCCACCGAGACCTTGCCGCACGAAACGTTCTTCTTGACAAGAATAACGTTGCTATGGTGTCCGACTTTGGTCTATCACGTGACGTGTATGAGAGTGGTGAATACGAAAACACATCCGGGGTATGAAAGTGATAAGTTTGCATTCAAGTTTATAGAGTTGATTCCTTTTGTAGCTATCATTTCTTCCTTGAATTCAACCTCTTGTGATTTCTAAAGGGGATGTTGCCTGTCCGTTGGATGGCGCTTGAGTCTCTAGAAGACTACACCTACAACATCAAGACCGACGTGTGAGTTTGCTAACATATCCGCGCATGGTTTATATAAATGTTTCAAATCAGCTGTATATGAGTAATCAAACGCTCCGTTTGGTTCCTTATGCACGTGGCATAAAGCCATATTTTTAATAAACGGGGGAGGGAAGACTCCTATAAAGTGCTGAACATAAGTGAACATTTCAACGTTTTCATTGTTTATCACGTCAGACGAGCCAAACAGAGATATTTCAACTTTAAGCCGGTCAGCATATCTTCACAATTTATCAGAAGCAATATGAGCAGGTTCCGTATCCAGTTCCTTTTTCCTTTCTTCGTTAGAAAACTTCCTTTTACTGCAAAAAATTGAACTTCTTCCGGTGTTAAATTGTGATTCTGTCATTTTCGTGCGGCATAACCACAATTGCACTGCTTTTGTTTTTCAGCTGGTCGTTCGGTGTTGTGTTGTGGGAAATCGAGTCAGAAGGTAAAAATAACGTTAATAAGCAAATTTCTTTTTTTTGTCTGTGGTAATAACGTTTGAAATAGAGCAGTAAATATTTCTTTGGCGACTCGATAAATATTTAGGTCGAACTGTACATGTCTTGTAAACCGTTTCTTGTAATTCTTGATTATTAAAAAAAAGAACTGACTGAACCTTCAGTGAGCAATTTGGCGTATTCTGCAATTTTCTACGCGTAAAATTTCTTTCTAAAGTGTACGCCTGACGTAAGTTTGGTCGACTTTGGCGGAGCAAGTTGATTCAGACAACCTGCCTTGCGCAATAAAGTTCGAGTAAGGTGAATATGGAGCAACCTTTTTTGTATTCAAGCAGCATGCTTGCATGGGAAGTAATTCGCTGATCCGTGTAAGAGCATGTTTACTTCGAGTTCCACCGATCAGCCATTGCTCGCACAAATAAATCATGAACTTTAACTTAATATAACTTTTTTCTCTGGTTTGGTCTTCCGTTCACTTAAACGACGCTGTCACTCACCAAAAATAGTTAAAAAAATAGTTGAGGTGAGTAAATGCACTCATACTTTATTCGGAGTAGTATGGACGGGGCCATAAAAGTTGAGGGTAAACTTCAAGTCAGAATTAACAATCAAGCTCGAGTTCAGTCGAGAAGCAAACTAGAGATTTTAAAAGGAGACATGGAACTTTCAAATAAACAATTGTGAAAGAACCTAGTATTTCCTATTTCTAACCGCGTATCTTTTTCTCGTTATGAAGGTAAAATGCCATATTCGGGTCTAGGAGGCATTGAGGTTGTGGACTTCCTCAAGTCGGGAAAAAAGTTGAAACAACCAGACGGATGCCCAGTGAGATGTAAATATGTTAACTTTAAATGATGACCTAACAAAAAATATAACAAAATGTAGGAGCCTTCTGATAATCCTCGCCACTCTGAGGCATTTGCTTTGTTGCCTCTTAAAAACCATTTACTGGGCTAGCCAAGAAAGTACAGTTAGCCAATATAGTTTGAGCATATGTTTCTTTGGAGCAATTTTGCTTTTAATAGCAAGCAGTTTTTGCAAAATGTCAGACCTAATTGCACCATTCTCATGCCGCTTTTGTGAGCGTGGGAATATTTTTTGTTTCCTTTACTCCACTCAACCTAAAAAAGCCACGGTGCTCTTTGTTAAATCATGGAGCTCTGTCATGGTTCCGTTTGTGTTTCCGTTCTACCGCAACTATATACAGCTAGAGGATTGCGATGCTATCGTACATTCTATTTCTTTAAAGATGCATTTTTCTTTAGTGTTACACACGTAATTGGAAAAAAAGTGAGAGTTATCCCAACAGGTTCGGATGTTCGGATGCTCAACTACTGAGCTGCAGACTCGTGAGAGCTTAGGCCATTAAAACAGGCTCGTTTGACAAACTGCTATGACCTGCATGGCGATAGGTCGCATATTCGCAGTGAAAGTAAAGTGAAAAATTTTGGCCCAGCTCCACTAATCTCCTGTAATTCCGACTCATAAGTGTCCGACATTCATATATACTTCTACGCGTAAAATTCACCATTTAATTTTACTCTATATTTTTGCTCTTGTTTTGTCAGCTATCAAATAATGACCTCTTGCTGGAATCTAGACCCCTCGAAACGACCATCTTTTGGCGACCTTGTCAAGTCGCTTGACCAGCAGCTGAAAGACAAAGGAGTAGGTACTCCATGTTAGAGTAATTCAGGAGAGTGCCTCTTTTTGTTAGTTACCGCCTTAACGTAGAAAGACTTCCAAATTTTACTGCTCAATTCTAAGCTACTGGCAAGAGTTTAAGCACCTGACATGCAAAGAGAAATGATAATACTATAGTTAACTATAGAAAGACAAAGGAGTAAGTACTCCATGTTAGAGTGATTCAGGAGAGTGCCCCTTAACAAATGGTAAACGAATCGGCTTGCACTATTGAGTTATGGATGCACGCGGGGGTTGCTAAGCACGAGAGAAGCGGAAGAGTCGCTCGAGGCGTAGCCGAGAGTGACTCTAGCTTCTTGAGTGCTTAGTATACCTCCCAAGTGCATCCATAACTCAATAGTGCACGCTGATACGTTTACCGATTGTTTTATAACATATCATAAACATCTTAGATAAAGCAAAATCCTATTTTATTGCACTAACTTACATGACCAAGAAAAAAAGGCACGCGAAACTTCATTCACAGAAATTGCAACGGCTTAATACTTCAGTAGACACTATGAAGATTGAAACGATACAAATTTTGTAAAATCTTGCCCAAAAAAGCGACATTTTAGTTTATAAACAGCGAACACGTCAGCTATCATCAGCAGCGTTCACCCATGGGCAAATAGTGAATGGCTTATTGACCAATCTGAGCGCGCGCTTTTCTTTACTTATGTTATAATTTTTGTTAGCATGGATTTTTCGTATCATTACATGATAGGTCAAACAAGGATTTTATTAGGGTATTGCATTGTAATCCTAAGACAGTTTTGCACAAGCTATTGCCGCGTGGAAAATGCAGATTTCGGCCAGGGCAGTTCGCATCGAAAAGGTAAACTGGGGTAACCACGATTATTTTTTCAGAAGGCTCGTGATTTCCACAACAAACTTTGACAATGTTATAACAAAATTAATCATCAATAAGAGGACAGACACATAAAAAACTGACGTCAATTTGTTTTTTGCAGTAACAAACCACAAACTGGTCAAATGACGGGTTTAAATGACGAGAAAAGGCACCGTAAACAACCGCAAGCATACGAAACATTGTCAATAGCTTTTCTCGCATTCTGATTGGCTATTTACAGCAGCTAAGCAACTTTCATTGGTTAAAAGTTGACAGTTTGACGTGACGCCTATGCCTCGCATAAATTAAAATCTTCACTTGCTGCAGAAAGTTGAATAAAATTCAAAATACGATCATTTGTCTGTACTCTTATTGATGATAAAAATTAGCCAATCAGCGCGCGAGATTTTGACAGTTATTGTAAAAAAGGGGTTAACAAGTTATGACTATTCGACATAAAGTGACAGGGTACATTACGAAGAGTATACCCTTAAAAAACCCCTAATTTCAGCTTTTAGACGTAATTCTAACGATTTTTCTTTTGTGTTGTCAGGTTTGCCTGGAGGAGAAAAAACAATATCATGAACCTGAGGGAGTTGTAAATTGGGAACAGAGGTTTTTGAGGAGGGCAAAAATAACACCTCGCTCTAAGAAGTTCATGATTGGTTCTCCGGTCTC
>JAEMWC010001243.1:165000-215131 GCA_016490735.1 Pachyseris speciosa | reverse complement strand
AACTGAACAATTAATGACAGAACAGAAGATGTGTGCATACATACCCAAAATACCAATTTCTAGTCCATCTAGGGCCTCTGAAATTTTGGTACACATCCTGCATACCAAAGTCCACTGAAATAACGCGTGTCTGAACTTTGAATTCTTTCTCTACAACAAGGAAGGAAATGGAAACCTCTGCAACTGAAAACAGTTATTAATACCTTCACTGCACACAGATATCAATTACCAGTACAAGAAAGAGAATCATATGGACCTACACTTTCATCGCAGGGGAATGAATTAACTTTGCATTTGCATTAATGAGTGTGAAATTTATAGAAAGACTCAACAGCTTTTGGGACATTTGAACGCGAAGAAGAAACAGGTGAGCAACACAAAAGTGGGATTTACAGCTGAAAAGGATAATTGTTCATTTAATATTTTGGACTGTCTGAAAAGACTGATGCCTGATGTGAATGAATTGTGGTTTTTGATAGCAGAAGGTGAGACCCCTTCACAAAAATGCTTTGCCATATTTTCATATGTGTTCACATCTTGAATTTTGTGTGGCAAATTGGGACCACCCCCACAAAAATCTCTGGCAAATCTAGGGTTAATAATTCTTGTAGCATTCTCAGTCAATAAGCAATTACTTCAAATTAACATGCATTCTATTTTCTGGTTGCCGGACTAACCAATAGCCTCTGCAACTTTTTCCAGCTTTGCTGATGATCTGCTCATGAGAACAACATTCATCCACGGCTGGCCAACTGGAAAAAAAAAGCAAATTATTAAGACAAAACATGAATGTGCATAATTTTATAAACATTTTTTTTAAATGAGGAATTGCTGAAAGGGCCTTGACAATAATTATCATTACTGTTGGCATCAGATCAAGATCAACCGTAAAACCCTAGCTTAAGGCCAAGATAGCATGTAATTTACAGCCATACATGGATTATGTTCACTATGTTCTGGGAATTAGGAAATAAAAAAAAAGCACTACTGAAGAAACTTTTACAATCTAGCCGCCAATTGTGTACTGGCAATCCACCCAACATTGCTGGTCCAGCTGTTGGTCCATTACTTTAAGGTCACATTTAACAACCAAGGTCTGCACCTGATTAGGACGGCCACCCATAGGATAGGAGAATGGCATAATTTTTATGGTTTGTCACTGGTAGACCACAGTTTTTCAGCTGCCTACGTTAGAGTACCGTATAGCAGTTACAGTAAAAACTTGCAACTAAGAACCTACATTTTTGGGAAGTAGCCTAAACAGGTTCTTATATAAATGGTAGTTAACACAATTTTAGGCTACTTAGGTTGTTAAAATAGGTTCTTAATTCTGGAGAAAAGCAAATAAAACTCAGCTGCAAAACAAGATGGTTATTGGCCTATTTTCTATTTTTTATTAAAAAAACTCATTTTTACAGTAATGAGAATCTGCTTTTTTCTGCAATAGGATTCGTGCACTTCAGCTGTAATGTACTAATATGATTTTAGAAAATAAGAACCTGTTTTCAATTTTTAGGCTAAACAGGTTCTTCTTTATAGGGGGTATAAAATCCTAATTTTAGGCTAACAGGTTCTTAATTTTCAGGTTATTTAGTTGTGGGTTCTTACTGTATTCTACTCATTTATCTTACCTCAAAGGCAAAAGCTTTTCCAATGCCCTGTGATGCCCCAGTAACAACTAAAAACAAAACATAGGAATCCATATATAAAATAATTCTGCAACATTTTATTTAAATGATAATCAGTTGCTTATAATTGATAGAATACAGGTACCCTGCACCTACAGTATTATTGAAACTTACATGTAGGAGCCACATTGTCATCATAACAACTCGATTGACTTTGCGTAATGATGAATTTGTTTTTAACCCCAGGTGTATGAGACACACCTCTTGAAGCATTTTTTGAATAGTAAACACACATAGGTGAGAAATTTCCCCCTCACACTCCTTCTAACTTAATGTAACTGCACATTTATTCACTCACAGTCACCATGACTATATTGCAACCAAGTGGGGAAGTTTTTAAACTTTTAAGGTGGGGAATTGTACACAAGGTATTTTGCATCCAACCTGAAGTACTGCATCAATGACGTCTTTTTTTTATTAAGAATTTTTTCTTCCTTATTAAATTATTTACAATACTAAACATATATACAATATTCTCAGTTAAAAGTCTACATAAAAACATTTATCGTACAGACATTAAATTACATTACACTGAAGCAGAGCTATAACTGAAGTTACAAAAAAAATGTTATTTCAATGACGTCTGGATTTGTGTTCAATGTAGACAGATGCTTTTCTATACTCCAAAACAATAATGGCAATCCACCACAACAAAGACTGTATACTACATTTATCCACACTCACCACTCCCATCCCTGAGAACACCTCCCATTTTCTTTAGGGCAGGGGGTGGGGTGCATATAGCGTGCAACATGCAGGTCATAGTGTTTTCACATGACATCACAGCAGCCATGTTGGTGTCCCAAACTAACTCTCTGGGAATTGAACTCTACTTTTATGCAAATACTTTCTTTGTTTCACTAAACCAATATGGCCGGTATTCATGTGAATGAAAACGCTCCATAAAGATTGTTACAGGCCTTAACATGAAACATTTTACTAACCAGCCCATCTGCCACCATATTTAACAGCAAAATCCTTCCTTTTTGTTAACTGAGCAAACACATAAATCCTCATCCCATTCAGGAAGTTGTATGCAAAAGTGGCAGACACTTTAGCTGCCCAAAGGACACCTGAAAAAGCACAAATAAATTTATCACCAATTAAAAATAATGAGATCTAAAATAAAGCAATAATTTGCATAAAGCCTTGACCTTGCTCCTGGGCTCATTCAAACATTTTATGCACATGTCATCAGCTTCCCTTTGGGGTCGACCCCCGGGCTAACCAGGGGGATTGTAAAATCAGTCAAGCAAACTTGAGGAATTTCCCCAGGGAGTCGGAGAATCTCTCAAGACAAAGTCCCCTGGGTGAGGTGTCGCTCAGCTGAAAATCCCCGTGACATAATTTTCAAACTTGTGAATTCCCCTACCCCCTAATCTTTGATCGTAAAACAACGTCAAGATTTTCCCCTAAACTCGGACAAAGAATCGCATCCATCTCCTTGTATTCCCCCACATATCTCCCTGGTAGGGGCGACCCCACGGGGAAGCCAATGACATGTGCATTACGGACCCCTCCCCCTACCCCACCCCCAACTACACAAACACACGCGAGCTGGAATCTTTATATTATAAAAATTAAAGTAGCCGTAAAGTACAAAAAGAAATTCTCTGCAGCCGGCGTTCCCCACCTTTACCAAAACTGCCGTAGCTTGGTAGGTCAAGAGTATGTAAGCTTACTCATGATATGTCTATTGTAGCTAGGACCAACAGTGTCGAGAATTTGCAGAGAATTTGATGTGGCAAAATAATGAACTAAACTTAAACATTGGATCGTACCTAAAATCGCTAGTCCATTCTTGACGCCTAATATATCCAATGACGATAAAAGCCAAGATCCCGAAAGCAGCGATTGAACGTTTGCCGCCATTTTGAAATACGAGCCTGAGGATGATTTCCCGCGGATTTCCGGTGTGTTGGCAGGGACCGTCTGGATGTGAGATCGTGTAAGACTTTAAACTTATCCTCAGAATTCCCCTCTTGGTCTTTGCTTGCCAGTAAATAAAAAGATTTTAGAAACCAAGTTTGTGTCACAATTTGATTTCTAAAGAACGCAAACTAGGTTCGTGCCCAAATACGTACTACATTGCCTTACCCCTCTCCTCTCCCCCACCGGATGCACAGACCACGGGACACCAGCAATGAACAAAGTTCGTCGGTTGTAGCACTTAAGGGAGAGGAGGGTAGAGTCTGGTATCATTTTAATACCCAAAAAACATTTATTTTGTGGCAGATTTACGAGAATAGAGCTATGATCGTAGATGCGAAAAAGCAACAAAAGCCAATCTCCCTTTCCCATTTCATTTTTTTTCGTTTGTAATCTTTCCCTCAGCTGATGGGGGAGGGGATTTTTTTGTCACCTTGAGCTGGCTGGAAACTGAAATTGACACTCGTGCAGAAAAACAGACGCATTGCCTAAACAAGGTATGCACTCGACGTGTAACGTCTAGTCGTAATTTTTTTTCCTTGAGAAGAAACAACTCTTGAAATATTCGAGCATCGTTAGTGTTGCTCACTAAAATGGCTGGATTATCATCCTCGACTGTTCAAAGAGGAGGTAGTAGACCGCGTCAGCAAGCCAGCTCAGACGAAATGGCGGAGATTCTTCGATCTTGGGACGACGAAGATGATGAAATGGTCGAATATATGCAGAATTCGAGAGTAGGTGGCCAGAATCTATTGGGGAATGGGAGCGATTCAGCAGCTGTGGCCAGGTATTCGCCGTCTTCTGTGAGATTCGCCAAGACGATGTGCCTGTTTGTTTGTTTCTTTGGCTTGGTGAGTTGAAATAAAATCTCTGGATTTGAACGAATATTTTTTTTTTTTGACAAAAAAATAAGGCCAAGGTTTTAATAGATGTGATATGATTTCCTTTAAAACTCAGGAATAGAGAGACATGAAATTTCACATCTATATTAAACTACCGCATACAGCTGTTTGTTATAAACAATTAAGCTAAGGTATTCTTTAATTGCATCTTCAAAAGATAAATTCTCCTTAGTGATTTCTTTATATTTCTGGTTGTTGCATCTGAGAATTCTGATGTTATTGAATGATCCCTCTCATAACGTAGTTATTGATCGTTTCTTCTGTTTTGATCATCTATTGTGTGCATTTTACCATGTCACAGTGCAAGTTGCATACTACTACAATCCTTGTAGTATTGATTGATAAATGATTGCAACTTGCATGATGATGAGAATGGATATATGAAAATACCGAATTTGCCAGTGAATTGTTCGTCCCATCCCGACTATCTGCCCCTGGATCTCCGATGGATCTTGACTGCTGTAGATTAATTTTACTCACAAGTGACATTTCCGTTAAGGCTGTAACAATACATCGAACTATCGATTAATCGCGATATTAATACTGTGATAGCGATGGATCGATAGTGAAAATGAAACATCGATAACAATCGCAATAGTGTAGCAAACTATCTATAGTTTTCATAGTTTCTACACCTGTACTTCTAACATTTTACCTTCTTTAGATTTTTACCCATCTTTGATTCTGGAGGCCATAATAACGATGCAAAAGAAACTAAAACAATCCTCCTACTGCACCTAGAATGTTTTAGCATCTTGATTCTTGAACCGACGCTATTAGGGTCACGCCATCCTTATTCCCAGGGTCTACTCTAATGTTCTGGGAATGTTAGAGTGTTGCAAACGTTTTATTTCGTTTTACCACAATTGTTTAAATTCTACTCCGGTGTTTCAGTTTTCATGAATCTACTACTGACAACACTAACAACAGTTGTGTCTGTTAAACATTTTGGTTTCTCTATCACTTTGATTAAATTCCACCTGTGTTCAACCTGTATTGACCACTACTTGAACTTCTTAGTTATTTCCTAAAGTATAGGGCATTAAGTAAATACAGACATTCCTGAAAACTATCACGTTGAGTTGATTTGATTTAGTCTCACCAATTAGTGGAGCATCTGTGTTTGGCTAGATAGATTTGAGACTTAAAATAAAGTGATTATTATTATTATGACTTATAATCCTTGGCTTGCTTGTTTAGACTCTGAAGCACCGGGTCCAACCCATGGGCCTTAGGTACCAAAGAGTTCACTTGATTGACAGGACCCTTCTGAGGATGCGAGCTGTACCCAGAAGAGTAATTTTTTGGAGCTCATCAAT
The DNA here is from genome assembly GCA_016490735.1 of Pachyseris speciosa. NCBI lineage: Eukaryota > Metazoa > Cnidaria > Anthozoa > Scleractinia > Pachyseridae > Pachyseris > Pachyseris speciosa. Next base: position 209,293 of record JAEMWC010001243.1, on the reverse strand, counting down.
GCTGACTGTGCCTGGGATTTTGTCAACATACTTTTCCAGTCCCCTTCTTAATGACCCCTAGTGCACCAATGACAACTGGTATCGTCTCTGTTCCCATTTTCTACATTCTGGCGATCTCAATTTCTAAGTCTTTATACTTAGAGAGTTTCTCGACTACCTTAACGGATGTATTTCTGTCTTATGGGACTGCCATATCTATAATCTGACATTTCTGATTCGTGTGATCTCTGATTATGATATCTGGTGATATTTCTCTGTCAGTATGAATTGGCATATTCCACAGAAGCGTTGCTTGTTCGTTCTCTACAACAGTATCCGGTTTGTGGTCGTACCACTTGTCAGTTGTCGTGATATCATAGCTCTGGCACACCTTCCAATGGATGTATGATGCTGCGTTATCATGCCTCTGAATGTATTCAGTTTTGGCAAGTTCTGGGCAGCCAGATATGATGTGATCGATAGATTCATCAAATGATAGCTAAGTTAATCTTTTGTCTCACGATTGAGTCACAAAGATGTGGATCACGACGTTTCGACCGCTATACTGCTGGTCTTCAAGTGCCTGTACGATCGATCTAAACACCTCATAACAAAACCATCAGTTATCTTTCATGAAAAGAAACACCTCTCATCAGACCTTGTTTCCAACAGTTATCTGTTTTCGTTTGTAAAACATCTTAGGAAAACTAAGGGATGAACAACCACTAAAGAAGCTGAACCCGAAATTAAATCTACTGTGGTTCTGCCATACGTCAAAGGCACATCGGAGGCTCTTTGCTGTTGCCTACAACAACAAGGCATATGGACTGTTTTCAGATCTGACACAACTCTTAGATCACACCTAGTGCAACCTAAGGACATTGTTGATCCAGTAAAACAAGACAGAGTAGTCTACAAGATTCCTGCGAATGTGGTAAGGTTTATATTGGAGAGACGGGAAGATCTATGCATGAACGGATTAAGGAACACGATAGAGACATACGGCTTGCTCAAACCCAATCCTCCGCCGTTTCAGAACATAGCAACGCGACCGGACATTATCCGCTCTGGGACGAAGTTAAATTTATTGACCGTGACCCACATTGGTACACCGTAGGGTTAAAGAGGCTATTCACATAAGACTTCACCCTAACAACATCAAGAGGGACAGTGGAATTGAAATTCCTGAAGTGTGGATGCCCAGGATCAAACAACACAACAGCCGATCAGTACCAAAGTGGACCGCTGAGGGAACAATTTCTAGTTTGAACGACAAGGATCGAAATCCTCCAATCAACAACAGCCTAAGCGAGGATCAAAATGCACCTATCACCACCAGCCACGGTGCTTCTTATACTCACACATAGCCAGTCAACACCATCGCCTGATGAAGACCAGCAGTATAGCGGTCGAAACGTCGCGACCCACATCTTTGTGACTCAATCGTGAGACAACAGATTAACTCAGCTATCATTTGAAACCACGATGACGAACACCTTTCATAATATAGATTCATCAAACTTGCCACACATCCTACATAATGGGTTAGTACCATCTTTAATGATGTTGCTGTGGTACAACCTTGTTGCCAGGCTTTGGTCCTGTGCGGCAATAATCAGCCCCTCAGTCTCCGCTTTTAATCCACTGCTCATTAGCCACTGGTTAGTTCTGTGAAGGTCCACATCTGCATCTTTCATTCTTTTGGGGTGTTTCCCATGGAGTGCCTTGCCTTCCCACAGTTTAGATAGATGTTTTGAGTTGTTGTCGGGCTTTCTGCTTTGTTCCTTTTGCATGATGTGTGGCAAATTCATCTGCTTCTCTAGGTAATTCAGATAAGTCAAACTCTCTAGAAAACTTTTGTGCCCCTTTCTGATTAGAGTAAATCTTCTTTTTGGCATCATGCTTTTGCACCAGTCCAAGCAATTATTATTATTATTATATTATTATTGTATATCGCAATACTATTGCAACAGTACCTCCAGTATCACAATACTATCGCAATATCCATGTTGCAATACAATTGCAATAGTTAAAATGTCCTCAATAGTCATCCTTAATTTTCGTTATGAACGTGAGGATGTGGCTTTATGAAAAACATCACATCCCCAAACTGCCACTCATCTCGAAAAGATCAACTTGTTAGTGACCATAAAAGTTACCTCAACTTAATTAAGATTTTAACAGGCATGTTAGGAGGTGATTGTGTTGCCAGCTTTTCTTTACCAAAGTTCAACATGCAATAATAGGCATTTCCAAATTACCTTTAACCTCTTTTTAAAAGCAAGGCCAGGTGCTCAACCGTTCGTATGAAAATGAATTTAATTTGCATGTGAATGAAAACTTATTTTCACATGAAAGGATGAGCACCAGGACTCGCTTTGAAAAAGAGGCACAAGGTAATTCAAAAATGGCCCATTATTAGAGACAAACAGAGATTATTTTTTCTAGGGAGCTTGTGTGGCAATCCTGGGGCCCACGCTATTAGAGCTGGCTTGCCAAACTCACACAGTCCAGGTGGAGCATATGTCGTATGCATTTACATCCCGATCGTTTGGCTACCTCTTGGGAAGCATCATGGTGGTTGGTTGTTTGACAAATACAATGGCCATGTCGTGTTGTCGGTGTCATGCATGTGGGGTACACTAATGATGTTGGTTTTGCCTTTTGTTAAATCCATCTATGGACTGATTATTGTAACTGGATTGTTGGGATTAGGCCTTGGATCAGTTGATACAGGTAGGAGAAGAACCTTAAGGCCTGACTAAACTAGGAAACGTTGTTGTGGAAACAAATTCCCAGTTTAGCCCTGCGGCAAACATTTGTTGCAGAAACAAAATTTGTGTCTGGGAAGCAAAAATGTTTTTGGCCGAAAGTCAGAAACATTTTATGTTTCCAAAACGCAACAACTGTTTCTCGCATGGCTAAACTGGGAAACATTTACGTCCGCAACAATGTTTCCCAGTTTAGCCAGGCAACCATGCAACCAAACTTTCAATTTATTAATTTCTTTTCCATTGTTCTTTCATTTTTTGTTCATTTAGGTGGGGGTGCAACTATTGGTTAAGACGTAAGGGTGTAAATCTATACGAGTCAATAATATAAAGAAAAATTTTTTTACGTGTGTGTGTGTATTAAATGTGTTTGTTTGCATGTTTTGTGTGTACATGTCCTTACTTTACTAAGGCTGCAGGTCATGACAACCAAATATTAAATGATTTTCACAAATTCTCCCAACTACCAACGCCGGGAACAAATGGAGAGCAGTTAGGAGAATGTGCGTGTTGGTATCAGGGATTAAAGGGGCACTGTCATGTAATTTGGATAAACCCAAAGATGTACTTGCCACAAAGTAACCTTTCAAAAATATATGCAGATTTCTCACAAAGAAACTATTTGCAGTTGTTTGTGATGACAAGTACGAAATGAATTGCAACTGCCTAACTTTTTTCATTGTATCTTGCAATAATCATCATAAAATAATAATAGTTTCTTTTCCTCCTGAGAAAATTAATAATATTGAAATCTACCCAGGGCTGTGCTCTAGCAGTGCCCAGTGGCCCCTGGTGACTTACGTTTGCCTTTGGGTGACAAGGAAATCTTAGTTTTTGCACAAAATTACTATGCTGGGCACCCTGAATTCCAGGGCTTGAGAGTCTCGGGCTCCCAAAAGTGTCTCTTAGAGCACAGCCCTGCTACCTCTTTGTGGTACACAGGTCATTAGTGCAATTATAGAAAAAGTACTTACTCACAAAATTTTGAACAAACTTTAACAAGACTTCCTGTGACAGTGGCCCTTTAAAGGGTTAAACCTTGGATGGATGATGTGGCTTAGATTATCCAAACCCTTTGGTTGCAAATAAAATCTGTTTAACATTGCCAACTGATGCAGTTGTAGTTCTCTTTGACGACGGCTGTTACACAAAATGAAATTTGGGTGTTCTTTTTGTTATTTACAGGTGGAAATGTTCTTCTATTAAATACCTGGGGCAAGAAGTCACGGCCATACATGCAGGCTCTACACTTCCTGTTTGCCTTGGGTGCTTTCGTAGCACCTCTTATTGCACAGCCATTCCTTCAGGAAGGCTCCGTACCATCCAACAGCACTTTCTGTCCTCAGAGTAATGTCACCAATGTCACATCAAATGGCTCCGAACATGGTCCCAACTACACAGGCAGTAATAGCACCAGTGGGAATATCATGCCTGCTTATTGGATTAGTTCCATTCCTCTTGCCGTTACTGCCATGGGATTCTTAGTCTTTGTGTTTATCAAGGCATGCAGCCTGCGAGATGGTGAAACCCAGAAGGAGGAAGCTCCAAAGGCCAAACAAGGCAGCTTGATGTACAGGATTGTCATCCTGTCCCTTTTCTCAGTGTTCCTGCTACTTTATGTGGGTCTAGAGGTTGCATATGGTGGATACATCTTCACTTATGGTAGGACAATCAGAGATGAGATGAGCACGGACAATGCAGCATTCTTAACCTCAGCATTCTGGGGCAGCTTTGCATTAGCACGACTAGCAGCTGTACCCATATCAAGATACCTCAGACCATCAAAGATGCTGTGGATGGACATGGCTGGCTGCTTGTTGGGGTCAATAGTACTAGTATCGCAGTTTAAAGGTGGTGACTGCTGTGCATCTGATATGAGAAAGCTGTGGGTTGGGACTGTTCTCTTAGGCGTCTCAATGGCATCAGTCTTTCCAAGCGCAGTAAACTGGGCAGAATACTTTGTCACTGTTTCTGGAAGGACAGCATCTGTTCTGGTAGTTGCCTCAAGCTGTGGTGAGATGCTTATTCCTCTTGCAGTGGGAAACACAATAGACAAGGCTGTTGGACCATGCTCATTAATGGCTTGTGCTTTTGTAGTCAGTGTTTTGGTCCTTATAACGTTTCTCTTGATATTAGCTTCTGGGCGTTACTTTAAGCGGAACAGTGCCTTTGCTGGAATGCTTTACCAGCGCAGCCAGAAACAAGAAGAAAGACTTAGGCAACGTCCGCCTGATGAAGTGCTTGATCTTTTAGAGCAGAACAATGAATTATTTAATAACGGCGATCACGAAATTACAATGTGAATTCTAAAATCATTTTGGTCATGCTCATGAATTCTTTTGTTATGGGTATTTGAATACTAAAATAATTATTTAATAGTTGTGCGTTTGAAATGATTGTACTTTTACACAGCTGCATCAGTTCTCTTTTGGTTTTGAGAAAAAATCTATACGAGGCTATTTTAACAATATATATAAACGACAGTAGTAACAAACTTTGTTTATATTAGCATGGGGATGGGATTAACAGATTTTGTAAAATGCCTAGAGACGTACACATGCTTTGTATGGCTGGATTTAGTGCACTGTCTGTACGCGCTCTGCCTCACAGGTGTACGTTAATTACTGAGGCTGTATGGTTTACTCAAAATTAATGCTAAAGAAGAGGATGAGGAAAGCCCATGTTGAAGTTTTGAATTTGCTGAGCTTTTGAAGATGGCCAACACAAGTTAGCCAAGTAAGCGATCATTTGAGGAAAACTCAGTAGACGTTACGTTGTAACATTGTTATTAATATATTATGTTGGTTCAACAAAGTTGCAAAGTTTAGCACCCAATGTTAGATGACGTTTGACCAAGATTTTTTGCTGAATGCATGTTTTCCTGTCGATCAAACATTTTAGCTACCTTTTAAGAATGTTAAACGACGTTTAGCCGCGCGTCTAAATAGCAAACGTTGGATGTTATATCACAATGTTATACCGTTTAGCCGGGGCATAGCGGGAAGGGGGGGGGGGGGGGGGTGGAAAGTTCCCTTCCCACTACTGCCCCCTCCCACAAGCATGCACAAACTACTTGACGCAATCTTTACAATGAAGATAACTTCAATAGTTGAATTCTCTTTATTTTGAAATAAATAGTAATAAATTGTTTACAGGAATTTAGCCTTATTTACAATAATCACGCTGAGCGAAACGCCCGCTTTATTATGGCTCTACCCTACACGGGAGATAAGTTAGAAACAAATAAAATCCATCATTTGCGCCAAGCATGGTCCATTTTGTTTAAAAGTAAATTTTGTGGAACTTTAAGGCAATCATTCACATCTGGTAACAAACTATCCTGTATTAACACAAAAGGAAAAGTAGAAAGGCGACTTTCCGCAAAAGCTTTCAGTCTACATTGATTTATATCCTGTTTTGGTTAATGTTAAGGCGTCGCTGAAACGTCTTGAAAACAAACAAGTTGTTGTTGCCACGGCCAGATGCGCTCGCATCTTCTGGGAGCGGGCATGTTCTGGTCCGGGCTAACGAAAATGCATTTCAAATACAATATGTAGAACTGACTTCAATTAAAGTTAAATTACACTCACAGTGAAGTGGTGCTGGTGCGTCTTTTTACGCCATTTCTACTAAGAGCTAGATGAGGGTTCTTCGTGAAAAAAAGGCTTGAAGTTAAGTCCATCAACGCAAAGGGACAGAGGGGGACGCTTGATAACGAAAGCAAAAAGGTAAGCATGAATGGACTTTTATCAAGCTTTGCTAAAGAAATGCACTACTACTAAAAGACTACTACTACAGCGTAATTGTAGTTTGAGTGTATCGAGAACAATGATACAGTTAACACCCGCATATCAATCAGCCTGACCTCCGAAATCGCGTGTTCTTATATGCGGGTGTTTACTGTATTTTACTGAGTCGGCATAGACTTCTCCTACAGCCTATGTTCTATTAGCCTGCGAACGCAAACGTATTTCCGGTTGTCGCTTCTCTCCGCCCGAAAAAACAGGATGCTCTCGCAGGCTAATGACCTATGTTTCTGGGATTATCACCGGCCTGGGATTCACGCGAGCGAGTGCTGCCAAACCACGAGAAATAAGACACTTATTGTTCCCGATAAGGCACAAAAACGCGCCAGTAATAAGAACGGTCCGGAGGTGAACGCCCTGATACCTGAAGGTGGGTTACACCTGTGAAGCAATTACATAATCTTTTCTCACAAACACACTGACGCGAAATACAGTACCGGTTCCAATTTCCCAGGAGTTGAAATCCGTGTAGCGGCCAATAACAACTATTTTCTGTTCAAATATTGTGAAACTGCGCCTTCACTACAGGGGAAAAAAGTCCAGTGAATAGAAAACTCGGAACGCTAGATTTAGTTAATAAGCCCCTTCAGGGGCAGGTGGTGAATCGGAGGGTAATCGGCCTCAAAGATGAGCAGCAGGCCGTCAAGCGAATCTTAAACGACAACCGTGAGATTATGAGGACAATCTTTCATGCCCGGACAAAACCTTCCGCTATGTCCCAGCCGCGATCCCTCTTAAAACTGGCGTTGGGTTAATACTTTAAGATAACATTCAATTTACAGCTTATACAATTATCTTACAACGAATTTATTCCGTGACAAACGTTAGGTTTTGTACCAAGTTTGCCCTGTTTTCAGGATATCCGATTAACTGTGAAAATGTCTGGTAAGTATGGCAATGGAAATCGCAGTGGGCCTACTTATGACATTTCACATAGTGTACGCATAATTTTTTGTGAAAACGTGTGTGACAAGGCTTGCCACATGTTAAACATTTTTGCATTAACAGCTTATTGACGCCTGCACGTTCGTATAAACCCGTTTTTTTCCGTCTCCAAGAATGTTTACGATTAAAATCAATTTTAAAAGTTTCGCGTGTGGTATTTTCACTTTTTTACATGAGTATTGCACAGTAAAAGCCTGATGAATTTAATATGCAGTCTTTTTACTGTGGTAACACCCTCCTCTGCTGCGCTACCAGTCCTCTCGCAGTGGGATACTGCGCAGACTCGGATGATCCCAGCTGCTGACCTGACAACTGAGGGCCTCGATTCTTGCGCCTAAGGAGACAGCAATGAATAAGAAAGCAGTAATTTTGAGTCTGATACTGTACGTGGCGGGCACAAATTAAGCATGAGAGAAATTCATAATATCGTGATATCTTTTATCACCACCCGCAGAGGAGGCTTTGAAGAAGAATACGAATTAAAACCTTCATTTGTGTTTGAAAAACCTCCTTCCCTAATCTTTCACTTCACCTTGGCTTATCTCTTATTCCAAGCTCAAGAGGGCACGAAAGAAGTATCTAACACTAGCGTAAGACGATGGTAAAAAATACAACGTCTTGCACGTCACAAATGAAGTGGTCAGCCGGTGGACGCAACATTACGATACATCTGAGTTCAAAGACTATTCACGACCTTGGATAGGTTGGTGTTAGATCAAGCTAATGCAGTGTAGGGCGCTTTCGCTAAAAGCACCACATCACAAGTTTATCCCACACTCACCCTGTTTTTGGTCGCTCACTTTGATCAGGCCTGTCTCGTCGTTTTGATTTCACTTTAGTCTTGCTTAGGAGGACACTGGAAAACGACACACACAAAAAACATTGAGATCATCTCAAGTGTTGGGTCCTTCTATGAAACATAAACAGCTGGTTAATTGCCTAGAGTTAGAAAGCCCAAGCGGGTAACTTTTCACTGAAAGAAAAATGTGCCTTTTACATGAGCTTTTTGCAAATGAGTCTGGAAAGCTCAAGTTTCTAGTTGAGTTTGTTTTGGTTTTGTAGCTAGCTTTTTAATTCGATTCATGGAAACAGGAAAGTCTGATGGCCAAAGACCCTGTCGATGGAACTCTAAACGAAGATTCCCCCCTAATTGCTGGGTAGATCAGGTACCCTCTTCTCAAAACCCTCCGCCAAGTCGACAATTTTTCGTACAGACGTGTTGAGGTGTTGTATAAATTAATGAAAACTACTAAATCAATGAAGATTGAATACTTATTTGCGAACATTGCGCTCACAAAACAGTTTTCGGGGCCGATGAGTCATTCCAAGAAACGGACCACAGGGGGCCGTCCAAGACCGGGTACGGTGGCATCACCCCGAAGCCGACGAAAGTTTTGGAGTCAGCTGAGTAGAGTACAGCATTAAATCTGCACGACCTTTGCAAACAACGGCATTTGCGAGCCCGAAAGAATAAATAACGGTAAGGCAAGAAACTGCTAAGCGTTTGTACTCACTCAGCATCTAGCGTAAGATCCTCTTCATCTTGCAGAGCTGCATCCAATGCAGCTTGCACCTTAGGTGCCACAGCAGGCTCCTCATAATCCCTGGTCGTCCTGTTCGGCATATCCAGCTCGATCATTATAATATTCTCAGCCTGGACAGGAGACATCAATGAAAGTGATAAGAAAAAAACATGGTAAGTTTGGAGCTCTGTCAAGGAACTCGCGGACTCTATCTTAAGTTTCAAATGCGCCTTTTTTCCACATCAGACACGAGGAAGAGTGTTTCAAAGACAAAACGCGGCAAAGTTTCTTTTTATTTTCACCAACTTTGAGGTATTTGCAAATTTGCCGCAACAGTCTTTTGAGGGTTGGTTTCAGTATCAAATCAATAAAAAGTTCTTTGAGAAACTCAGAGTAATAGTTCATCGAATGACACTAAATAATGTTCAGTGCATCCAGTTGTTACATGTCTCTTACAAGAGTGCTAGAATGTTTATCGGGGACTTTATACCTTGTATCGCATGTGTCCTCCCATGGCAGCGGCCATTTTTGCGTACTCAGTGATGGGTCGCCTGTTGCCGACAGCTGACACAGGTCTCTTAGCCATCGCTTGCTGGCTGTACAGCGCAAGATACCATAAAAAAAAATAGTTTTAAAGTTGGTAACATTAAATATATGAGTACGACGAGGCATAGCCTCCTCAGTGAACCAAGTAACACGTGGACGTCTGGAGGTTTATGTCTTCACTGTTAATAAATGTTCCCCTACTCTGCTAAGGAGATATCCACACTTTCCCGCCTTTTAAATTGTGAAAGAAATGAAAATTCCTTGTATAGATATATACACAGGGTTTTTATTAAAAGCCAGGACCCAGGTATACTGGCACCTGTGGTCTCTGAGCACAGTACCCACCTTCGCGGTCAAGAAAAAAACATTGAGGGTTGCCTACCTATTTTAAACCCTATACTCTCCTATTTCATCTTCCTCGGAGAAAATCCCCAGTCTTCGGAAAGATTCATGTTACCTCAACAGACGAACAATCAAGTTAAAGAAAAGAAATTTCTTTTCTCTTGTCACACGAAACTTCACAAGTACGTGCGCGCAGTCAACAAAAGAGATTTCGAGAGACATTCGTACCTGCACGTACCCATTTTAGTGTAAACCACGACTCACTCTTTTGAGACCATCAAAATATGCACCAACAACTCGTTACACGGTGAACCAGTTCGGTACATATTGTGTGTCTCTGAAGCGCTGTCATTTACGTCAAGAAATTCAAAGAAAGAACAAGAAGGCAAAGAAATGGAAATTAAAGAAATACATTTGTTTGGTAAAGGAAATTATCCCGGACTCTACACAGGACTTTAGAGAATTGTCATCACACCTGGAATTTTGCGAGGAAGGTTTCAATTTCCACTCTTCGTTTTCTTCATCGTAGGCTGCTCGGTTTGTAAGCTTGTTTCTCTCGTCTGGTGGAATGAAGTTTTCTATTATCAACGTCCTAGAATGAAAAAAAAAATTCCACACAGTTAAACAAGTAGCACACAGTGAACTTCATGTGCTTAACAGCTTCATCTTCTTAGTGCTTAGGTTCAAGTCCTCAGTTTTTAAAACGAACAACACCATGGCTTTCTAGTCATCTCAGATAAGGACAATAAACCGTAGATCCCGTCTCTCAACGCTTGTTCGGGTTCTTGACACTGTTGGAAAAGAGTAGGGGACGTGGTCCCCGCTGTCGTGGTTGAGCCCATTCTCCTCAGCAAAGTGCTCGGTTTTGCGTGATGTCTCGAAAAGGCTTATAGTCTACGAGGCCACATAAAGAAAAAGGCAGTCATAAGTCAAAGGGATTTTGCCGAGTCCTTAAACTATGTATAGATGTACATAAACAGCTTTCACTGGAATTGTAACGCTTTACTAGTTCGGTTCGCAAAGACTAACTCAAATGAAACCACGTTGTATTACACCGCAGCAAATAGAACTACGGCAAAGAAATGTTTATTAGCTTTCAACTGAATGCGCAGCCTTTCAGGATTAATGATCGTGGCGCCCGATGCATTTCAAGTGAAAAAGGACATCCAAGTATTATATAAACCTGGACGTCCCTGCGAAGCATAACAGGCAGTGCCAGAGCAAAGCACTGCTCAAAAGCTTTTATTTGAGCGATCACAAATTCAGCTCATGGCCCAACACAAATACAAAACTATGACTGAATTCTTTTCTTATTCCAGTAGCATCGACCGAGAATTAAGACCCAGCTTGGTTTCAGATTTCGAAACACTGAAATCATATATTTTCTTCTCCGTACCATACAATATTAACTGGTACGACAAAGCAAAAGAGAAGATGGAAACTGATCTGCAACTCACTTCAGCTTCAGCTCCCTTGTGAGATCCTCCTGCGCCTGCTCCAATTCTTGTCTTTCTCGAATATGCGCTTCCTGTTGGTCAGTGATCTCCGACCGGATGGTTTGCAATTTTGCAAACAGCTGTAAAAAAAAAGGTTAAATTCTTGTAAGCTAAATTTATCTTCTGGGGACAGGTCAATTTTAGTTTTTGCCACAAAAACATAAATCGGACGCCTCGTTCAAAATAAAGGAATTTTAGTTTTTCCTCATCGTAATGAAAACTCAACTCAAAGTAGGTTTTTCTTGAAGAACAAGAGGAAAAAAATTTACTTCAGCAGTTTCCCAAAACTATAAATAAGCCTTTCTGGCTACGGATGACAAATACTGAATTGGACTTCAACTTGGAAAAATTGGGCCAACGTTTTCAATTTATATTCTTGCATTGTGGAAAATTACCATACATACATTATGGTTTGCTCCCCTTGCAATTGTGGCATGAATGTACTCATTCCCACCACAAGTTGAGCTATAGTAACCTCCGATTTGCTCGAAAGTCATAAGAGTCAGCTGATTAGTAAGTTACCTTTTTAAGCTTCTTAGTTTTAATGTCCACTTCTTGTTGAAGAGAGGAAAACGTTTCCTTAATTTCCACAGTGTTTTCGTCCTTTTCCTCCAGCTTTTGTTCCATCTCTCGTTCACGGCGCTAAAAGCATGTGTACAGTGTATACAGTGTTAATTGCTTTCAAGTTTCATGATAGGCGTTCCCACCGTGGGCGATGTGCTAACCAACTGTCACCGAAAAAGGTTCAATAGTTATAGAAACCAGCAATCAAACTGGCTGTTACCCGTATGCCTCTCGACTAGCAGAGCGCACAAGATCTTGGGAGGGAATTTTATCGTAGGATAACAGTTTTATAACCAGGTTAAAGGAGCACTGTTTGGCATATGATGCCAAAGTGTATCGTGTGTAGCTGATTCAGAACCACCTTAACTTTTCCTTCCAAGAATAATTTTTTTAATTTGCAAAACGTTGCATCGCGCCATGCTTATGACTTTTCAACAATATAAAATGGGGGTCACCGAGCTCGTTTTTGAGTAATTGTCACTTAAAGCTAAAATTAGAGGTGTTTTTCACAGGTCAAAGTGTTGCTATGGTAACCTATTAAGAGAGAAAACTTGTTCACCAATGATTGGGCATTTCTTTGCCACCACTGTATAAAGGTAACAACTTATAACGATTGGTAACAACGATCCATCCAAGTACAAGAACTGAAAAGTGCTGGAAACTGGTGTAAGCCAAATTCGTTGTATCGCACTGCACGTTTTCGAAAAAAAAAAGACTTTTTCTGTTCTGCCAATCATCTGAGTGGAGGGCGGGTTTATGCAAATCACAACGCAACGTGTTCTGATAGGGCTATTTGCATAACCACGCCCTCAATCAGATAATTGGCAGAACAGAAAAACCCAAAACCCTTCGAAGTTTGCAAAACACGTAGCGCGATACAACGAACTTGACTGTAAACGAACTTCTAGCTAAAGGATCAACAAGTTCTCCGACGATACTTTGGGAGCTCTTTTGGACTCTTCTATTTGTCCCTATTCCAGTTAGAATGAGAGAATAAGTGGAATACTCTTGGCGGAAATGACCTGAGACCAACGCGCAGAATAGTCTGGGCCGAACACCTGACCTTGACTTCCGGTGCCACGTCACTGGCTTGGCGGGCTGCGCACGATTTCCCGCCAAACGTTTCCCAACGAAACGCATATTCTGCCTATTTCGAGCAGACAATATTCTGCTCAATCCGCTATCGGGAATGAACGGAATATTATTCCTTTACTTCAACACGATTACCGCTAATTCCGAGTATTTTAATTCCGGAATAGTAACAAAAAAATACGCCCTAAGTTCATCTCACACATGATGTACCTGCTGTTCCGCGATTTGCCGTCTCCGCTCTTCCAAGGCTCTTTCCTGTTCGGTGGTTTTGTCGATAATGCTCTTCCCTCCAACCAGCAATTTGCTTTCCATCATCTGGAGAGAAGACGAAAATAATTTTCTCGCGCCACTGTAACTTGCGGCGTATTTCAGTTGCCACATACCTTGGTATGCATAGATGAAATTCAATGCGCGTATGTTCAGAGATTCTGTCTTCAGCAGATTACTCCAAGTTGCGAAAATCAAAGTATATTTCAATTTTCATTTCAGTCATTTTCACTCGCGTTTCTTCCAAAGTAGAAAAACAATAAAACATCCTGGTTGACTGTCGGTACAAGCTCGACGCAAAACAGTGCAAACAAGTGCAAGAAATTAGTGACATGATGACCCTACTTTGTTTAACCTGTGTATTTGTTTGCGTTGGACTTGACGAAGCTCAAATAACTTTTGACATAAACAAGGAAACAGCACAACAGAGCATGGAAGTCTGAATCCGCCATGGATGTTGATAACTCACCTTGATCTTGGCCTTTAAAGATGCTTGTGCTTCTTGTTGTTTTTTCAATTGCTGCGCTCTCTTCTGGATTTCAGCCATGTATTTTTCTTTTTCCTTAATAACAGGAATGAAACGTAATACTTCTAAGAAGAAACTTTCACAGACCTTCCAGATGCCGACGCCTTAACCCCCTTTAGCCCTAAATATCAACATGCATACGCTGAAAAAAAAATTCAGGCTTGTACGGGATTCGAACCGGTATCGCAGAGGTCGTGGTTCGAATCCCGTACAAGCAGGCTTTATTTTCACTACTGCTTAAATAGTGTTCATAACTGCGATGATCAGTCATATTATGTTGAGTTATGAAATATGATGTCTTATATTTATATGACTGGCTCTTTCAGCGGTCAAGATGAATCAATTCTTCTGCTGTGATTGGTTACCCGCGAGGTCAATATGGAGCCATCTTGACCGCTCGGGATAGCCCGTTCGTCCCGCGTTTTACTATCTTTTAATAGCGACCTTTGAGTCATGTAATAAATCCTTTATTGACCAAGCTTGTTCGGTCATGATGGCAGGATAATGGCCTCGTTCTTTTTTTTCTCGTTCTTTTTTTGCGTGTTTTACTTTATGGACCTCGACTTCGTCTCAGTCCATAAACACGCCAAAAAAGAACTTGGCCAATATCCCGCCATCTTGACCTCACTCTTGGCCAAAAAACCCATATTTATCATCACACTTTGTTGACAATTCAGCAGTTCTTGTAGATGTTCATTATCATGGAACGGAATCATAGGAAATTATAACTATGAAAGAAATGTTCCACTAGTTAGGTAAAGATTGAATAACAGTTTATATAAATAAACGATTCATATTTCTGGATTAGCTTCGCACGGTTAAGTAAAACTAAAGCTGATTCACCTTGATTATACCCCCTGACTGATTATACAAAAGCGTAAATTGTCACACACATTCCATGACGATTTGGTTTGAGTTGCCAGCGACGGGAATGTTCGAGTTAACCGGCTTCAAATGTCCGTGCACAAAAATGGATGGATGAGGGAAGCAGGTTTGCAAACTTTCTGAAGAAACACAGTTGACATTCCCACCGATGCAGGTGTTTGTGATGCTAGCGCGATAAGTATCACATTACAGAGCACGTGCTTTGAAGCACGTCTGATACTGCTTTGTTTTGATTTTGGTATCCCGCATTACCAGCGGTTTTCAATCAAAAAGCTGTCTTTACCCTCATATTGGGAACTAAAGAGTGGATTCGAAAAACTTCCGTATCTATGAAAGGCAGTGCTTAATCATAACAGAAAATGTGAATTTAAAAAAACTTTTTCAGGAAAATATTTGCCAATAAGGCGCACCCCAAGTTTCGAAAAATAATTTTCGGTCGAAATAGTGATTATCTTCGAAAAAACAGTGCGCCTTATCATGGTAAAACTACGGTACCAATAACACACCCATCCTACAACCTGTTTCACCCTGAACAATACCACAGCACAAACTGCCCTACCATCTTGTTTTGATAGATTCTACATACGTTGACACCATTTAATTGACAATTCCGTATACAAGTTAACCGATAACATTCAGCAGTCACATGGACAATGTAACTCGATGTACACCAGTAAGCACATGTCCTCTCGGGGGACTATTTTTTGTTTTTGTTGTGTTTTGTTTAGAACAATTCTAAGTTTTCAGTATTTAACTGTTTCTGTCACAAGCCTCCCGTTAAACCTCTTCCCTTTAGGGACTGCATTCCAATTCATCATTCGTCGATTCATTCTAATACATTACTTGCTAACATAATTTCCTTCTTTTATGAGGACTTCGCCGGTGACCATCTCAATATTGGATGAACAGAATTGCTTATTAAATGACTGTGAATATAGGCTGGCTTATTGCTACTTCACAAACTTAAACAGAGATATTTGCGACAAAGTCATGGGAAATCAGCTGGACAGTGGTTAAAACGGACTTCCGACAGTCTATTATCCGTGAATTTCTGTGTTAAACAAAGAAAGAAAAGAAAGGCAACACTTCGCGAGCTCATGCGCATTTTCCTCTTCTTTTCACTATTCATCAGAGGAAACAGGTCTCTGCTGGTCATCTTGTCTTCATTCTTAGACTTAAGGTAGCTCGCTTACCACTCCCACTTGGCGGGAATCATTACCGCCTGCAACTACCTTCTGTATCAAATAAAAAAGGCAACAGTCATTACACATGATGGATACAAACCCCTGCCATCATGGTGTGGTTATCCTGCAGTGCTTTCTTGTCCTCTTCAAGCTTGGCCTGTTCAGCTTTGATTTTGTCATCTGCACTCTGGCCACCCTCTTCGCCCTCTTCTTCTATTTCTTCATCTTCCTCGATTGACCCTGTAAAAAGACAACAACTAGGCTTTACATCTGTTGCTGGTCATCTCAGTCCTCTCCCTGCTTAGCTTTTCGTTTTTTTTCCCCCAACGTTCTATTGAAAGAAAACGTTCTCAGCATAGAAATGTTAACCAGCATTGCAGACAATTAAACAGAAACAACTTAGGATTGACTATGACGACTCGGTGCGTACCCCATTCTTCCCTCTTTCAGGGAATAGACAGTATTCGCATGCTCGGTGATGAACTGGATCTAGCATGAAGTGGAGGCTCATGCGGGGGAATCTTTTCATATGTAAACGTATTTGTGAATGATATATGAAATGAATCATATATGAACTGCGGAAATGAAATCAAATGAAGAATGATCCTCGCAGTTGTGAACGCAATTTATGCAATTGCGAAAAGAAGCCTGAAAAAAAAATCAGGACTTCAACGGGGTTTGTACCCGTGACCTCGCGATTTTATCGGTGCGATGCTCTAACCAACTGAGCTATGAAGCCACTGACGTTGCGAGCAGGTCAGTTGTGGATTCATTTCCGCAGTTCATATATGATTCATTTCATATATCATTCACACTCATGAATTTCTTTCAATTGACCTGCTCCCAACGTCAGCGGCTTCATAGCTCAGTTGGTTAGAGCATCGCACCGGTCACACCGTTGAAGACCTGAATCTTTTTTTCAGGTTTCTTTTCGCAATTGCATAAATTGCGTTCACAACTGCGAGGATCATTCTTCATTTGAGTAAATGTATTTCTCCGCATTAGCCTCCACTTCATGCTAGATCCAATTCATTACCAAGCATACGAATATTGCCTATTACCACAGGTAGCACAAGCTCTACGCTTTGTCTCTAGCCGCTGGAACTGAAAGTGGGGAAACTCCAAGACATCACTTCAAATCGACCTAGAAATCACACAGGACACAAAGAAACTATAAAGGAGTTCAGGTGAAAACTTTTTATTGAGAAACCATTCATAATTTTGCCTTCAAATTCGATACTTTTTCTCCCATAAAAACCCTTATAACTGCGCAATGGTCATCTTCCGTGTCGCGTTCTGGTGTTCACGTTACAACTGAAGGTCAACACAAGTCGTAGAGCTTGGGCTTCTTGTGGAAGTCGTTCTCACCGTTTTCTCGTTGCCTTCTCTTTTTAACCTTCTTTCCTCCTCCTCCTCCTCCTCCTCCTCCTCGTCGTTCAAGTTCTCTCTTTAATCTGTAAATAAGCAATAATTTAGAACAAGAAAAAAAGCAGCTATTTTCTCAGACAATTTAGGCACAAATAAGTGCACGCAGAACATTCAGTTAACAGTAAGCTATACACAAGAAAGCTCAACACAGCTGTATACAGCTTGTACCGTGCTAGGGTCTGTCGGATTATGCCGGCATAATTTTGAGCATAATACTATATCTGGAGCATCAGGCATAATGCTGGCATAATACTAATATTTTTGTAGCATAATGCTGTTGTTTCTGAAAACTGTGAAAAGTGTATGCAAAGTTTGCCAGCAACTCCAGCTAGAATGTACAAAGTTGATACAAGCGGGAATATTTTAGGAACTGGATAAAGGTACATGTAAGTGCTATAATCCTGAATCCTATAAAGCAATATGTCACGGGAGACGTTGTTTGTAACTTACTTTTCGACGTTGTTAGTTTTAACAACTTTGGCTCATCAAATGTTAAACTGATTAATTATTGTCGAACATTTCTAGGAATTTCTAGGAATTTCTAGACTAGGAATGTTTAATAATAGGCATGGGCCTATGGGGGTGGGGTGGAAGTGTCATTTTAGTCCGGCATAATTTGAGCATTAGACATCCTTCCGAGCATAATTCTGAGCATAATACCCTGCTTTCACGGGTGACGCCCGAAAGCATAATACTCTATTTTACAAGCATAATCCGACAGACCCTATACCGTGCTCACGATTTATCCAGTCCTAAGTACGCATCTTTCCACTCTCCTATCCTGGACCGCGCAGCAAGCGCTTCTGTCAGATTTTCTACGTTTTTCGCTTTTTGTCCGCGCGAAAGCTGGGATGAAAGAACCTTTACTGGGAGGAGGGGGTACTTGCTCTCTCGTTTCTTCCCTCTCCCCCAAAGTTTTGCGCTCATCCCAGTTCTCGCAAAGGTAAAAAACAAAAAACAAAAAGAAAACCCGACAGAAACGCTTGCTGTACAGGCTACTCCTCTCGCAGTGGCATAAAACACGAAGATCATACTTAGCGATCTCCTCTTGAAATTCTCTCAGCAAGGCATCCTTGGGATCTTCGTTGATCTTGGGTTTGTTCTTGATATTTTTCGCGCGATTCGCGTATCTGTTTTAAAAGACAGCAATATATACAATATAAATTTCAGCGGCTTTCAGGCTTTCAAGCTAGAGAACGAAACGTGTCTAAAACTTGAATAAGGCTTGGTTTGTGAGACACTACTGGTCGATACCAGAACACGAGCGAGGATGGACAACACGCGCGAAACTCATTCTTTAACTCGTTTTAGCTATAGACGCGGTCGTTTTCAAGGGTGTCACAAAACTTTTTTCTCTGACCACATTACTATTGATAGCTATGAACTCACCTTAATGTTGTGATGGTCTCTTCAAAATTGTAACTCGCAGGACCCTAACGAACAACGCAAAGATTAAACCGAGGTAAACACAACAGCAAGGTTGGCGCAGTAGTGAGAGCGCTCGCCTTCCACCAATGTGGCCCGGGTTCGATTCCCGGACTCGGTGCCATTAGTGGGCTGAGTTTGTTGGTTCTCTACTCTGCTCCGAGAGGTTTTTCTCCGGGTACTCCGGTTTCCTCTCTCGCCAAAAACCAACATTTGATTTGACTCTACTTGATTTAGCGTTGATTTGATTTAGTCTCCCCAACTGGTAGAGTATCTGTGCTCGGCTAGAAAGATACGAGACTTTAATAAAGTGAAAGCTGGAGTGTAATGGCTAGTCTGACAAATTTTGTTTCGTCGCTGCCAAGCGACTCTTCAGAGACCTTTCTGATATCTGGCAAATTTGTTGAGCATCTCGCTCAAAGTCCCGTTCGCAATCAATCTTAAGATGCCCGTTACCTCCTCTTGATTGTGTAAGAACTGCTATACCTCACCACTAAATAGCACTTACAAACAGATAAACCTTGTTGTCCATGTAACTTTATCTTAATCTCGAATAATGGCAATTAGGACAAACGGAAATTAACACTAAAATGTAACCATTGGTACTTACAATGTTAGCGACCATGACAGTTCTGGCATTTCCACCTAAAGAATCTAGACAAAAGGGAAAATGCCAGACTTAGTCCTATCAACAATTGCTTTTTAAAAAACTTGCCGCACAAAAAAAAAAAGGAAAATTAATTCTACTTAAAGGTTCCTACTTCCTTGGCTCGATTTCTGGATGCTTTCCGGCAGTAGCAGGCTTAATCATACTTATCAAGCCAGCAGTTTCCCAGAAGTTAAATTTTACCTTGCAATAATCTTGTTAACTTGGAGTCCCTGTAAGGAACATGTGTGCTCTTACCGTCCACCTAGAAAACAAAATTAATGATTAACCCTTTGACTCCTACACCGGCCAAAACCGGCCGTGCAAAACCACGTCCCTTGTACCACTTGTGACGTCATCAGTTTTAACGCTCGCAGACAACTTTACCATGTAAGGTGTGTAGAGAGAAGAGATCTTTCAAACCATACCCAAATGAGCATGATTCCGTCAAACAGGCCGGAGAAAACACAAAAAAACCGAGTGACGTTGACCCGAAAATTTGAGTGAAAATCTTGTTCCACTAACCACCTGCACTTCCTTCCATCTAATCCTACGATCCTAAAAGTTTTCCACAAATATTTTCCCACCGAAAGGAAGCCCAGAAAATGCCCAGCAAAAGAAGAAGAAAGTGAGGCAAGAAAAGCAAAAGAAAAGGGGAGAAGAGAAAGCGAAAGTTAGAAGGAGAGGGGGCCCAATAATCTCGAAATTTTGCTTTCTGCGCATGCCCGAACTTTGAAAGCTCAAATTAAGCATCAGGAACAGAAGGACGCCAGGAGCTCTACCAGGAAACCGAGTTTTAGGCAGTTTTGGTTCTTTTCGGCTATATTCTGACCAGAAAACGGCAAAACGGAAAATGTTCAGGAGCGAAAGGGTTAGCAACAGACTAAAACTGACCTAGAGTACGATATTGTTACGTATTTGCAAAAGGGATGGATGATTTGCAAAATAAGTAACTGATCGCTTAGGCTGTACAAGGTGTTTAGACAGTATAATATTTTTCCACACCGCCGACCTTTACTTTAGCTTACAGGTCATTAATAGACCACAGAAGGGCAGTGCTACAAGCAAGGATTAGGCTTGTTAGGTATTAAGAAGGGAGTTGAGGTAAGAATTCTTAAACCTGTAGCAAAATCACTTTTCATCCAAATGACCATCAACCGTTGTATTTGGAGATTTTTCACACGGCAGTCGATGCTGTCAAAGACGCTACTCACCAAGGCGGATATAACATTGCCGAGTGCAGAGAGAGATAAGTTGATTTTAGTGGCTTCCTTGAGTCGTTCCCCTACAAGTGAACAGCAGAAACAAAAATGCATAGTAATAAATACAATGATAAAATATCTTGTGACCGGCGCTTTGTGGGTTCACCGAGAATATTGCAAGTGAACTCAGTTCCGCCAAGGCAATGCCAGGATTGGAAAGGCAGCCTTCTAACAGTATCAGTAGGGAACACTGAGTGACTTTCCTGAGGCGTGAATATCAACGCTCATGAAACACAATCAGGAGACTGGAGCGCTAAGCGAGAGACGAACGATAACTTCAATTTATTTGTCTTTTCTATACTATCACTACGTTATATGTAAGTACCTGCAGCTTGGAAAGGACAAATCCAGCCCTTCAAAAGACATCACGATTTATGGCATTGAGCATACACTATAGCAAGCCTGGGAAAGATCTGTTATAACAGCTGAACGTAACTGCGGCATATGCTAACATTTACAGAAATTATGCTTACTGTAGCTCCAGTTTTGGATTGCCTTTCGCTGCCTGCCAAATCCACCATGTTGAGTTTACCAACCCGAATATGACTCTCACCATCTGCACCAGGCTATGACACAAGATCGATAGTTTTTTAGTGGCTCATTACTCTGTAATTATTAATCATAAAAATTACAATTTCCTCGATTGTGATTGGTTTAAAAAACTCCTATTTTCCACTAATTCACTTGCCAAGTTGTTATTGGACAGTTTGTTATCGGACAGTTCAATAAGCCAATCACATTCAAAGTAGTATTTTGAATCAACCAATCACATCCAAAGTTGTAGTTTAAATCAACCAATCAAAACCTTGGTTTCAATCACCATACATATTGATTGTAGTCAATTTCAGGCCAACATTAAGCAATTTATGCTTCCTTTGTCAGCCTTTTAATGCAAAATTTCCCTTCCTTTTATAAATTGGCTCTTCTTCTTTTCTTGGAAATTGTAATTTTTATGATTAATTGGCAGTAAGACTTCATGTCATCCAATTCGGTCTGTAATCATACTCGTGATAAACAAATCGGACTCCTGCTGTGCGGTCATCCAATTTTGTTATCACTCGTATGATTACAGACCGAATTGGACTCCACTCAGTCCTATTACCATTATTTATCACACTTTGTTTACTCAGATCCTAATGCACCAAAACAAAGATTTTGTAATTGAAGGGCTGAGAGCATAAACTGCCTATGTGTAATTTTAGGTCGTTTTTTCGATTTTGCTCGGAAATGAAACAAAAATCAGTGAATAAAAATACCGGAAAATGTTTTTGAATCGAATTGCTCGAATTTGTTTCATTTCCGAGGAAAAATCGAAAAACGACCTAAAATTACACATAGGCAGTTTATGCTCTCAGTCCTTCAATTATAACAAATTACTTTCACCTTACCTCGCTGCATTCAATGGTGATGATGAAGATCGCATGAGACCTTGATGAATGCTCATTCATGTTGGTTGCCCTGTTGACAAAATAAAGACATTGTCACTGCGTATGATTTTATATCCAAAAGAACACTATGGTAAATGGAGTTCAAGGGCTTTTTTCTTGAGCTTAAGACTGAGAATTAGTTAATTTTCTTTGATGTATCTGGGAACTGGATGAGACCACAACTTCAAAAATTTTCATGAGTAAATTGTTGACTATGAGCAGAAATTGTACACATAAAAAGGACAAGAAACTGACCCCACTGCTCGGTTCTGATTGCCAACATTCATGACATGTTCAATCTCTTTCACACTTTTACAAACAAATGACTGCAGATCCTGCAAAGAAAAACACTTGTAATTAATAAGCCATTGCTTGTCTCATGCAGGTGGCTGGCATAATCTGGCCTGAAATGGCGTAAGTAAGGCCTGAGTTTTACTAGTGAAGCTGGTTTTGTATTTTTACACATATCGATTCAGTGATGATGACAGCACAAGAGTTCATGCCAAACATTGAGAGATACAAGCACCAGCAAAAGACCATTAGATAAAAACCTAACTTGTACTAGATTCTGCTTACATCACTAGTGAAAAACAGGTACACTGTACGATATTCTAGTCTTATGTAAACACCACAAAATAATGAGCAGATCTTTCTATGCCACAGAAAGATGCTTATCTCTGTATGTAACGGTACATGTACAGTGTATGTAGACCACCTCTACTCTCTCCACCCCTTGGCTCTAATTTACCATTTAAATGAAGGACACTTTCCACTTGAGAACTACAGGTCTGTGCTTTCTTTTGTTGCTGCTAGCTTGTCCATATTTCACAAATTAAAATATAAGTAAAATAGGACATCAATGTCATAAATTTTGATCTGATGGTTAACAAGGTACATGTACATTGTATTTGAACTAACCTTAACATAAACTCCAGTATCAGGTCTTTCTTTGAGTTCCAATCTTCTCATTTGGTCTTTGGATAGTAAATCTCTGATGTCCTCCTACGCATCAAAAAGCAATTTTTTT
The DNA here is from genome assembly GCA_016490735.1 of Pachyseris speciosa. Taxonomy (NCBI): domain Eukaryota; kingdom Metazoa; phylum Cnidaria; class Anthozoa; order Scleractinia; family Pachyseridae; genus Pachyseris; species Pachyseris speciosa. Next base: position 186,152 of record JAEMWC010001243.1, on the reverse strand, counting down.
TTAGCATTTATACGTACATTCAACACTGTGTTGACAGGATCACTTATTGCAGAGTATAAATCATACCAATCAGATGTGCAGTAGCAATGAACATTAAAGAATGGCGTACATGTCATTTTAAGAAGGAAAAGGCTTTTTCAGTGATGTTTATTATTATTATTTTGAGAAGTCTCTTTTCTTATGAAGACCATGCTGTTAATGACAATTCATAACACACTCGTCAGTGCATACACTGTACAAAGACCACAACAGAAATCAGAGAAGGGTCATTTCCCTTGCCGAGAGTAAGGAATTCTAAATTTATGTCCTCTACTGAAGTCCACGTCTTCCTTTGTTTTGTCAGTGTTTTTGTTGCTGTTTTTGAGCAGTCTTTGAAACCATTTTGTGAGCCAGTGAAAGAGCAGTCAGTGACTTGTCAAAGAAATATGTTGCTGTTGTCATGAAGCCAAACACAGTCATACTTCATGTCTTACAGGGTTTTCCTTTTCGGCCAGCGACCAGAGCTTTTTGCCACCTGTCAACAGCTCAGTTGCCAGCAATTGCACAATAAAGAATCCTTGTAATGTCAATAATTATATTTTTTCATTCTTAAAACAAAGTAACACACTAACACACCCACTATTCTCCACCTGCTTTGCTCAAGTCAGCTGCAACTTCATATGAAAAGGAAAACCCTGTCTTATTTAGGATACGAAAGCATTTATACAAGGAGGTTCACATCTTATTTAAGATGCAGACAAAATAAGAACAGTTGAAAACCCTGTAATAAGATAAGAAGTGTCTTATTTACATGCAAGTCGCATCTAACATGAGATGCAAATGCCTATTTGTACCATTTATTTGTTTATAACAACTTTATTTGCATATGCAACTGGAAAAAAGAAGTATAAATTCAAATAGGGTACCAACAGAGAAGAACGTAATCTTCATATAGAGGCTGACCCCCAGAAGAAAAAAGATATACATTTGTGTAAATATATATACAGTGTCAAGGATATACCTCACAAATTAATGTGATTTGGTAAGCTGAAGCCACTCTAAAGGCACTAAGGCCACATGGTAGCGGGCATTACCCCTTAAATCTACCAAAGCAAAGATTGAGCCCAAGCATTAGCAGCCATGGACAGCTGTTTCGGCCTTGTTAGGCCTCATCAGCATGGCATAGCTAATGCTCAGGCTCAAGTACCCACATATCCATAAAACAAGCAGTAAAAACGTAAAGCTTGTGGGATGTGGCTGGAGTGACAAGGATATACCTCACAAATTAATGTGATTTGGTAAGCTGAAGCCACTCTAAAGGCAATAAGGCCACATGGTAGCGGGCATTACCCCTTAAATCTACCAAAGCAAAGATTGAGCCCAAGCATTAGCAGCCATGGACAGCTGTTTCGGCCTTGTTAGGCCTCATCAGCATGGCATAGCTAATGCTCAGGCTCAAGTACCCACATATCCATAAAACAAGCAGTAAAAACGTAAAGCTTGTGGGATGTGGCTGGAGTGACAAGGATATACCTCACAAATTAATGTGATTTGGTAAGCTGAAGCCACTCTAAAGGCACTAAGGCCACATGGTAGCGGGCATTACCCCTTAAATCTACCAAAGCAAAGATTGAGCCCAAGCATTAGCAGCCATGGACAGCTGTTTCGGCCTTGTTAGGCCTCATCAGCATGGCATAGCTAATGCTCAGGCTCAAGTACCCACATATCATATACTGCCTATATATACAGTGTACCAACTACATAAAAATCCTGACATAAAGAAATCAATAATAATCTAAAAATGTATAAATAATTCTGAGATCTATAATATTGAAGTTACAACAATATAACCAAATAATTTCATTAATTAATTTATACAATCAGTCATGGGTTAGGTAAGGTGCATCCTATTTTCTCCTGTATAAATGGCCCTATTATTTGAATGGCATTTCATTATACTGTGCAAAGAATAGACAGTGCAGTTTTTTTAGCATTAATTTAGTACCTTTACAGGGGTTTCATTAGAAGCCGGTAACCGGTGAAAATCGCCACCTACTTTGTCAGAATGTACCTCTTTCTGCCGCATACTCAAATTATTAAAAAAATTCATCAGGTTGCTGTCTACTTTAGTTAGCTCAGACAGCTATTTCAAAACTCATTGAAACCCCTGCTTTACCTGGTATATTTCAAGGTAAGATGCTCTGACCAGGTACTGCTGGTTCTGTGTCCTGGCAATGTGAGTGAAGATGTGTTCAAAGGAGTTTGGTATCACTCCTCTCAACACAGGATCTGACCGCACACCTGTAAAGTAATGCAACAAACAATTTCATTCGACAAGTGTTTTTATTAAAAGATTAAGATATCGCAATTTTTTATTCAAGGAATTCATGCTAACTCAAACAAATCAATTTCAAAACAGGTTCTCTACTGCATATCATTCTGGATTGAATGAAATTGGAAAATGTTGGACTTGTCTTGTTTAGTTTCATGTCCCTGTTCATTTTCTCCCTAAAATGATGTCTAAACAAGGAAAGAACAGGAACAACAAAATACCCTAAAATATATTACAGGTGTACAAGAGTCAAGACAGAAAACTAATAGTCTTCACTATAGTTGCATAATTATTATATGAATAAATAACAAATTTTGTAAAGCTTAATTGCAAGGCTGTGCTAAGAAAAATTATTGGAAGCCCAAAACTCTGAACCTTTGAAATTCAGGGTGCCCAGCACAGTAATTTTGTGCAAAAACTAAGATTTCCTTGTCGCCAAAGGCAAAAGTAAGTCCCCAGGGGGCCCTGGGTACTGCTAGAGTACAGCCCTGTTAAACCAACAGTACATGTCACAGTACCTTCCATGGTGAATGTTTTTCCTGTCCCTGTTTGACCATAAGCAAATATCGTACCTGCAAAGCAAAGAATCCTGTCACTGGAGGTAACCTTTCATACTAAAACAAACTCACAAAACAAAAGTGATTATTATTTATGAGCAAATTGTACTATATTTAATAATAATTATTTAAATTAAAAACAGATGTTGATTGTCAACTCACCGTTGTAACCTTCCAGGACAGAATCCACCAACTGCCTAAATGTTTCATCATAAAGATCTATCTGTTTTGAGCTACAGTTACAATAAAATGTATGAAAAAGGCATCAGTCAGTCACGTTTGGAGAAATAATACATTGTACACAATCATATGATTCATCTGGTTCTGTGACACAATGAGCAACCAATCCCTAGTTTTAAAATGAATACTGTGTATCAAATGGATTTTGCTGGAGGTGTTTCGTTAAAACTATATCATTTATGATTCTAAAATCATAAGCAATTTTTGCACAACAGAAACACAAAACTTGAAAACACTGACTAAACGTTTACTAACTACGGTCTATTTCCAGATTAGCCACCTAATTAGCTTTATTATATTAAGACACTTACCAAATTTATACAACGGTGGTTTCAGTCCACTTTTAATGTCATGTAATGTATGCAGTAACAAGATTATTAGTCAAACAGTGGACTAGTGTTGTCTAAAAATGAATTTTAGCATTCAGAAAGATATAGTCATGCTCTAATAATCTGAACCTTTAAAGTGCACCTAACACCAAAAATTAGTTTTCACTAAAATAAATATTTGCACCATTTGAAATGCATTGCACCTTTTCACCAAATCTTGACCAGTTATCTTGACATTTTATAGGCTGTAAAAGTTGCAAAATCTGGCCATCACCTGTCCCACGACCGTGTCAAAAGGTGCTCGGGTCTATTCTTGATTTGACATCACAAACTGATTTACATTCCATTAAGTCTTTGTAAACATGTATGCAAAGCAGTTTGTGACGTCAAATCAAGAATAGACCCAAGCCCCTTCTGACTTGGTCATGTACCAAATTAATGATGCTTCATTTTGTGTATATTTTAAAGCCCATAAAATAAAAGTGAAATGTTGATGTGACAGGTGCAAAGATTTATTTTAGTGAAAAAATTAGTTTGGTGTTAGGTGCGCTTTAAGCAGCAACAATCTCAATCGATCAAAGCCAACTGATTTTGAATCATAACTTTCTGGATGCAAAGCCAAACTCATCAGCAAAACATCGCATTAATTCTATTAGAATCTCTCATGTGAAACCTCCTCCTGAACACCTCACCATGTTAGGCAAATGTTCACTAAACAGAAATGAATGGTGCCAGCAAGAACATTAATCAATATGGTAGATAGAAGATTTGAATAGATTTCAACCATCCATAGTTGAATTTGCGCCATGTAAATAAATAAATATTATTATCATTAGACGGCGATAAATGAGTGACTCACTTCCAGTCATAAACAGAATCATAGGTAAACATGCGTGGAACTTCCTCCCTCTTGGATGGGTTTGTAATCTCAATTGTTCCCTTTTTAACATTCATCTCTATTATCCTTTAAAAATAAAATTCAATTCAATTAAAAACACTAAAATTAATATCATGAATTTTGCACAATGCCAAATGCTTAAGGCCCAAATAGCGATCAAAGGCTTGTTTCTTCTTATCATGATACTACCACATGATTAACCATTCATTTACAGGTATAACAAGAACTGCAGGGAAAATGAACACCAAGATAAAATGTCTTGATTGTTTGATGAATTCTCCCGTTCCTGATATGAGGGGGGGGGGGGGTCTCAGGTGAAAAACCCTATAAGGTCAGCTACATGACCAGTGCAAATCAATAGAAAATTTATAATGGTTTGGTGGGAACAGTGGGAATTTGACCCACTGGAAAACCTTGTTGACACCACAAGTTGACACCCTGCCTTACAAAGAAACTCTGAGTATGATATGTCCATTTATGTATCAGGAAACAATAAGGGAAGCCAATATAAACATCCATGATGGGTAAATTAGTTATATTAAACAGAAAGAATAATATTTGGAGGGAGGTCACATAATGTGATGTCTTTTTTCTGACATTTCAATGAGTAATAATTTGTTATTGTAGTCCATATGCAAATTTTCTCCTATGTACCTTTGGTGTCCCTGTGCTATTTCTTTTTCATTCATTGGACGACATCTTACAACCACCTTCACAGACTCACCAGCCTTTTTACCAGACTGAAATCAATAAAAAAAGATAATTTCATGAGAATGCCTGAATAAGTATACAAAAGCATGTGAGAGAGCATTTGCAGTCTTCTGTAAATAAGTGACTGGCATGCTTGAAATTCATCATAATCTCCGAGAAAATCAATGGTTTGACTCAGGCTTATTTACTTCTCTCTCTTTTTTAGCTGCCCAGTTCGAACTTTAATTTTGTACCCTGTTAAGCTTATAATAGACCTTTCCACAGTTTATGACACCATTTTGACCGGGGGCAAACACAGCTAAAATTACAGTAAATGTATGGGAATTTGGTTAACTTTGAACTGCTGTAATGCCGCTAGAAAGAGGCAGATTTCCAACATTTGCCTCTACTTTAAATAGTCTTATTGATATCATCCATTCAACAGAAAATAAGGCCATTAAAGAAGGTATGGCGTCCATAAATTTGAATTATAGATCTTCCCATGTGGCTTCTAATTTTGCAGTAACTTGCATAAGTTCAATTTGAAGGGCTTGTTTGAAATTATGAAATTATGGTCATTTACAGTCGTTGTAGCCTGAATCTGCTTCATGAAAATAATCTCAGTACAAATGTCTTTTAAAAGGCATTTTCACTTTGAAAATCTGCCTCTTTGTAGCAGCATTACAGCAGTTCAAAGTCAGCCAAAATCCGCTACATTTACTGTAATTTTTTAATTTTATTTTTGCCGCCAGTCACAATGGCGTCATAAACCGTGGAAGGTCTATTATTTTGAAATTTAAACGACACTGGAGCTCCAAGGCTATAAAAGTTTCCTGTGCACTAGACAAATTTTACTCTCGGGACAGAGACCTGATTTCTGGTATGGCAAGGATATAAGTCTTAAATATCAAAAAGATGTTCGGAAGAAGGTTGCATTTCCAGTATAATTTTTAATGAAACGGTCATAAGCTTCAACAAATTGAGGTTAAAAATTTTTTTCAAAATATTACAAAATGGTAGAGACGCTGTCCCTAATTTCTTATAATAATTCGCCGAAAAAAATTATGATAATGACAGCAGAAAAACAAAACGATGATCAGGAAATGGTAGTCAATTCATTTCACGAAGTTTATGTTACGCCGCCGCCTGTTAGAAACAGAAGATGTTTTCCGACTCACCATGGCGACTGATTTGAAGTCCGCAACAAGGTCTCGTCCTTAAACCCAAACGTCTAAAAATGCGCTTTCACGCCAAGAACATAAGTTTTCTTTCTTTTAACCATGTCAGCGTTAACGCTGAAAGGCGCAAACTAAGGTATCTTCGTCTCTATTTCGGAAAAAAATTACATAGCCAGAGCCAGAAGGCCGCCATATTTTCTTTTTGGTGCCAAGGCCCTCACGGCCAAATGCTACACTCTTTGCCCAGTCCCTCAAAGAATTTGTGCAGGAAATGCAGGAGTTATGCGAATCGGCGAAAAATTGCAATTGTGTTTCAAAAAAATTAAAGAAAGAAAGAAAGAAAGGTTTGGATTGTAGCATGAATCAGAGATGCTTTTGTCGCGCTATCGCTTCTGCCGGCAAGGAAAGCGCTTTCATTTAGGCATTTTAGGCGAGTTGGAGCTAGACTTCCTGCGCATATCTTCTTTTTTTTTTCTTTTTGACAAATGACCTCGTAATCATCTGGGACAGCACCCAGGTTCGAGTGGTCCATGGATAAATTAATCTCTCTATAGAGCCAACGAAATATAACTTTTGAAATAGTCCCAACGCTGGAATATGTGTCGGCGCTGGATAGTGACCAAAAATTATGTAATCCAAGGCCATCCTCTCTCTATAAGATAATGGTAAAATTGACTGCAGTCTCTCGCTTCACTACTTTTGTTACGTCTGAAAGACTGAAATGTCGCGGGGCAATTCTACCTTGATGAAGAAACATAACTGTTGATGTTACTTTATTTATCTTGTAAACTTATACTCCTTTCAATTCTGAGTGACGTTTTTAAATTGTATAATCTCATTATCTTTTGCTCCTAGATGTTTTGATTTGAAATATGTTCCTTCTAATCCTGTATTCTTTTGTTTCTCGGTGCTTTGATTTGTACAAATGTTTTCTCTAATCCTAACACTTTGGATTCCTGTTGTTTTAAAGAGTGTAAATGACAATCGCACAGTCACTTTACACGGCAGTAGTTCCCTTCAGTTTGTTCTCCACCCTTCCATTCCTTCACACTCTCCGTGGGGTCTGAACACAATGTAACTAATCTACATGCATCTCTTTATATGCTCCTCTTCAGTTACCGGTAAGTGCTTGTCGCCATTCAGTGACGCGTTTTACAAGGCTACATTCTGTGAAGAACGAGAACCGAAAAGGTAAGTCCATTTTCTTGGGGCGTGCTGCAGCTTGCCGAATGAAACAGTGGCTGTCGTGTGCGAAATCTAGAAACGTCACCGCCCTCAGAAAAATAAACGCATTGAGCGGTATTTGATAAAAAGGCTTCTAAACGATGGTGCTATTATTGATGTTAAACGTTATGTTTCTGTGCTTAGAAGATGCTCTCAGGCGTCTCGCGACCTGTGTTGCTAACTGACGAGATAGCGAATGGTAAACTAAATTCGCCTACAGCTTGAGCGTGTCGGTTGATTTTCAATGTAAACATTTTGGGCGCACGCCCCAAAGTATGGTAAATGTGAAGCCAATATTCATTCGAGTTAGATGGAGCGCCTTGTGACCGAATATTGGTCTTGCCTCTTGAGGGACACCAAGGATCGACTTTTTCAATTCCTCCAAAATCATGATTTGCGACCCAGCCACCTGAAACGCATAGGAAACGCCCGGATCTTTCCAAAACAAACTATAAACAATACAAACCGGCTATATCTTCTAAATACTCAATCTGTCTCTTAAGTGTAGTCTGCCCATAGCCTGTTAGTTTTCTATTATGAAGTAATATTAATTTATGTTTTTTTATTATGTAATATATGTATCATTTATACAGCCTTTTGCACTTTACTTTCTTTAAATGTCTATGTACATGTTCATGCCAATTAATTGTCCGTGGCAGTGACCAACTCGAAAGCTTAAACTACTTTGGTCACTGCGCACATTTGCTTTTTATCACTTGTGTAGATTAGTTTGCTGACTTATCTCTCTGCCCTTGTAATGTACTTTAATGTAGAAATGTTTCTAAATAGTGAAAAAAAGAATAAACTGAAACTGAACTAAAACAAATCAAATCAATTTGGTTGGCGCGGGGAGTGGTTGCCCAAACTCCGAAGCCAAGAATTGGAAATTGGAAGTGTTGGCATTTGAGGAGAGGGGAAAACCGGAGTACCCGAATAAGAACATTCTTATCTTTGCTTCAATGTCCCCTGGTGAGCTTCGTCCGATTCAAACGCCATTTTGTCGATATTTTTTACCCGCGTAACTTTCTTTTGGTATTATTGACAGTACTGCCGTTGGATTGCACTTGTCAAAAATGTCCACCAGGTCACATCATAAGGTCGGCGTAACATATAGCTGGCTTCTTGTCACGCGAGCTTTTGATCTGCCAGTAAAACTGTAAATTTGGGACTGAAAACAAGACTCTTTATGCATGGATTAAAAAAGCGTAACCCCCCTGCCAGGAATTTTCGACTGAAGATTTTGGCCAAATGAAAACTGTTTTCTACTTCTGTACCTTCATAACAACGAGTTGTGGGAAGATTACTTATGTGAGCATATGAGGCGCAGTTTATTGTTATCCACAGTTCACAATTCGGAACTTTACCATTTCATGCATTATATGCACTAGCTATTCGCTTTGCCAATCAAAGGTTGATTTGCCCTGTGGTCGTCATGCGGCTCCCACAATGCTGTGGGGAGCCGGGGTTTTTAAAAAACGCCACGTTTGGCTGCCATGTGGGGTAAAAAGAAGGCGAGTAACAAATGGGACTGTCCTCTGTGGTCGCTGCCGGGGAGTCTATGCCATGCTGGGCCATGCTGATTACTCCTAATACCTGGTAATAACAGGTAATTACGTAACAACTGTCTGTGGCTCTCATTTCTTCAGAAATTAAGCAGTACTCCTTCGCGTGGTATTGGGCATACTGATGAGTAGTTGATGATCGAGCAGTGACGAGTAAAGTTGTTTGTGTGGCTCTTACCTTGTTGCTTCCAATCGTTGTCCAATACATGCAAAACTGATGTGGAGCCAAATCCCCTTTCGCAAAAGTCATCCTTTTCAAAAATATCAAATAAATTTTTCTCTGTGAAGAAAAAGCAATAACCTTAAATGAATATAATGCATCACTTTGATTACAAGTTTATGTTTACTTATATACTCGCCGGATAGAGCAAGACTTAGAAGATGCGCCGGTTTGCTTGGCTTGATACAAACTGGCCTAGTGTTTTATGAGGAATGCTCTAGAAAGACTAGAATCAAGCGTATCAAGTTTCTGAACCATATAATGTCATCAGGTCAGCAAGAGACCCTCAATGTGCCCATTTGTGGTTTACTGAAGCTTCGGATTTACTCTGACACTATCAGTAATCTCAGAGTAACAGAAGATGGAAGGTTTCGCCTCCTGATTGTCGATGACCAAAAACAGCTGGCGGGTCTAAAAAGGTCATACAAATATTTACAACTGAATAGCAGCTATAAAGACTATTCAGTATCGGTAACTCTAAGAGGTTTATATCATCATTCTTTCACGTGATGCACTGTGGCGCTAAGCAAATAACTTCTCGTATCGCTTTCTTGGGAATGCAGCGGGGAGTATGGAGCCACGATCATTTCTTGTAAGGTTCCAGTCCTGTCCCAGAACTCCCTATTTACTTCGCCCTGCATATGGTGGGGCGGAAGAAGAGAGAGTCCTGTACAACTTGCAGGCGCATGCTCGGAACAAGCCAATCAAATTAAAGTAGGCACCAGCCTTTTGTTGTTCATTCCTGTCCATCCAGGTTTCGCGGTCAGTTCCGCGGCAAATTGGCCATGTTCTAAATGAGTGAGGGCCTGGGAATGAGTTTTAAAATTTATCGATTGGAAAAAATGTGTTTACACTGCATGAAAGAGCATCTCAAAAATGGCCACCTTACCAACTTTGACGCTGCTCAGTTGAATTAGAGCTGAAACAAAAGCTTTTGAAAATTGTGAAAATTAGAGACTGTATGGTTTGGAGGGATACACTTTCCGAAATAGAGACATTTGTATGGGATTTTTTAAAGATCTAAATGCATGTCAACTGGCGACTTTTCTACCAAACATGGTCAAACTTGCTGAAAGTACTTATTTTGAGATACCCTTTCATATGAGAATCAATTTAGTTCAATGCCATTGATTTTCAGTGAAGTTTGGATTCGTTCCCAGGCCCTTACTCATTTAGAACATGGCCAATTGGAATACAAAGTTGCACTTCTTCTTCTTCTTCTTGCTGCTGCTGCTTCTTGAGTGCTCTCGTCACTTTCTTGAGTGCCTTATAACAGAACAAAGCACGGTTAAGGCATTTTTATTTGTTTAATAATATAGTTTTTCCCACATTTGCAGATAAATTCGTTTCAATTGGTGAGAAAACTGGGCAAATTATATTTTCAGCTTGAGCGCGCGGAATGGCGTCAGTGATCATACATGAATTTTGTCGCTGCGGAATAAATCGCAGTGACGGGAGAGTGAAACAGGACACACGTCCCAACTGACATCATTCCCCCTTAGGACAGACACAAGGGGTTGTTCACTGCCAGAGTTTCGTTACGTCCTTAGTAGTTCTTTTCCATCACACAGAGTCAGATTAAGTGTACTTTGTAAAAAAATCTTCTTAACGGGTGGCTAAAACCATTCAGTTAAAACAAGCAGAACTTGAAATTCGTGCCGTCAGTTCTATGGTATGACTGTACTATTTTAATCGAGAAGTTTATTTTTTGAATTGTGAAAAAGGCCAGATTTGTAACGATTTTGAAACTGCACGCGCAGACAAATGGCGTCATCCGCGTACTTAACTACCTAATATGGCTTTTTTTTTCACCAGAACAGGGGGAAAATGGCGCCGTTCCGAGCATGCGCCTGCAAGTGGTACAGGACTCTCTCTTCTCCCAACCACCCTATACGAAGCGGAGTAAGAGAGAAGTAGTACTATGGGCTACTATAGTAGCCCATAGTACTACTGAGAGAATAGGCCATTTCCGAATTACCTTTGGCCTCCTTTTCAAAGCGAGGCCTGGTGCACAACCATTCATATGAAAATGAGTCTAATTTGCATTTGAATGGAAACTAATTTTTATCAAAAGATGAGCACCAGGACTCGCTTTGAAAAAGAGGCCAAAGGTAATTCGGAAATGGCCTATTCTGGCCCGGTGATAGGACTAGTAAGGTTCCCGCTGTTAGAACTGAAAGGCTGGGACCGAGTGGGCGCGCACGCGACCATGGGATTGTCTGGGGGAACACGTGTTGCCAAGAAGCATTCAAGAAGCAATCGCGTCTCTCCACCCCCTACAAACAATCACACAATCTCTCACGCGGCACTCTCGATCCATGGTCTTTTGCAAAGTGAGCTATATTCTGCAGGGCAGCCTTCAGTACTGCTTGTGCATGCGCCAAACTGTGAAACTATCCCTTTAAGCCCGATAAAACACGTGCTGCGAGTTTTTTTTGGACAGCTTCAAAACGCATGCCACAGGGATTTAGATAAGTGACATGAATGCATTAAATAAAATAATTATTTCTCCAGGGAATGAAAGTTGTTCGGTAAACAAAGTAAATTGTATTCAGCTTGTAAACGTGCTTGTTATTTTGCCGTTGTCGAGGTATTCTGCTGTCGTATTTTACTTAGCTTGCATACAGGTCCTTCATTTGGGCAATTCATTCAGAGAGGTTTTTTGCCTCGATTTGCTTTCGGATAGTGCGCGGCAAAAAACCTCTCTACGTTGCTCAAATGAAGAGCCTGTATGCAGGCTACAGTTTGCTTTTTCGTTTTTGTTATCGTCGAAGTGTTTTGCTCTTTTTGCTGTCTTCAAAGATATTTTTCTGTCGGGGTATTCTGCTGTTGGGGAAGTTAAGGCGTTTACATTAGCTAGTATTTGCCTGTTAATTTTAACGCGGGTAATTTGGAATGCGAATTTTTATTTATTTTACTGTTGTTCCAGGCTATTGTCTTAAAGGTATTTCACCTCCATAGTATTATTTATATAAAGAATGTTGGTATGGTTTTATATTGATTGACAGTTTTTACCGGGTTTGAAAGGTCGTCCACCTGACTGACTTCTGCAAGGTGATAACGTGATATAGGATGTAAGGATCATGAATTATTAATGAGGTTTTGAAACTCTTTTCACCAGTAATGACGACGTCAACTACAGACCAAATCTTGGAGAAAATTGGCAGCTTTGGCCGCTATCAGCTGATACTGTTGATCTTTACAAACGTCATTGGCTTTTTCTGGTTTGCATGGCCGCTTTTGGTGACTACATTCGTCGCCGCCGAACCGGGCTGGCGTTGCGTCGGTAACAGTAGCGAGTGTAAACTGAACGGGACCGTTTACCCCGGGGCAGACAACTACCACGAAAGGTGTAACATGTCCAGAGAAGCCTGGACATTTGATGCTGAATACACATCGGTGGTCACTGAGGTGGGTAAGAGTAAGCTTTCTTTCCCAGGTCTTCTCATCGGAGGAAAAGAAACAGCACTGGGGAGGAGAACCCTTTATTACGTCACTTCGCGGGTATTTCCATTGTAGAGTTAATATCTTAGGCACATGACTGTATTTAGTGTGTGGTAGCTATCTTATTAGAGAGAAAACAAGTAATGATATGTCCTCTTAAGTGTTATCTCTTGGAGTTCATCTTTGCTGTACATCTTAGTTACCACATTTATCATATGTTATAAATTTTACTCACTTTATCACTCGTTAAGCCCTGGCCAAACGGGAAATATTTGGTGAACAAACATCATCAAACATTGTTTGGTGTCCAAACGTGCTGATGTTTGAAGTCCTGGCCAAACGGTTATGAAACACGACCAATAACGATCAAACAATCAAAGACTATCAAACAAGACCAAACAAGATGCCAAACCGTAAAATGTTTGGTCACTAAGCATCTTCCGTTTAGCAGGGGCTTTAGTCACAAAAATTTGTCCGTCTGTGCTCCGCTTAACTCCTGGACACGGTAGTATACTCACCTAGCAACACGATTTTTTGTTTTGTTTTTTCTTTTTAATTACTTCTCAACGTAACCTTTCTTCAATCAAGCATTGAGCGTAACCTTTCTTCAATCAAGCATCTGGAATGCTTTTTTAATTTGTTCTAAAAGAGCTTAATGGTATTGTTCAAAATGGAATAAAATATGGCCATTCTTTTTTATTCAAGCGACAGAATCTTTACTTTTTTAACTGAGTTCATGGGTAACAATCTGGCCATCGCAAAGGAATCGGTGCTGACGTTAGAATAGCGTTTGCCTTTCGTCAGAATAAAGCATTGAGTCAGTAATTCTTGAATCTCTCTTTACGATGGCCAATTCATCTTATCAACACAGCTCGGTTAAAACCAAACATTCCTTTGATTTTACTCCGCCCACTGACTCAGTATATGTGTCTTAATAATTTTAATAAACTAGCCCCCCACCCGTAATTGTCAAATATTATGCTCTGAGAGATAGAGTGCTTTTCAATTGAGTGTCGTAAAACCAAAACCAAAGCAATTACTCTGACCAATAACAACAAAAACAAACAGCGCAATGAGCCAATCAAAATGCGAAGCAATTACATGTAGCCGGCGCAAAGCGCGGGAAAATACGGGCGTGCAAGTCACGATTGGTTTTGGTTTTGCTTCTCATTGGTTGAGAAAGTGGCGCGAGTTTTCCTGGCCAATCACAGAGCGAAGCAATGCAAAACCAAAGCAAAACCAGAATTACTTTCGACACTCAATTGAAAACCGCTCTATACTACAATAAACTAATCTCGACAACAATCGATTTGATGGCGGTTATTCTAGCATGACGTCAATTATTAATGAGCATTAGCCTTAACTTCTACTTCATTCTTGTTATTGCAGTTTGACTTGGTTTGTGACAAAGCACTTTACGGAACCATTGCTTCCTCCTTGGTGTTTGTTGGTTCACTTTTTGGAAGCATGACTTTTAGCACTCTTTCAGACAAATTTGGAAGACGACTTGTCATTTACTTCTCTGGATTTCTCGTTGCCCTATTCAGCTTGCTGTCCGCGTTTCCTAATGTTTACTGGCTGTTTGCCGTGTTTAGGTTCGTCGTTGGCGTTACGCTAGGTACGTAATTACTTGTGATTACTCGTAGGGAGCATGGTTATCAAATTAATTCGCACACGTCATGAGAATAAGGTAGCCTGCGAGACAGAAGTGTTTCGGGGCGAGCGAGGGCTGAGTATTTTCGTGAAAACGATCCTGGGTTATGAACAAGGCAAACAGGGAGAAAAGCAAACGTGACTAAGGGTGTGGGCGTCAGACAGAAACACGATGCAGTGGGGACAGCCCCTTTCCCTCCCCCCTTCCCCTCCCCCTTCCCTACCCACTTTGATTCGTTCCAACTCGCCACGGCTTGAAAGTGTAAGATGGTGGCCTAATACACTAACGACTATTTTAAACGGCACTCGCAATGACAGTGACAATGACAATGACAATGACAGTGACAGTGACAGTGACAGTGACAGTGACAGTGACAGTGACAGTGACAGTGACAGTGACAGTGATAATGATAATGATAATTGCCTGAACTGCAGGCTATGAGTAAAGAAATCGCCAACCAAAGGATATTATTGGCTAACGGAAGTCACTCTACCGATTGACCCTACTGAGAGATTTCAAAGTAACACTTAAAAAACAAATGCATTTACCGCTCGACTTTTAACTGGTCGCCTTTCAGACCTCGATGAAGGAAAAGACCGTCTTCGCCAAGTCTATAGCATAGGGTCAAATGTGGTAAAGGCTTGGTCAAAGGTAATGCGCTTTTGATCGATATCAGGTAAAGCAAAAAAGTGCTCTCAAATGATGCTTTGATTTGTTAACAACTGCCTTCGATGTACATCCAAAGTATAATAACTTTGACGCGAATTAAAAAATATCAAAGGAATGTGAAAATGTCACCGCCTCAACGCCTCAAAAGTAGTCAAAGAGTTTTTTTGGCACTTTTGTCACGCTTTTTATACAAATTGAGGGATATCAAACTTGAATTTTGCAACAGTGTATGGTTATGGTTAGGGTCAGCGGTTGATCAAGGTGGAATTAAGGTTGGGTATGTATGCGGTGAAAAAGGAGTGCGTAGCATCTCAGCTTCTTCATTGTAACTAGTCATCCAGTTCCTCTTTAATTTTCCTTTTGTTGTTGTTGTTCTTGTTTGGGATTCAGTTCTAGTCTCACGAGGCCTTAAGCCTGAAATTAGCTGTACTAACAGGCTCCCAACGGTATCAAATAGATTCTTCTAAACAATAGTCTGTAACAGCTTTGAAATCAGTATGCCAAACATTGTACTAACTTTGAACGGTACACCAAAGTGCTGCATGCTCAATAATTTTGCTTGAATATAAGAAGTAGATTGCGAAATTTGTTGAAGTTAAACGATTGGTATACTTGTCGACATCAGGTAGTGTGGGAGAAATCGAATACAAAACATTATGGTTATAGAAGGAAGAGATTGACAACAGTTGAGGTCAACTAAACCGAGTAATTTTAAAATGTTCAACGTAAACGACAAGAAAGATTAAAATTCTGATTGAAATTGCCTTTAACTCGTTGAACATGTAATTTATTTACTATAAACGATAGGAGAACCTCTAGCTCTTTCGAAAATGATACGTACCTGGCAGGATTTACGGCTTCATAATTATGGCATTTTACCTCGTTTCATTTAGTCTGTAGCTTCTTTAAACGTTTTATTTAAATTTTGAATATTTTAAAATTACTCCGTTTAGTTACTAAACTACGCATTGATTATTTTCGTATGCTTCTTTTTTATTGGTCGGTTATCACTGACATCACTCTCTTCTCATTGGTTCCTCTTAACACGATTGTTCTATGTCTATATAAGTGCGACACCACCCGGATTGGTCGGTTATCAATGACGTCACTCTATTCTCATTGGTTCTTCGTAACTCTATTGTTCTATGTCTATATAAGTGCGACACCACCGGGATGGTTTGGACGGATTCCGTCAACGCACGTCGCTTTTACTCCTCTTTCTTCTTCCAACCCTTTTAACGATGGACGCGCTCACCCATCCATGTGCCATTTCATCCGTTCACGCGTAAGACAGACTGGCTACCAAATCTTCATGCCAGTTTCACTTGAACTTTTTTATCCACTGATCCATCCATTTATTTATCCACCAGCTCATCCATCATCTCATCCAGTTATCCATGCACCACTTCATCCGTTCACGCGTAAGACAGGCCGGCTACCAAGATTCCAGCTGCCTGGCGTCTAAATCTTCATGCCAGTTTTACTTGAACTTTTTTATCCACTTATAACTTGCGCGTTTCAAACCCTTCAACTGCTGTCCCCATGCGTGTTGCATTGCATGTTGTACCACTTATGGCGTCATAACTTGAGAAAAGTCTATTGGCAAAATTCAAGAAAAAACCATTAAGGCCGCGCAGGACACTTAATCTCATTACGTGTTTATTTATTTAAAGAGACGTGTGACCCACCGATATGTTTCTCCTCTCATCAGCCGGAGGAGTAAGTATGTTCATATTGATCTCCGAGTTTGTGGGTGTACGCCAAAGGAGCATGATGGGAACGTCCTTGTGGTATAGTTGGAGTTTGTCCCTAATGGTCCTGGCTGGCCTGGCTTACCTCATTAGGGACTGGAGAACGCTGTGCATCGTGACTGCAGCGCCAGCAACACCATTTGTCGTTGGCTACTTGTAAGTCTTTCAGTAACTAAGCTCTTCTTAAGGATATCTATAGATACGACGCACGGTGGGGTAGATGAGACCCCATTAAAGGGGCACTGTCACGTAATAGGCCTTTTATTTCCGAATTATCGTTGGCCTCTTTTAGAAAGCGAGTCCTAATGCTGATCCTAATGCTGATCTTTATTTTCATATGAATGGTCGTGCACCAGGCCTCGCTTTGAAAAAGAGGCCAAAGGCAATTCGGAAATGGCCTATTGGATATGATCTAAAACATGTATTTACAACAGTGGTTGTCTATGTCCATGCACGGATGACGAGGATAGAAATGATTTGAAATCTTCCTTTTCCTGTTCCTGTGAAATCTCCCTTGAAATCTCCCTTTTCCTGTTCCTGTTCCTGTGAATTTGAACAAACTTATAACCAGAATTACCGTGATAACACCCCTTAAACTAAGTGTTCATGGTGTAGTGTGACCAATATGACTGGGAACGAAGTTTTCGGTTAAACTGAAATGACTGATTTCATGAAGCTCAAACTTTTCCGAACTGAGGCCATTTATGATGGTATACAGTATTCAGGCTTGCACCCCTTCCGAATGATAGAGCCAAAATTCATCACCTTCCCTTCCTCTGACAGAGCTAAAAGTTAGGGTTTGCTTCTTCTCTAGTTTTACACCAGAGTCTCTTCGCTGGTTGATCGTGAAAGGCAAAACAGGCGAGGCCTTAAAACTCTGCAAGAAAGTTGCAAAAGTAAATGGGAAAATTATTTCCAAAGAGGAGCTGAATCTGGAGCTTGGCGAAGAAGAACCGGAAAGACTCGGAGACGTTCGAGATTTATTCGGGTCCCTGCAAATGGCGAAGACGACACTCATATCATGGTACTGTTGGTGAGCACAGTTTTTGATATCCTGCCTATTTATAATTTAGTAGTTCCTGAATTTTTAGCACTTGATTATTAAACAGAAAAAAGCTCTCTTTTGATTAGGGCTAAACCAGGTAAGTTAAGCCAAACTTTGTCACAACAGTACGCTAGATCTTTAGTTTCATTGTACGTTGAAGGAACAGAGATGAATTTCCATTTACATGGACCGATTCAGTTTAATTTATTTAATTCCAGCACGAGTGACTAGGCGATTTCTTTTCTTTCTGCATCGTTCATTGTTTGAGTGAACCATTTCACAATGAACAGACAAACTATTTGCAATTTTAAAAGCAGCATCATTTGTTAATTATTTATTCAAACGTTTATTAATACATCACCGAACCATTTCTGCTTATTGTATGCGTTTTGACGTTCTTGTACTTTTGGGGATAACTGTCACTGAATACATTTCTCTTGATTCTAGGTTTGTAAATGCCTTCGTGTACTATGGTGTGTATCTCAGCACGCCCACTATTGGTGGAGACATGTACCTAAATTTTTTCCTCACCAGTGTGGTCGAGATCCCTGCAATTCCAGCTGGCATTTGGATCTATAACAGGTTAGTCAAGTTACCCGAGAATTAGCCCCCTTTTAGTATTTGCTGCAGAAACGCTACTGTGGAAACTTCCCTTCCTACAACAATTCTTGCGGCTTATTTTCCATCCGAGAATCCGAACATATTTTTATTCTCCTAGAGAAACATATTGTTTCTGTAATTGTGTACGAAAGAAATGAAATTTTAGAGCAAAATGTTTCCAAAACAATTTCCTTGTTTGTATACAGGGCACTAACATTTTGGCTAATCAAGGTACGAGTAAAAGGGTGGATTTCCAGTGACATGTAAATTTTACGTTTGTGTGGACGTAACTTTACGAAAGGAAATAAAAGATATGTCAAGCTTGTGGAAAGTAAGTTAAGCATTTTATTTACGTACGTTAAGCCAGCTCGGTTCCCCTCTGTGCGCATGTAAAACGTACTCGGCACTGAAACGTTTCCTTTGTATTCACTCCTCAGCAAAAATGTTAAATACCGCTGTCACGTAAATTTTACGTCCTTTCGAACGGATATGTAACTGTCTTCACGCCCGGAAATAAAACGAAAGGATATGTTTCTGCATCATCGCCGTCGTAGTCGTCGTCGTCGTTGTCATCGTCATCAACGTCATCCTCATTGTCGTCGTCATCGTCGTTATCATTATCATCATGATTAGTATTATGTTGAAGCGATTTGTATAAACATGAAAAGTTGAACACTTTGAAAACACAAGTTGTACACTTTTTTGAGCACTTTTTAGGTTTAAGAAAGCGATTCCTATATCGTCTCTAAATTTATTTACGTATACGCAAAGCCAGTTAACCCATTGGCACCCGTGCCGGCCAAAACCGGCCGTAAAAAACTCCCATGCTTCAAAACATTGCAACTTTCTTAATCGCACGAATATTGCCTTAACTGTTAGTTGTGAGCACGAAATGGAATGCCCTTTAAATTTGGATATCCAATAAATGCAAGAAACGTAGCGATTTTTACCAAATATGGCCTTTTGAGTTTGGACAAGAACGAAACTGGCCGTTTTTAACGTCAAAGAGAAACAACAAAAATGCCCCTTTTTGCCTTCATGATTTTTAGGGAAATCATCGTCCAGAAACCAAAATTCAACCATCATAACGAAATTCAGTCCTTTTTCTAGCTTAGAAATGACTTTTTTTGTTCATATTCTTCTCCCGAGCGTAGATACAGCCTTTTGTTCCAGTGCATTCGGGCCTTCCCGACATTTTCAACATCTTCAGCGCATTGCATGCTGGGAACTAACGAGAATTTTTGACAGCGCCCGTTCCTTCCCCCAATTCTTTCACATATACCGACTACAGTCTACAGCCACTCCGACCTACCGCCAAAATTTCCTGCTCGTAGTCATCTTCAATACACAGAAATTCCAAAATATGTGGCGGTAGGTCGAGAAATTCATCAATAGTCGAGTCCCAAAGGTACTAAGTGTTCGACCGGCCAAATTCCCAGTTCGTCGAGTAATAAGCCAAATTCAACAACAAAGTATATCACCTTGCTCGATTCTTTGAGAAAGTGGACTCTTAGCTACCGTCACGCTTAATGATGCTCATCAGGCAGCCGCTAAAGATGAAAAATGGCTGTAAATTTAGCAGAAATCGCAAGCAAACCGAACTTGGGCCATTGTTGTCGCTTCACGGATAAAAAATAGCTACGTCAAAATGACGCTTTCAGAAACCTTGAGCCTCCAGTGGCTTAGGACAGCACCACTTTTCCCTGGTAGTTCAAATAAAGAGTCACGAATTGCTATTCATCGTTTATAGGTGGAAAATCACTCCGAAAATGTAAAAACCTGCAGTAGTCAATGGGTTAAATTTACGTCCATCTGTCGTCTCTATCTTCAAGCTTGTCGAAGGAGCCATCACATGATAGATTGAAGAAGAATTACGCAAAAATCTTTACACACCTTTGCTGACATCTTAAAATGTTTGTTTTCTCTATCTCGAGTGGGTCACACAGAAACCTTTTAGTGTCTGAAAGATCCAATCAAACTGAAAAGTAACTGCGCAATATTACAGCTTTCAGAACTTTAACATTCACACCGACACTCTCTAATCACGGCAGTCTAGGAGCCAGAGGTTTTAAAATGATCTCGAATCTCTTAATGCACAGGTTCGGTCGCAAGAAAGGTGTCATCGTTCCCATGTTGTTAGCCGCTGCCGGTGCTGCTGGTTCAGTTCTTTTGACAACTGACGACGAGTCCAATAAAAGTGAGTAAAAAAACTGCGTTAACTGCAACTACGATTATACGACCCTTGAATCCCACCGATATCAAAGAAATTTTCTTTACACGTGCCTCATGTGGGCCATGTTTCTCTTTACTAGGTCAACACTCAGTTGGAATTTTTAAAAGTAATTTCCTAGCACTTAAATTTGTAATAGTTAATTCCCTAATTGCACAGTTGTATACGAGCCTAGTAAGATCGCCAAACCACACTGGATTTAATTTTAATCAGTCGTAACGCCGAACTGGAATCGACGATAAGACGTCATGTTCAAGCACGTCAAATGCTTACAAACCTTTTCCATAATGGCGGGCGATTTCGATTGTTCCTTTGCATGTATGTTAATTAGCCTTACTAACCTCGCTTCGACGTAAAAATTCTATTGAATTTTGCACACGCTAACGAGGCTAGTAAGGCTAATTATCAAAGAAATAACAGAATGATTTGTCGAGCGCCATTATGAAAAGGTTCTATAATGACTTGAACTAAATGTAGATTACTATTGGCCATGTTCTGAAACGAGTAAGGGCCTGGGAACGAATCCAAACTCATTGAAAATCAATGGCAT
>JAEMWC010001243.1:105000-160000 GCA_016490735.1 Pachyseris speciosa | reverse complement strand
CTGCGGACTACATTAGCATTTAATGCCGCTCATTAGCATATCACATCGACTTATGCGAAATCGTTCCAATAACAGGTTTCCTACAGGTTTTAAAGGCATTTAAAATGGAATATAAAAAAGTCTATGAATATATGAAACTCATGTATTTGAACTGTTGATTAAAGAATGCAAAATTGTCGCCTTATTCGGTTCAACATGTGTCGTTTCTCAAAGGGTTGAAATAGAGAATAATCGTGAATTCAAGGAGTATAGTAATTAAATAATGCTTGCGTAGCAAGTTATAGGTAGATATACAGCTCACTAACTAGCAACTAATCAATAAATATACACAACGCAACGAAACAATCATACCTCGAAGTCAACAAGTAACGACGACGGCAACGGCAACGAGAACGTCACAAAAAATGATTTAACGAGAAAAAACAATCGTCTGTATGCGCATTTTAATGTCGTCTACATAGGTATTTCTGCGACGTCGTCTTCAAAAGAACAACGTGAAATGGCATAAGTCGAGGTATTGTAGAGAACGTCAGCGCATGACAGTGTATTTTTCATAATGTTTCTTTGCTTCTAAGCTGTTAACCGTAATTCAGTTTCTGGATATTTCGCCCACATTTTACAACTTCAAGAAGTTGGAAAAATCACCAAAGAGCTACAATAACGAGAAGTTATGTTTATATGCCGCTGTCATCGTCGTTTCACAAGTTCTCTGATGCCGTCCAATGTCGGAAGAATCGTGAACGTAACTTTGAGCGGCTTTAACTTCAACTTTCGGATTGGTTGGTTGAGAAGTTTGCGATAATCCGAATAGATAACTATATTTTGCAATCACAAAACAAAAAGACGTTACAAATGCGATAAAGAGAGCACGAAATTGACTGGAACTGCTATTAAATTACGATTTCTTTCTCATCGAGTCGCAATGTATTTAAAGCTCTCGTGTTCTTTTAATTTGGCCCACATCTTGGATCAGCCATCTTGGATTTCAAGATTTCTCACAATCCTCAGAAAGACACGATAATTTACCAAAACGTAACCAAAACAATATAAAAATATTAAAACGAGACATAAAAGGATGAACATTACTTCTAAATAGTTGACCCTATGTTATTGAAAATTGAAAGATTCCAATTCCTGCAAATTTGTCCAAATATAATTCCTACGGTAAAATCAACTTCAACGAAGGCTGACCTATCAGATAGATTTCGGGAGAACTCTCAGTCGTCATGCAACGGTTCTCCGCGAGGTAGCGTTGCGTGACCATCCAGATAACGGCTGCGTAAGAGACTACAGAAATCCGCGAGAGGACAAACGTACTTGGTACTTCATTGCATTAACTTGACTTAACTTGGACGGGAATTTCATCGACTGGGTGACGACGTATTTTATATCATCCTACACTTCTGTACCGGCGTTTGCGCGGTCGTAAACCACTGCGTAATCATTTACTTTATCATTGACGTAATCGTACTCATGATGGGGATCAGGCTGCAACATAAAACAAATCAGCACGTGAAAACAAAACTAACTGGACTGACTTGCAAAAAACTACTTGCGCTAAAGTAGCTGTTCCTCATCCAGTTTTCTGCCGTTCAAAATGTAGCCTAATTCAGTATAAACACTAAGAGTGTGTCAACTGCTTTCTCCTTTTCTCGTTCTTCCTTTCTCCTCGTACCCAGTCTCTCCCTCTCTTTCCTCTTCTTTTCCTGTTGTGGTGAAATTTTCGGGCTTGTCAGACCCAAAAAAGACGAATTCTGGACCTATTCCGGTCAAATGGCTGCAATTTTTGATAGGTACGTTTTCGCAAATCCAGTTAGATACAATGTATTATTGAAAGAGTGATATTTGCCATTCTAAGTCAGTGAGGTTTGAAGGTTACCTTTCTTTAGGGTTAGGGTCATTTCTCTTACTTATTCTTCTACTGCTTTTGTTAGGGAATACATATATTTCCACTCAACGTCTGGTCGAACTATGAGCGAATGTTTCACGCTTATCTGGTATTTGGCTTGGCAAAACGTTGATGCTCTTCACTGTGAGATTTCATTTGGCAAAGCTCCAATCTAACTCGCAATGGGATTTATGAATTTGATCAGATAATCATAACCGCAACAAAATTCTCGAATCTGATTGACTATCACCAGCTATGATTTCAAAAGTAACTGGACAGTGTACGCATCAAGCCGCCCAAATAACTGAACAGTACGCGCCATCCCGCGCGCTGCAAGAGGACAGTTGCACTTTACACAGACTCACATTATTCAGACCCCCAAATTGTTCCTGCAAGGCAATCTCTCGCCTTCTCCTTTCGTCACGTCGCCATTTCCTGAAAACATTGAACAGATCTGAGTAAACTATAGTCTGTTCAAAGTTATTGGTCCTTTCAACACTAATATTTCGAGATGAAACTCCGACTTTTCGGGACTACTAACCCTTCAACAGTAAGTAGGGACAGTCACTGTCCAGAAACGTCTGAGTTTCATCTTAAAATATCAGTGCCCAAAAGAGCAATAACTTTGAACTGAACTTAATCACAGATTTTAACAATAAATTATACGTTTGATGTCTTAATACTGACTCCACCTTTGGAGCTACTAGAGTAAAGTCGGACAAGTAGACTTAACTCCAAAATTGCTTTTTTGATTAAAAATGTGTACATTATTTTGAGAAGAATGTCAAAAAAAATTCAAAGTCGGGAAAATCGCATCACGCGTGTTTTGTGGAACTATAATGCACGCAGGTTACGTCACAAGCGCGTGCGCGCGCAAATGCTATAAAGAAAATAAGTTGAAATTATTTTGAATATTGAAGACAAAATTTGGCGAAGTGTCGTCAAATTTCATCAACTGACAGGTATGAAATCTCGCGAATATCCGGAACATTTTATAAAGAAACAAAAAAACTTGTTCCTCGTACATTGGTGAGTAATATAAGTACTTGAGAACTGCGAAAAGCACGAGCCGTTCTACAGGCACTTCTCTCGTGTTCTTACAAAATGCCTGGCTGGCTGGTAAATAACTAAGTTATTGACTCACTGACTGACTAACTTACGGCCAGGATGAGACCGCGTTTTTTTGTTGGGTTGCTGTTTTAAAAATAATCTGTGGGAGAAATCTACAGTGCATGGCCAAATGAATTAAAAAGTGGCTGTACATGAATTTTTGAACAAAGGATGCTCCGCCTTACCATATGAAGAACGCGGCAACCGCAGCTAAAACACCCCCTGCCACTGAAAATACGGTCACTGCAATCGTTTTGGTACTCATTTGTCTTTGATTCGGTGGCTGGGTTGGGTCATCTGTGGAACATTCATGACAACAACAGATTTTCAATTGAGTGTTCAAATAAAGCGCGTTTTCTCTGCATTTCTATATTTCTCCCTGTGACTGGTTGGTAAAACTCGCGCTACTTTCTCAGCCCATGAGAAGCAAGCATTTTCCCGCGCTTTGCTCTTTGGGCTCTTTGCGTCCGTTGTGATTGGTCAGAGAAATTACTTGGGTTTCTGGTTTTACAATAATCAATTGAAAACTGTTCTACTAAGGATCCCACCCCCCTCATAAAGTAACTATTCCTAGCTTTTCCGTGTCCCTTGCTTTGCCCAAACGTAACGAAGCGAGGAGTAAAAGCATGGAAGAAAACATAAAATTAGCTCCTGGCTACCGCAGTACACGTATTCAAGGATAACTAACTTTGAACGGCATGCAAGGAGGGCTGTCCGAAAAAGTAGGCGAACATTTAAATTATTAAATATGTGACTGATCATCGCAGTTATGAACACTACTTAAGCAGTAGTGAAAATAAAGCCTGAAAAAAATATTCAGGCTTGTACGGGATTCGAACTCACGTCCTCTGCGATACCGGTGCAGCGCTCTACCGACTGAGCTAACAAGCCATCTGGGAGCTGGTCGTTTTGTTGGTTCGTAATATACGCGTGAGTAGTGAATGTATGAGAATGAATATATGAAACTCATATATTTGAACTGCGGATTAAGGATTAAATATGTGACTGATCATCGCAGTTATGAACACCACTTAAGCCGTAGTGAAAATAAAGCCTGAAAAAAATTCAGGCTTGTACGGCATTCGAACTCACGACCTCTGAGATTTTCATTCTTTCTTGCGATTGTCTTGACTCTGGAACGTCGCTGGCGTTCTTCGAAAACCGACTGTGATTTATCTCAGATTTCAGGAGCAGTGCCTTAAGGTGAACGACTTGATCAAGAAAACTAAAGTGCATTATTATTAACATGTTATTCGTGATAGCGGTAATAGACCCATTCGGCTAACTCAATGTTGTATCCAATTCAAATCTCCTGGGCTTAAGATTCTTTGTGTATTGTATTTGCATTATAATGTAGCATTCATATTTAAATGATATGAAAATACCTGGAACAAAACGTTTTAATCCCAAAGGGTTTGAATTGGGTACAACATTGAGTAAGCCGAATGGGTCTATGATCCACGAACTCTCTTCGGTACAGTAAACAAACTTCTCCACAAGTGCGTTCCCATCAACTATCCCACAACCTGCGTTTCTGATAGTGATCTGGCTAACAAGTTTATGGAATTCTTTGAGGACAAGATAACAGTTCTTCGCAACTCACTAGAAGATATCTCAGATGATCTTTCAGAGTTTGATGACAGTAGATCATTTTCTTATCAATGTACTTTGCCTAGTTTCAGACCCGTATCTATGTCTAATATTTCGGAGCTACTCAGCAAGTCGACGATAAAGTCCTGTCCCCTAGACCCAGTTCCTGCTTCTGTATTGAAGCTATGCATCTCTGTGCTTCTACCAGTAATTGCTAAGACTGTTAATCAGTCTTTATCCTCTGCTGTCGTACCAGATTGTTTCAAACTCTCGTTGATTAATCCTAAACTCAAGAAGCCCCACCTCGATGCAGAAGATTTTGCTAATTTTCGACCCATTTCAAACTTGATGTTTATGTCTAAGCTCACTGAAAAAGCGGTGGCATCACAGCTGATAGATCATGTCTCTAGCAATTGTCTGGACGAGATTTTGCAATCTGCCTATAAACAACTTCATAGCACCGAAACGGCTGAAAGTGGTGAAATTGTTTAATGACATTGCTATTAAGATTGATAGGAATAAGACTGTTATTTTGTTGTTATTAGATTTATCGGCCGCTTTTGATACGGTTGATCATTTAATACTTTTAAATCGATTAGATAAACGTCTTGGTATCTGTGGCTCAGCATTGGCCTGGTTCAAATCATATCTGAGCGACAGATTTCACTTCGTCAGTATTCGGGGTGCGCGGTCTACCACGCGTCCGTTGTCACGCGGGGTGCTTAAGGGGTCCGTGCTGGGACCGATATTGTATCTACTTTATACCTCGCCGCTTGGGGATATTGTCAGACGGTACAATTTGGGTTTTCATTTTTATGCTGATGATACCCAATTGTACCTGTCTTTCAATTCCCTAGACGGGGATGAACAGGTTAGCTCAGTCGCTCAGGTTGAATCTTGCGTTCGGGACATCGACCATTGGATTGCTCGTAACAAACTCAAATTAAATAGAGATAAGAGTGAGCTGCTTGTTATAAGTGCTAACTACAGGCCGTACCCATCATTAGATAGTATCCTGGCTGGCGATTATCGTGAGCGTTCGTCTAATTCGGCCAGGAACATAGGAGTAATTTTTGATCAAACTCTATCGCTGGAGGAGCATGTAATCTCAGTTTGTAAGTCTGCCTTATTTCATCTAAGGAATAGTTTTAAGTTCAGGGAGTATCTACCTGTTGAAAGCACAAAAGCTCTTGTTCATGCCTTTGTTACTTGTCGACTAAACAACTGCAACTTGCTGCTCATTGAGTCACCAAAGTGTCTGATCATCAAGCTTCAGCGCATTCAAAATTGCGCCGCGCGCCTTGTAGCTCGACAGCCTAGAGCTGCGCACTCAAGGCTTTTCCTTATGGCGTTGCATTGGCTTCCGATGGAGCAGCGAATTGTGTTTAAAGTTTTATTACTGACATACAAGACACTTAATAACTTAGTACCCTCTTACATAAGTCAGCTTTTAGTCCGCTATAATCCACCAAGGAGTTTAAGATCTGCTGGAAAACATCTCCTGGAAGTCCCTAAAGCACATCTAAAAAGTTATGGAGACAGAGCCTTCTCAGTCGCCGCCCCTAAGTTATGGAATGATCTGCCCTCTGAAATTAAGCTAACTCCTTCGGTCGTTGCGTTTAAATCACGTTTAAAAACTTCTCTTTTTAGAATTGCTTTTAGATGATTTTTAAGTTCACATTTAATTTAGTTTAAATTATTATATATTTAGTTTAGATATTTATTTTAAGAACTGTAAAGCGGCATAGAGCTCTGTATATATCCGCTATATAAATGATGTCATCATCATCATTATTATTATTATTATTATTATTATTATTATTATTATTATTATTATTATTATCATCACACGGCAGTCCAACCACCTCCCACTAATATGGTGTAATTTGTACGGCCTTATTGTAATCACGTTGAAGGAATTCAACTGTGCGTTAAATACATGGTGCACAGTAGGAAAATTGAAGTACAAAAGTAAACGTTCATGATATTGATATACTTGCCTAATAAGAAAGCTGTTAAGCTATTGCATATATTTTGTGACATTTTACGGGTTGTGTTCTCGGCAATATTTCGCTCGAACAGCCCTGCTTATTAGAATTTAAGCCCGCGATCTTAAATTAAAAAAAAAAATGGACTTAACACGCAACTTTGACTTTTCATCGACAAAATTCGGAAATCTTCGGTAAAAAAGCAAACAAACAGTGTAACCAGGAAAATAGTGGGTTCTTCAGATATCATCGAAATTTCCGTACACCACTAAGCCCTCAATCCATTCCCTCTGTACCCACCTCGCTGTGCCCTGACTAAATACGATTTGCCAAGATTACTGCACTTGTGTTCTTTATTGCACATCTTAATGTAAACGTTATAGCTCTTCCTGGTGCTGAGTCCCTGCAGCACCGTGCTGTTTGTTGCTGCATCTGTGTGATATTCACATTTCTCTGTAAGTGGTCCTTCATTCAGATTATGATAGGCACACGAAATAAGGTATTGATGTGGAGTTCCCCTCCAAGAAGTGTCTTTGGTGGGCTAAAGGGGAAAACAAAGACTGCTCATTGATACAATCATGGTCAAAAAAGCCCTCACTGGGGCGGTAGCCTGCGAGCAAGCTCTCTCGGGGGGCAGAGATGATTCGCAACATCAATTGCATGCACTTAGTCGCATCGCCTTGACATCATAAAAAGACTCAAAGCTACTTGCAAATGGTCTATTTGACCACCACAGGCTGGGAGACTACTAGCGCAAAGTTCCCTTAAGTGTCACAAAACCTAAGCCTGCAGTCCAGCCAAACTTGTCACTGAGTAGGTGAAAACCTAGCTACATAAACCGGCAGTGTGCACTGTCTGTGACACAGGCTACAAAACCGTTCTTTGGGCAAAATATAAAATGCTGTCAAAACGAAGGTCGAACAATACAAAGTACGCGACTAATTCAAACAAACCTTCCATTTCACTGTAACATTCCTCAGCTTGAAATTGTTTGGGAACACCACAGATTGATCCTGCACAATCTCAGGTGGGTTAATGGGATCTGCAATGATTAATAAAGTAGGTTTTGCTGATTACCTACCTGCAAACAGCATCAATAATTAGCACAGGTTCATGGTACAGACATGAATAGTGAAAACCCATAAACTGTAATATCTATTGTAGAGATCGAGGTAGAGTCCTTCCGTTTTCCCATGCAGTTTTTCGTCACAATCAAGCACAACCCAATCATGCTGGAATCCACTTCATCACACAAGAACCATCTTGTTTTGTATTTAACTAACGATGCAATTTTGATAATGTTTTTTGAATTGTGTCATCACAAAGCAGAAGCCATATTTGTTTTCATAAATTTGCACCCGGCTAACAGGAACCAGGGAATAAGAGTTATGGTTCAAAATAGAAACTTAAGAATGGAAATGGAAACACTTTGCAAAACAATTACCTCTTGAAGATGAAAATAATTGCAATGGGCCCTTTGCAGGATGTCAGTCACATGGTGCAAAAATGCCACACTGGGACACAAACAATGCACTGGCACAAGACAAACAAAGAGCTTACATCATTTAAAATGGTAATTTTCTTTGTTTGTCTAGCCCCAGTAGGTTGTTTTTTTGGCATTTATGTACCATTTGACTGACATCCTGCATTACAGAAACACGCTCATTGAAAAACGTCACACGGGAAAATGCAAAGAAGCAAGAAAAAAGACAGAGAGCATGCGTAACTTCAGGCAGGCCTTTTAATCTTACTGTCAATCATGTAATCCCAGCATACGTCAATTTCACTGGTATTGTTCTTGCTCAGACTACCGAAGACAGAGGGCGTTGTGCCCACAAAGCATCATGGGTACCCACTTTTTTGTGATTCTGTAATGTGCAAAGAGCCCATTGCTGGAGTGACTAAGTCCTCCCACATTGAATAATTTTCGAATAATAACTAGCTGGGAGAATTTGTTTAACCATCAAGACATTTCATCTTTAATTTGGTGACTGTTTCTTCTTTTTCTCTCACGACCTTAATTACATCTGATAAGAGAATCAGATACTGTTTAAAAATCAGCCTGAGCCTTAACCATACCTCCAGCTGGTGTCTTGCGACAACGTCGATCTAACACCTCACTGTGCGCACTTCTGTGTCCACCGTTTAGAAATTGGACCATGAGATAAAAACAATAGGTGGTGAAGGCTTCCAAACCAGGCAGCCGTAAGTAGGTTGTTTTGTTTACTATCTCCCTGGTCTGTAAAATGAGAAGAATTGAGAATTCATTGAATTTATGCTATTATTTTCACAAACAGTACAATTCAACTGACATGAAAGGACACAGTCCCAGTCCTGAGAGTGAGAATTTTTAAAATTTATCAACCAGAGAACATCTGTGAAGTAAAAATCTAACTAAACGTTATGAACTGCAGATGGGGAGCGGTCAAGGGGACTTCAGATACCCTCCCCAGCCATACCTCTTCACAATGGATTTGAAAATGAAATGTATCAGTTTATCCAATGTGTTTGGCTTTAATTTCACTACTTTCATTTATTTTTTATTATCAAACTTAAAATGTAGACTGACACAAGCTATACTGTATTTTGACAGTGTCTTCAATTCAGTGGAAGTGAAAGAGTAATAGATATATATAAAAGCCTGAGATTAGATACAGATCATAGGTACAGTACATTACCAACCAGTTGATAACCACAAATATGATTCATCAATTGCAATAGCGATGCACACTATTACTAAAAATAGATTTTGTCACATTAACCCCCCACTGTGACTCAGACAAACATTGCAGTTTCCTAAAGGAAAATGTATGGGCGCGAGTGACAATTTTCGAAGAAAAACATGTAAGAATCGGTAAAATCATGGCATTTGCTTTTCAGAACGACGATAAACGGTTAGCACCAAACAATGTGGTTGGGATGAGTGCAAAACGGACTAGAGGTATCCAAAAAAAAATGTCCGAAAAATGCCTCAGATGGACAAGAATGTGGGAAGAAGTCTTTATTCCATTTCCAAAACCTTTGTGAAGTTGCAAGGTGCAAGCGTTAACTAGAAGCTTGTTCACGGGAATTCTTTACAGAGAGAAACATCTCCAGAAATACATATGTGCCAGAAGCATAAGCTTCTGTTTGTTGCCTTCATTGGCCCAGAGTA
Source organism: Pachyseris speciosa (assembly GCA_016490735.1). NCBI lineage: Eukaryota > Metazoa > Cnidaria > Anthozoa > Scleractinia > Pachyseridae > Pachyseris > Pachyseris speciosa. The sequence goes on along the minus strand of JAEMWC010001243.1, from coordinate 150,270 downwards.
AAGGGCCCCACTACTGATTTTTCCGATCCACTGAGCAAATCTCACACCAGCACAAACAATGCTTGTGTCCGCCCCAACTGAGCAGGGGCCCAAAAATTAATACCTTAGCCACTGGCAAAAATAGAAAACCTAATTGACAAGAATTTTGCCGAATCTATACCAACTGACGTGTTAGTAAAATCTGTAACGGAGACAGAGAAGGTAGCCTGCGAGCAAGCTCTCTTGGGGCTTGTTCACAGGCTACAGTGAAGGACTTGCAAGGGAAGTGGTGGAGTGATGTGACGCTTGCGCTACAGAATGACGCGTCAGGAAAGATGGTTTTAGATCAATAAAGGCTCTTAGACTATATTTTTGAACTTTTTGATGTCAGCGAAGGTCGAGAACATGATTTTGAAAATTGAAGATCGAAGTTTTCATGACGAAACTTAATGCTCCCAGAATCGTGTGTAGTCTGTACTATGATAATATCGGGCGGATTCCAGCTCTTATGAAACACTTCGTTGCATGATCACATAAATAGGTTCTGCTTAATTTTGTCGACCACGTTTTCCCTTTGCATACCATCAACTATTGAATTCTTCTGCAACAGAAAATGCAAACCTGGTCAAAAAAGTCAGTTTTCGATAATAGAGAGACTATTTATCTGTCTCCAGAAAGGAAAATTGAACAATCCCATGTGCGCAAAATGCCCACTTTGTTCAATTCATTCATCTGATTTATGTAATCTTAACATTTAAAGACAAAAATTATGCCATTTTTGCACAGTTAGCCCAACTCAGGAGTTTCCTTCATTATTCGGATCAAGAGTGTGGTGATGTCCACTCTTAATGCAGTTGGTCACAAGTTTCACAAGTTCGTCATGTTTTCCACTCAATTTCGAACCCGGCCTGCACTTCAATCACTGTTTTAACTACCCCACAGTGTTGTCTTCTGGTTCTCTTCCAAATCTGGAGAAGGCAACATTGTCATCTTTGGTTAGAATGGTTAAAGAGCGAAGAGAACTGCTCGCAAACGACATAATTTCAACTTGTGCTCTTACAGAAAAGCAATTTGTTTGTCTGAGTCACCTGGGGGGTTCCAATTTTGTGACATCATTGGTGTGCGTCGCTATTTTATAGTGAAAAAATTGTTTTCCATGTTTTTTGAGCCAAATCAAATATGTTACTCTAACTATTAACAGCAGTTCTGGTGATGTCAATGACATCATTCCTAAGGTAATGAAAGGAAATAAGTTATGGGACTGAATCAACACCACAGAGAGTTCCACAGAGCACTTTGTTGTGCCATTGCCTTGGTGTTGATTCAGTCCCATAACTAAAAGTGACATCACTGCAGTTGGGCACATCTATCGTTGACCGACCTATTCTACTCTTAGGAAGGTTTAACAGACAGTTGATAGATTGAATAATGTGGAAAACAAACCTTATTAGCTGTATTCTGATTTAAAGGGTGATATAACACAGTGTATACTGTATTGGAAACTCCCCATGTTGACCTTTCCTCCCATCTTACAGTTATTTCTCCATTATTCTCAACTATAACAGAGAATGCGAGAGGTGGCAGAGGAGTAACTGAAATGGAATGAAAGGTGCTTCAATAAAAGCTCTTTAAGAGACAGTAATCTAGCTTCACCTGTTCTACTGTGTTTTAGTATAAATCTACAAGCGTTCTATCATGAATGCCATCCTCTGATTGGCTACACTACTTGCTATCTATTCTGTGATAGTTAGTGACCAGCTGTTGTCAACAAAATGGTGGCCACTTTTTTGCATTTTAGAAGTGTCTGCGAGGAGGATTTGGATAATTTACTTGTTTAGTTTTGAATGACTAGTAGATTTATATTAAAACAATTAGATTATTCGCTCTTGATTTCTATCAGCTATCACATGATAGAAATCTCGAGCTTAAAATCTAATTATTGTTAAATGATTAATAATAATAATGATAATAATTTTATTTATATAGCGTTATTTCTACTAAGAAACCAATAACTCTTGACAATGATAATACATATGAAATATATAATTATGATAATACATGAAAATACCAGTAATAGATAATAGTAATACATAAAATATACAAAAGTCTATTATGTAAATAACTAGCCAATATACATATTTACAAGGAAAATAATTCTAATCAATAATAATAAAGAGTTAAAATGCTTCTTGAAAATAAATATATATATATGCTGTGCTGTACTGTACTGTATTGTGTTTTGCTGATTGTAAAGTTTATTTATAAATAATCATTAGGTCTATTTTTCGACTTTTTGAGGGTTAAATTTGAAACACAGTCCTGAACAATAACTTAAGATTTACCATAATTACTTGGGCCTGAAAGGCACCAAGCCTAGGAATGGGCTCCGTTTTTTCTTTGTGTTGTGAATTTCCCAGCGTACATGTCCAACATGCACCACTGCACAGAAGGGATAAACAGAAGGTCGGTCATCTTCACATGTCAGGCACCTGACTTGATTCACCTTCCCTGCAGTTGAGTGACCTTCCATGCAAAACTGCACAGAAGGTTGAAAGATGTTTTCAAAGCAAACCTTCAGTTCTTTTTTAATTTTTTGCTGCAAGAGATGCTTTGATGAGTAATTTCGGAGGTTTTTCTGACCAAATCTCAAATCCTAAACCGTTTGATAAGCGTTTTCTTTCTCAAACACTGAGCAGAAATTACATATCCATCGAAGTAAACAATGTGGTTACATACCTGTAGCCATTTTGTATAGGTAATCACATGATTTCAAGTGCAATTTGGAACAAATAAGCACAAGTAAATTTTTTCAAAGACTCACAAAATTGCACAAGCCCCTAGGGTGAGTGCAATTTGTGGTCTTTGAAAACATTTACAAGTGCTTATTTATTCCTAATTGCATGAGAAAAATCATGTGATTACTTAATAATATACATGAAAAAATTGTGAGATAGCTTCTTAACTTTGCAGATTGAAACAACACAACGAAACTATAAAAGTGAATCAAAACAACAGTTTTCTCAACGTTTTTAAAGCACTTTTAGCTGTAAAAACTGGCTAAACAATTACAGACTAAAACTATAAGGCTACTTTGTTTGCTAAGTGTCTATCAAGCGCTGTAATCATTACCTTCAGGCTTTCTAGTTCATTATCTTCCCCTTGTTTGTCCTTGTTTGTTTATTAATCTTGGTGTCACTCCACTGTAGTGTTGAATTCAACGGACTCGTAATTCCAATTACGTCGGTAATTCCCTTCTCTGGACAGACAGCACTGTAAAATACAGTGCTTTTAGTAGCCGTTTCTCCTTTTTAGAGCTGTTTTGCAGCTTCTCTGCTGTTATTGTGGTCACAAAGAAAGAAAACCTGCTCAAAAAGCCAGCCATTGTTTTCGCTCGCAGAGTCGCTTGCAGCTCTTCAGACTTTGCGCCATTCAAAGGCTGCAATTTCAGTTCCTTTGTTAATTAACCAATCAGAATTGTCTGTTGTTTACCACTTTTTTGCACTGAATTACCTTTTCTCTGCACTGAATTACCTTTTTTCTGCATCGTGTTTCCTAAAAACTGCATTTCTCTTAGCCAATCAGAATCGAGAAATTATATCATGTATATTACTAGGAATAAAATAATAACCTATTTTCACCTCATTAGCTATGTTGATGAGGATACCTGGTGTAGTGGTCACTGCCTCTAATGCAGATAACCCAGGTTCGATTCCTGGTAGGGGCAATTTCTGCGGGCTTTATTATTATTGTTATCAATGGTTCAGCTGTAACGGAGTTAAAGGGATATGTGTTGACAGGGTCTATGGATGTTCATAGTACAAACAAATAGACTCAAATTCATGATAACTGCATTGCATATGAGAAAAAGACAGAACTCTCTTTTCTTTTATTTCACAAGTTTAGGCTAATATTTTTTGTAGGCTCTTGTTTCAACAAACAATGATTGTGAATGGATAAACAAATTAAAATCCATACAGTATTATGATTCAAACATTATTTGGAACATGTATCCAACTACCTCGATCTTGAAACTATGGAGTTACAAGATTTTAAACACATAACATGACAGCTAACTAATTGCTCTTTAGATAATAATAATAATAATAATAATAATAATAACAATATCAATATTTTACTATAAAAGTTAACGTTAAAAAACAACAACGTTTCGACCGATCAACGGTCATTTTCAAGTTGAAGGATAAAATTGTTTAACATGTGCTTATATAATAATCAATTGTAAAATGCTAATGAGGTACTGACTAAAACTCTAAAATATTTGCATAGAAACAATACGAGAAAAATCGCGGCAATAATGGTAAGAACGCTAAGGCTAAAGAGACAATATTAAAAGTGAATAATTAGGTAAAAACTTTTGCGCGGATCGAATCACACTGTTTGTTCAGTTTTGGTTTAAGTTCACGAATAAAAAGCATTTCAAAAATCAAACAGTCTAATCTACTCTGACACTTCTTTAAAATCTTGAAATTTGTTTTGATGGTCTCTGGATCATTTTCATGCTCGTCCTTTGCGTGGTTGCCGATTGTTGATCACTTATGTTCCTCCACACGTTGATGTAGGTGTCGACTCGTGAAGCCGACATAGTCTGCATCACACAGACCACACTTATAATAATAAACAACGTTTTGTTGATTAACAATTGGAGGTTTGTGTTCCAAAAGAAAGAACACAAACCTCCAATTGCTTTTTATTCGTGAACTTAAACCAAAACTGAACAAACAGTGTGATTCGATCCACGCAAAAGTTTTTACCTAATTATTCACTTTTAATATTGTCTCTTTCGCCTTAGCGTTCTTACCATTATTGCCGCGATTTTCTCGTATAATTTGTTTGTATGCAAATATTTTAGAGTTTTAGTCAGTACCTCATTAGCATTTTACAATTGATTATTATATAAGCGCATGTTAAACAATTTTATCCTTCAACTTGAAAATGACCGTTGATCGGTCGAAATGTCGTTGTTTTTTAACGTTAACTTTTATAGTAAAATCCGTTTCGAAAAATTTGTTGATTCGAATATCAATTAAATAAATAAAAAAATTGTTGTTCCCTGCAAGCAATGTTATCATGTGTCAGATTAAGCTAGTTACATGAGTTAGAGTAATATAATGTATTCTATGTTGTAAAATGTTATGATTATAATATGTACCTGAAGGATTTAAAATACATGTACTGTCAAGGTTGCCTTACCTTATTACCTGATGTGACATGCCCTACATTATTATCAGACATGGCATGATGAGAAGTCACTAAATACATAAATGATGTTGATGGTGGGTTCCAAAATCCAGCCCTTTGTCCACATCATGAAAGCTGAAAACAGACAAATAGGGGACTGCTGTGCAGTGTGAAGTATGGCAGGGAACTCATATTTTGCCTGGGCTGCTATGGTAGCCATGAAGGCCTTCTCAGAACGTCAAAAATGCCTGACCAACAGGTGGGTCAACCACCCACCAAGTGGATACAAAGTGCTGCAGTGAACTCTGAAAGGAAGCTGCAATATTGACTCCTCCCAAGGCAACCTCGTTGTCTGATAGATAGAACATCAGGACTGCACAGATTGCTACTGAGATGAACACATACAGTGCCTATTAATCTTGAGTCCCAGTGAGACGAGATGGATCAAGTCTGGCTGTATATGGCTGTCCACTGAACAGACCATCCTCCACTCTAGCCTGCACGTTCATGATCACACATCCATACAGAGGGAGTTGGATTTATGCTGACCCCGCAAGTAGCCAAGTTGCTTAAGGGTTGGACACCAGTATAATCCAGAATTATCACAACAAGGTTTTCATCATTCAATGCTATTCACCAATCAACGAGGCTGATGACGAAGTAAAGTCTGACTTCTATGCAATCATCAAGCCTACAGGCCGGTTGTCACAGATGGAGTAGCCAGGAATTAGACTTTGTGCTTGGACATTTCAATGCCAAGGTGGGGAGCCACAATACAGGTTTTGAGACAGTTACTGAGAAGCATGGTCTTGGTGAAATGGACAATAATTTGTGGACAACCTCACAACACAGGCTGAGGAAGCAGCCGGCAGGGGAAATATTTCATCACAAGAACACTGGCAGGCGGTAGATGGATCCAGACAAGACCTGAGCTGTCAGAGACAAGAGTGGAGAAGTGTTCACCGATCAAGAGGAGCAGAACTCTTCAGGAAGCAGCTCAAAAGACCTCTGCCAAATAAGATGCCTGACATAGAACCCATAGCCTGCGTGCAGAGGTCTCCTATTTCCTTTGTTGCATGCAGAAAAGGGATGTCTGTGAAACAGCGTCACTAATCATGTTCCAGTATCCCCCTGTTTGGTTTTAAATTTTGCATAAATAATGAAGCATTATCCACCGCTGTGCATGTCTGGCCATATGTCAGTACCCTGCCACACAACATTTTCCCCAAGCTTTCCAGCTATTCAGTCAGTCTGTTACTCGACCACTGGGCCTTGACTTGCACCAGTCTTATGTTCATTTTCAGACTCTTCAGCTACTCGCTTATTGATTGCAGGCCTACCAGGAGAATTGGGAATTACGTGTGTAGAACGCGTAAAGACCTTGACAAGTGTTGAGGATAACGTTTAATAGCGAGGTGAAGAGGTACTAGATTTGTCTAAGAGAATTCGTTTCTCAGGAGAAGCCGATGCTCCTGCCATAAAAGATTTGCGATGGTAATCTTCGAAAACCTCCTTGTCAATTTTCCCAAGTTGTTGCGAGGTCTAATGTCGCTTTTGTAGTTTCATGAGACACTGTTTACACTGAAATATAAGCTTATCTTGGATGCACAGTGAACTGAAGAGAAAGAATTTCTTCATAAATATTAAATACTATGTGACTTAATTTGCACAAGATTTCTGTTGCTCAACTTTTTGATGGCTGAAAAACACAGTAAATGTTGTATGTTTTGATCCATTTTTTAATGGAAAACCGCTAAATTTGGGCAGCATGATGAATGCATACATTATGAAATCTGTTTTAGATAAAGAGCAATCAGAATTTGCTCGAACAAAGACCACTATCTGGCTACCAATCACAGTTCTTACCCAATATCCTGGAAAAACAGTGAGATACTGGAACACAATTAGCGACGCTGTTTTGCAGATGTCCCTTTTCCGTGTGCAACAAAGGAAATAGGAGACGTCTGCATGTAGGCCACTGAGGCACCTTTGCTTGTGGATGAAAGCAGATCAAGTAAAGTGAAGAGCTCGCAAGAAAGCCATCAGAATCTGCTGTTCTAGATGGTATACAACTAGAACCCATCAAAGCAGACCTGAACACCTTGACCAAGATGCTACACAAATTGTTTGGGAAGATTTGAGATGCAAAATTTGAGATACCAGATGACTGGAAAGAAGGCCACTTGATCAAGCTTCCAAGGGAGGGAGATCTAAAGCAGAAGGTGGGCTGTTTCCATGGACGTCATGATCAGCATACAATGCTCCACTTCAAGTTTAATATAGGAAAGTTGAATGGAATAAGTGTGTGATGAAACATGAAGAAACAACGTGCACTACATCTCTATTTTGTTCTTTATTAATTTAACTGATTAAAAAAGCGAGAGCAGACCTAAACTTTAATGCAGGCTAAGCAAACCTTTTAATCAGATTTGAGTCACTCACCTGAATTTGCTTCGATGTATGGCGCAGGGATACAACTTTCGGTACTTCCAATATCATTAGAGGCTACCACACACAAAGTGTGGTTGCAGAATTCACCACAGGTGGACTTGAAATCCAACTCACTATTCAAAGTGCAGAAAAAGTTTTTATTTGTGTAAAGGACATTCGAGGCTTGGCAATCTGAACTCTTGCTGAAGGTGCAGTTATTATTTTTACTTATAGATTGACTGAAAGTAAGAAAGTCAGCAGGGCACAATTTCACGGTATAATTGACAGCTAAGCCTCCAGTGTCTTCTGATGCTGACCAAGATATTCGATACTCTCTACTTCTACCAAGTGTACCAACAACACTCCTTCTTAAATTACGTGGTGGACTTGGCGGTCCTGGGAAGGAAAAAACAGGCAAAATTAATTGACAAAAACAAGACAACTTGTCCATCTTCTTAAATAGGACATCAGTACTCTCATGATCAGTTAACAAGGAATTTATCAGACAGCAAAAGAGCTATTTTTTCTCTTGAAACCTATTAAGAGACTCAGAAGTGAATCTCCATGTACAGGTATATGATTTTTACAAGAGGGCTTAAATTACCTTTAATTAGTTTAGTGACTTTTATTTATTTAATTTTTTTTAAATTCCTTGTATATAAATGACTGATCCGCCTAGATTAGCCAGTGCTATTTGTGGATCAGTCACGTTTGTAAATGTGTTGTTGAAATCTTAATTAAAGATAAAAAAAAAACCTTCCGAATGATTGGGGTATTTTTAACCCCTCTCTCTTTTTTTGTTCACCTCTTTACTATATGTGTAGCCCCAGACTTCTTTTGTACTTTGTGTGTATATACCATTATACAAGAAATACAGTGTCAGACAGATTTGCAGTCTAGAAATTCACTATGCCAATTAATACAATACAGATGAATAAATCACACAGTTGACAGCTTTGATGATTATTATGATACTTCTGTTTAGAAGTTTCTGTAGCCATGTTTTTTTTTTATTATCGTTTTTAAATGTTAAACTGATACAGTAGAACCTCAATTATCCGGACTCGTTGGGACTGAGCTGAACAGTCCAGATAATTAAGAGTCCTGATAATCGAAAATATGAATATTAATGAGCCAAAACTAAAGCCGAATGACTGAACTATTGGAGCGTGAAATTTCACTTAGAAACAAAGAACACCCAAGCAAATCAGAGCTCAGTGAAATACATTGCCATAGTACAGTGCGCATGAGGTCAAAATGTGTACAGATTTGTGTTTTTGAGCAAAACAAATTCAGTTTGAACCGGAGTTTCATTACTTAATTTGAAGGGGAAAAGTTTTGTTGTGAATCTTAAATACCGGTATGGCTAATTAATATTCATGAAAAACTGGGACCAGCTAAGCAAGTCTGGATAATCAAAAAATCCAGATAATCTATTTATTTATTATTTATTTATTTCAAGATTTGTACATAAAGAATATAGACAGGTGATTAGAACAATCGAGGTCCGAATAATCGAGGTTTGACTGTAGTTTGTTATTTTGTTCATGTGTATCTGTGAGTAGCGTGTTTTCCTCTATTTATTCAGTTCTTTGTACACTGGATATGGCTGACTGGCATTTTTTACCCTAAGGTTATTATTTAGGTGGTCAGCACCCATCGCTTTTTTCATAACTATACTATTAAACTCTTTAATATTTGTACAGCTGGTGTAATTTGCTCTGGGTAAAAATTAATTTAACGTTGTCTTGTCTTGAAATATGTCAAATGGTGACTTAAAACAAAATTTCAAAGCTGACTTGAGCCATGGAAATTCTCCCATGAATTCTTAATAACTTTGGCAATGTTCGAAACTGATACACAAGTTTAAACTTCAAACATACTAGTCAAGCATAACATATATAAATTGACTGTAACAGTCCTGTTCAAGAAACCTTTCAGAAAAATGATCTTAGTATCTCCCAAATATTTTTTTAGCCAAATCTACAGGTCTTGCAGTTTTCAATTTTAGGTACCATGTAGTCCCAGTGTCTTAATTTCTTTTGCAAACCTAAAAAGAAGCAGACATACAGTGTACAGTCAAAATAAATCGTGGTCTCGAAGTCTCAAAGTTACCATATTTAAGCCACGGCTACACAAGCGATTTTTTTGCTCACACTGGTGATGTGATTTTTTTCAAATTTTGTCGTGTCGGCAGTGTGCCAGGGTGGCTACACGAGTGACAAATTGAAAGCTGCGTGCTAACACGGCCAAATTAACAGTCTGTGCGATTCTGTCACAAAAGTTTCAACTCTGGTGACTTTTTTCTTGCGATTTTTCCAGTTGTCGCATCACCTGTGCAAGGGTGGCTACACTTATGATTTTCATCGCGCGCTGGCAACGTGACAAAATTTGAAACAAATCCTATCACCAGCGCAAGCAAAAATCACTCATGTAGCTGTGGCTTTAGCCATCACTGAACATATGGATAACTTGTTATACATATATATTAACTGTTAGTAGATCTCTCAGGCCAACCAAGGGTGTCATCACATCAGGAAGATCAGTAATATTCCCAAACCTCAAAGCATGAAGGAGTGTAGAAAGTTAAAAGAAAAGCGAGGACAGACAACTTCTGACGTATAAAAAGGGTAAAAAATTTAAAAATTATATTGTATATATGTTGTAGGTCAAAATGAAATTCAGGTTAAGATGATTTTAACCTAGGTCAAAATGAAATTCCTTTGTCTTTTAACCCTAATTAACCCATTGACTACCGCAGGTTTTTACATTTTCGGAGTGATTTTCCACCTATAAACGATGAATAGCAATTCGTGACTCTTTATTAATTGAACTTCCAGGGAAAAGTGGTGCTGTCCTAAGGCACTGGAGGCTCAAGGTTTCTGAAAACGTCATTTTGACGTAGCTATTTTTTATCCGTGAAGCGACAACAATGGCCCAAGTTCGGTTTGCTTGCGATTTCTGCTAAATTTACAGCCATTTTTCATCTTTAGCGGCTGCCTGATGAGCATCATTAAGCGTGACGGTAGCTAAGAGTCCACTTTCTCAAAGAATCGAGCAAGGTGATGTACTTTGTTGTTGAATTTGGCTTGTTACTCAACGAACTGGGAATTTGGCCGGTCGAACACTTAGTACCTTTGGGACTCGACTATTGATGAATTTCTCGACCTACCGCCACATATTTTGGAATTTCTGTGTACTGAAGATGACCACGAGCAGGAAATTTTGGCGGTAGGTCGGAGTGGCTGTAGACTTAGTTTATATGTGAAAGAATTGGGGGAAGGAACGGGCGCTGTCAAAAATTCTCGTTAGTTCCCAGCATGCAATGCGCTCAAGATGTTGAAAATGTCGGGAAGGCCCGAATGCACTGGAACAAAAGGCTGTATCTACGCTCGGGAGAAGAATGTGAACAAAAAAAGTCATTTCTAAGCTAGAAAAAGGACTGAATTTCGTTATGATGGTTGAATTTTGGTTTTTCGACGATGATTTCCCTAAAAAACATGAAGGCAAAAAGGGGCATTTTTGTTGTTTCTCTTTGACGTTAAAAACGGCCAGTTTCGTTCTTGTCCAAACTCAAAAGGCCATATTTGGTAAAAATCGCTACGTTTCTTGCATTTATTGGATATGCAAATTTAAAGGGCATCCCATTTCGTGCTCACAACTAACAGTTAAGGCAATATTCGTGCGATTGAGAGAGTTGCAATGTTTTGAAGCATGGGAGTTTTTTACGGCCGGTTTTGGCCGGCACGGGTGCCAATGGGTTATTCGTGATTCATAAATAATTAGGGTTAGAAGACAAAGAATTTCATTTTGACATAGGTTAAAATCGTTTTAACCTGAATTTTATTTCGACCTACAACTTATACATAAACATTATACATGTATGCTTCTGTAGACATACAGTGGGGAAGTCTAACCTTCCTCATCCCAGAAATACTAATAGGCATCTGTGTTAACTACTGCAACTGACAGCATGTGATAGCCGCAAACTTAGATAACGAGGGCAACATGCCAAACAAGGAACTTGTCATGAAATCAGCCGCTTTTCAAAAGGCTCTTATCAACGAATGCTTTTCTTTTCATTCAACTAATCTTTTCTTGTGTTTTCACGTTACCAAAATTGTGTTCCCACCAATAGCGTAGCTCTATTGTTCTGTATAAAAACACACACAAAGCATAATTCCTAGATTCGCTGTGACAAAGAACTAGCACTCGAAACGGCAGCTTTTGAATCTCTTTACTGTGGCAAATTTACCGAATCGAGAAATGGTAGAGGGAAACTTGATCAACTCAGTTGATAAAACCAAATTTTCGTCTACCACGTCCCCAACGAGGCAGCACCAGTTTCTTTATAAACTAACCCCTAATGACTAATTCTCCATACAAATAATATTATTACAATTAAGTTTATAAATACACTTAAGTCTTATGTTAATTAATATTTAATTTGTACAGTTTATTCACCGAAAATAAGACCTTCCTCTCTTGAGAGATCTCATTGATCATGATTCTGTGGAAGTTCTAAGCCGCCCAATAAGCAATGTGAAACATGCATGGCAAACAAAATCATTGTTTAAACGTACGTAAGCTGTTGACACAATTCGTGCTTCCAAACGAACTGAGGTGTGTCGTTTCCCAGATACGACAAGCATGCAGGATACGAAAGATACATGAAACTCAACCGATTCTCTAGCAGACTCTCTGGAAACTGCTTAACGCTTACCTTTCACTCCACTCGGTGATAAAGAACCCTCAACGGACGCCCATAGAACTGATGACACCTGTAAGCTTGCTGCTGCCACTACGAGGGCTGGAACAAAATCGAATTTGTTCATTTTCTCGTCATCCGATTCCAGATATTACCGCAAAGAGAAACGAAATCTAAGTTCCAAAGAATAAATCTTCCCTTAAAAGACTGTATAGTCGTTCATCGTAACTGCTTCGGTTCATTATCACATTCGATTTTTTCGAAGACAATCCTCTCCAAGTCGAATGTTCTTTCGTTACGTGATTACTTCCTCTTGCGTTGCTAAGATTGCATATCAAGTATGCATAGATGGAGTGTCCCTTGCCCAATGTTAGTTGCTATGGGTTCCCCAGATATAAAACGAGTCAAAAAGTGGTACTGAAAGGGGCAGTGTCACGCTATTGTACCATCACTTTAAAAAGCTTAAAACTGCCAATGCATCAGTGGAAACCTTAAAATAATGGTCTAGTTTTGCTGCCAAAGACTGTAGTACTGCATTGACACCGTAAACTTCTGTATTCCATGTAAGATGACGAGGATGGAAATGGATTGAAATTTGAAAAAAAATTTCAAGCTATGCATTGAAAAATCACCAAAAAAAATATATTATGGTTAGCTCTTCCTGCTAAAATTTCATTGGAATTCATTTTGCTGATTCTGTAGGTGCATTTTTTGCACGATAACAGGTAAACTATCTGTCTACCCGATTTCAGAGGGTCAAACACACTCAAGACATATCATCCAATTTAGCAATTGGTCATGGGGTTCCTCAAGGATCCATACTGGGCCAATACTGTTTGTGATCTACATCAATGATCTTCCAGAATGTCTAATGAAATCGTCAATAGGCATGTATGCTGACGACACAGTCATTTTTTTCTCTGCCACTAGTCCAGGTCTCATTAAGCAGGTTCTTCAAAATGATCTGAACTATGTTGAGCAGTGGTTACAAGAGAACAAGCTTGTACTTAATCAGAGTAAGACAAAGTGGATGCTATTCGGAACTAGAAAAAAATTAGAACACTCCTCACACCTTGCAATACAATCTCATGGGCAAAACATTGAAAGAGTATCAAGCTTTTGTTACTTAGGGGTTACGTTGGATGAGCACCTCTCATGGAACGAGCACGTTGAAATAATTTGTCATAAAGTAAGCAAACGCCTAGGACTACAGTCCCGCATACGACCCTACCTTACTCAAAAAGCTGCTAAATGTGTATACAACTGTCTTATACAACCAATTTTTAACTATACAGACACGGTATGGGGTGGGTTGTCAATTGGTTGCGCTAAAAACCTACAGCGTCTACAGAACAGAGCAGCATATATAGTACAAGGGGGGCCCAAGACCGAAGAAGCGTTTCAGATGCTAGGGTGGATAAACCTAGAAACACAGAGAATCATGCACAAGTGTATTTTAGTTTATAAATGTTTAAATAATCTAGCTCCCCCCTATTTTTGTGATTATTTCATAAGAAATAATTGTATTCACAGTTATAACACCAGAAACAGAAACGATCTTCACTTACCCGCCCCTAAATTAAGTCTAGGAAAGAACACTTTTAGGTATTCAGGTTCGATCCTTTTTAATAAATTACCTAGAACATTGAAAGGAGCTACATCACTCTCCAATTTTAAGAATTTTCTTAAACAATATTTTACTAGATGAGATATTGTATATTTTATTAGCTTTTCTATTCTACACGATTGTTATCTTTTATCCTGTATTAGTTTTTAGCTAGTGGTAGTTTTTATTATTTATCATGTAGTAGTCATTAATTACGCAGGGATCCTATTGATACCAGCCTAGTGCTGAAATGGCTACCCTGCCTAAATAAAGATGACTTGACTTGAAAAGGCAGTAATTTGGCAGAATTGAACCAAAAAGAGCCAAAATCCCGGTGACAGTGCTCCTTTAACCATGGTTGAAAAGATTAAACAGGGCTCAAAATACATGTGTTTTAACCATGGTATAATATCGCCAAAACACACCGCGGGAGCGGCCTATTAGAGAGAAGGGGGGTGGGGGGTATGTCGAATGACGGCGCAAGCGGTCAACCTTCAACCAGCAGCAAATAATTCTGTTGCCGGCGCAAGAAATGGGCCGACAGAAAATATGGACGAGTGGACAGATGAACAATGGGTTTATTATATTTGGGGTGAGGGGGAAGACCCTCTTGAACCTTCGCCCGGGTTTCAAGATCCGCCCCCCAACGACCGCTTTGACTGACGCGCAATGGGCGGATCTGTTGCGGGTCATGGTTGAAGAGTAGGGTGAATAATTCCACACCCCCCAGAGATGTTTGGGTTTATAATACAGTTTCTGGTGACATTTGCTGAATCCCTTGGAGAGGGGCCCCTACCCCCAATTTTTGTACACCCTTTTGCCAGGCCTATTCTTGACAAATTAACAGCGGGCGCGGCATGACGCTCGGCTCAAACGAAACATGTTTTCACGCGGCCGCACGTCGCACACCTGACTTTGGCATACACCTTTCCATGTTCACCAACACAAAACTCAATTGACTCCATGATGTTTGGAGTGTATTTTCCTCCCAACAATACATGTCCTTCACATTCTTCAAAAATTTTTTTGTTTAAGTGGGCGGTCTTTTGAAGAGAGGGGCGGTGTGGGTATGACGATGGCGTCGCGCCGTGAAAATTCTCGACCAGCAGCAAATAATTGGCAGGAAGTTTTCCAACCACTGATAGACGGGCCCCCAACTTACACAATCTGTTCTAATTTAGTGAGTGAGCTCCAGAAAGAAATAGCTGAATGGTTGGACAACAACGAAAATTCACCCCACTATGAACAAATGGTTCGTTTGTTTTGTGTTTTGCAAGAAAGCCCCTGTCGGGATACAAATCCCCCATGGTTGTATATTGTCAAAACACAAGACAACGACTTTATTGAGAGCCGTTCCCTGTTGATTGTAAATGTGCATAAAAATCTACCACCAATCGGCCAAGGTTATCTGCTTGGGTGGCTTAGAAAAACCCATTATGATCCATGGCTGTTCTTGAGGCAGAGACGAGAAGAGAAAGCAGGTGGAAAGGTACGAGGTCGGTCTGTTGAGGACAGGGGGTGTGGGGATAAGCGATGACGGAGTGGTTGAAACGTAGCACCATAAGACATGCGTTGGCCGCAGAAATTGACAAGTGGATGGAGTAAAAAGAAAACAAGGAATCCGTGGATTACGTTCCAATGTGCCGCGTGCGTGAGCTTTTTCAAAACGACTCATCTCCTTGGCAATACATTCGGAAAACAAAGGGGAACCGTTTTATTGACGACTGCGCGCTCATATCATACAGGGTTCTCCATTCCCTTCCCAAAGATGAAAAGGAGTACATGAAACAATGGTTGACCGATGAGGGGTCTTACGACACGGTTCATTAAATATCTGTGTCGAGATATAAATGAATTTCTTGGAGCAGATCTGCTCACTCCCTCCCGAGTTGCGCGAAAAAATTCGCCGCTACTACATCCAAAACCAGTTGAAAGAAAGAGAGAAAATGGGGTGGGGGCAACTTCACAAGGAGCTTTTGGCGCCACTTTTTGGTTTATCTTTCTTCTTTTTTTGATGGACCAAGAATAAATTTTGCGCCCCCTTTTAAAGAGAGGGGTATACTGCACATAATGCCAGTACATTGTGAAGGGTCTGGAGAAGGAATGGTCAGCAGGTGTGGTGATTGTCACAACCCCAATGACACATTTAAATGGGATAACAGAGAGTGTGCCAACGACGGTCTATGCGTGTCTTGTCTGAAAACTGGGTTTTACCATCAAATTCATTATCATTTCAGAAAATTTATTGAAGATAAAGATTTCGAAACAATTTGGGTACGAGGTGGGGATTGTGGGGGAAACTGGTTGGATTCGCTTGAGGTATATCTCAGCTATGAGGAATGTGAAATAAGTAACACAATCAAAGAAATTGACCAAGCAGTTGTGAAAAAACTGGAGCAAGGATGGTCGGAAGTTCAGAAAGACCTTTTTCAAAACATTCCATTTTGTGGGTTAAATTTTGAACACCCAACAAAAATACAATTTGCGAAAAAGGCCCCTGTAAAGAAAATTGTCAGAGATGTGGTTTATGTTTTTACTGTTTATTTGAACTCTCCATTGACCACCCCCTTCCATCCAAATGGCTTGATAACAAATTTGAAAAATATTGGGTTGATTATTATCTTGCAGATGCAAATGAATATGACTGTTTATTTGGTTTTGGGTAACCAGACTTGAACATTTTCATGAAAACTAAAAAAGTTAATAAACAGCTTTTAGAACAAATGTTGAAAGTTATTTATCAAACGTACATTGAATGTGAAAAAAAAAAAACTGGAAAAAAAGAAAAAATGAAATTATTTTCAAAACGTTGAAAAGAATATTGACCAATTGAGACTTTTATGATTTCTCATTATATGGGCATCCTGAAGTGTGTCAGCCAACTCCCACCTGAGTTAAAAAAAAATCCTTTCTAAGTTTGTTGAAGTAAAAGTAAACGACAAAAAGAGAGCGGGTTGGGATGAAGTACATCGTGAGCTGTTTCTTTATTTCGACGACGCTCCATTTTGTGAAATTGAAAACTGCTATACTCTCATCACCAGCTGTGGTGTATGCGTCACATGAAGCCGCAATGGTTGTTGTTGGGCCTGTTGGTTAAAACTCGGCGCCACGTGCTGTGCCAGTGGTACGAAGTTGAGGATATTAAAGAAAAGTGGATCATAGATCATACATACCCATGGGTGCCGCATCAATGCTCACATTGTGTTGGCTCTTGGTGTCCCTTGCAAGTGAACTACGTTCCCCAAGAAAAGCACTTGAAGAAGAGGTCAGAGAGGAATTCAGCCGGGTCGTGAATGAGCTCGACCCGCTCTGGAAACAAAGTTGGGTGTCTGCGGAATTGGAAAAAAATCAACGGCAACCATGCCGGATCCACGTCAGTTCAAAGCTAGACACCCAAAGTTTCTCCTTCAGATTTATTGCATTGCGGGCAATAAAATGTCCTTTTTGTCGTTGCCCTTTCGGAATCGCGTCGAGCGCTTTCACCATTTCTCGGTCAGCAACATGCTTGCATTTTTTTTCGTTCTCGCCGTACTTCCTTGCACGAAAATCACAACTGCTGTAATCAGCGTCATGCTGCATTGCCACGGCATCAGTAAGGCCGGTTGGTTTCTGAAACATTTCCAGTATTTCACCTGTTTTAGGGTCGTAACTCAGCTGTTCTTCCAAGGGGTTGTAAGGCCCGGTGTAGTGGTGGCCAGGGAGGCTCCAACCTTTTTTTGGCGTCGGCAGTTTCCCAATCAGTTCATGCACATCCACGCCAGTTCCGAAATAATTGTGTGCCGTTTTTTTGGCAACATCCACGAACCCATTTTGGCCAAGAACGGCTTTGCTGAAAGCTTTCAAAAATTTCCGGTCGGTCGCAAACTTGGGCACCAACACACCCTGTGAAACGAAGCAGGGGTCGAAGAAATCACCGAGCCCCGCTCCGTCAAGATCAGGCCTGTCGGTTTTGTAACGGATGTTGGGGCGCACCATCGTGGAAAGCTGGTCCAACGGCTCGCTGCCAACCTTCTCCAACACTGGAGTTGCTTTACGCAGCCCGCAGTTGATGGCCCTTTTCTGAAGCTGTTTGTTGCGCAGCGCCTCAGAAGCGTAATAGCGGCCGGCCTCCATCCCCTTTTTTTGCGAGAAAGGGAACATCGTGCTGCAGAGTGAAGTCGAGCGCAGTGCCCGCAAGATCAGTTAAAACACCAGCGCCCTCTGCTTGAGAGGGCCGTGCTAGTTTCCCGGCAAGAAGTGGGTTTTTGTTATGCCGCAAACCGCGCACTTGGCTTTTGCCATTTTCCGTTTGTTTTTGGCAAGGACGACCCTTTCTGACCCAGATACATTCGGTGTGTCTGTCCTGCACACAATACCAATCAGCCATTGGTCACGGTATATTCATGAAATAATTTTTCACAACCTGCTCGTTGTGGTGCACGTCGGAGAAAACATTTCGAGAATGTCTTTGTAGCTTATGCCTTTGTTGCGTTCATTGAGGAAAAGCAGGTAGAAGTACCCACACCTCACACTTCCGATCCACTGTATTTGGTTGTCGTTGCGGAGAAAGGTTTTGTGCCCCAACTTCCTCATTTCCCGCTCCCACTCATTGGGGGGAGGCTTCCCGAAGGGTTCTAAATACTCCATGTCTTTCCCCTTCCAACAACAAACCCAATGTGTGCCCAAACTGCCGAAATCATCCAGGTTGATGATGCAGGGTGAATGGTGCAGGGGTTTGGCCTCGTTGCGGGAGAAGATGCCCTTGAGTGGGATGCCGAGATATTTGCACCAATTCATCAGGTCATCGTTGGAAAGCGGCACGTCCCTGAACTTCATTTTCCCCCCCGCCCCATCATCAGGCGTTCCCAATCTTCTCACCGGCCGAAGAAGGGTGGGGGTCGCATTTGCATGCTACGCCCAGAGGGTGGAAGGGGCAGACCAGGAGGGGGAGGAGGCGCAGAGCGGCGGGTCCGTACCTGCATGCCCTTCCCCAACATCTTCTGGACAAGGCTGATGGCAAGAGGAACGCCGATGGAAGCCAGCATACCAAGGAACCCTCCACATTGCGCGGCGCCACCCCCACTGACCACACCTTTGCCAACAAGGTATTTCTCCAAAACCTTTTTCTGGTCGGGGATCAGCATTCGTGTGAGTTTGTACAACCGCACCTCTGGTGGGCCGAAACCATTTTCGAAAATCTTTTTCAAAACCTTTTCCGCGTCGAAGCTGAGACCGGCCATACTTAAAGCTTTTCCCACAAAGGGGGTGAGAGCCCGGCCCAGACTGAGTGCTGCGGACAAGAGGTTGCCGCCGCGCTGAAACGTTTTCATCATTTGCGTTTTGCTTATTGCCAGATCCGCGCCATGGCCGGCGCTGGCGGCCTTTTTCAGTCGGTTTATTTGCGTGGCGGTCAACAAAAGGTCGTCGCCCTTTCCTATTTGTTCCGGCTTGACACGCAGAGTCACAGTTGCTCTTTCTTTTGCGGCCTTCACGAGGCTGCCCTTTTGACCGTCCGTCAGAGCGATCTTGAATGGGTGATACACCGTCGGCATCTTATATCAGAGAAGAAAAATTTCAAAGTCAATCGTTCCGAGAACAATTCGGAGAACATCAGACAACAACCAACTCGTTGCCAATCTGTTGCATGACAACCTCTTCCTCGTTCAGGACGGCGGCGTACAGGCGGTAATCCGCTGTGGCGGCTTGGTTCAAGCGGTAGTGCAAAACCAGCTTCTTCTCATCCCCAGTCATGCTCTCCTTTGTCGGCCGGATATCGAAATAAACGATGGGGGTAAAGCGTTGAATAGTTGGCCACGTTCAGCTTGGTCCCGGTGTTGACATTGTTCCTCCTGTAGCTGTATTCGATCAGGTCTCGGCGTATCCGGATTTGGTCTTCCCCATCGTACTCCAGCTCAGGATAAAAGCTTGAGCCGTACTGCAGTCGGCAAGTTGCAAGTTTTGCCCCACCATCAAGGGCGGAGGTGTGAAAAGACATAGTGGTTGGCTGTGGCGGCATCCACGTTCGCCACCTTTTGGATGAAAACAAACACATGCTTCGCGTTTCTGACCCCAGGGCTTATCACCCATTGCCCTCCAGCATCCCGTCGGTCGGTGCCAGGCACCAGCGTCTCCTTCATGTAGCGCCACTAGTAGGGTCCCAGAAAGTTTTCATTCACAACCTTCTGCCCCTCTGGCGAAAACATCAACTTCGGAACCCACAGCTCTAACAGCTTGACAACAATCCGGTGTTTGGCGGCGGCGGCCCCCCGAAAAGCATCTCAGCGTCGTTCTTCAGTCGCACTTCAAACTGAAGCTACATCGGGGGGAGAAGTTTGTCAGATAACTCCGCGAAGAACGAATAGCTTTTGAGAGGGATTATTGTTTTGACCATCTTTTGGGGGTCTCCTTGTGAAAGAAGCGCGCGCGCCCTGATCCCGAGGTTGGTCGCTGCGGCGCCCGTCACAGTTGTGTTGTAATTGTCGAGATACCAAAACTCGTCTTTTGCCACACTTCGCGCGTAGTCGTCAGAGAATTCCAGCAAGTCTTTGATGAAAACGACTTTGTGAACGTCGTCGGCCTCATAAAGGACTTTTCCGGCGGATTTCACTTTCAAGGACTGGATGAGAGAAAAGGAGCCGTTGACCGGCGCCGACGCCACGTCTGCGGCCACGAACACTCCATTCGCTTTGACCTGCAGCTCCTACTCCACCCGGAAATAAGCGTTGTACCAGTCAAGAATGACGTCTCGGTCTTTCGCATCAATCACCAACCCACCTTTATTTTGCGCCTGTCCGTTTCCCGGCAGCGTAGGCGGGCTGTTCAGTTGGAATTGGAGGTAGTCCACTTTTTCAAGCAAGCGGGGTGACCTGAACATCGCAGTATACACAACCAAATTTTTTTTTCTGACGGCAGGAATTTTCTTGCACCAAGACAGGAATTTCAAAGTTTGTTTGCCAAAATCTGGCTGAGTTTGGCAATCGCGTCCGATGTGGTCTGTTGCGGGCGCCCCTTCGGGCGGGCGGTCGTCTTGCGGCTTTGCAGCAGTTGGCGGATTTTTTTGCCCCCCTTCTCGGTCAGTGCCTGGACCCCCTTTTCGACTGCCTTTTCGACGGCGTTCTGGGTTGCCTTTTTCAAGGCCGGCGCGACCGCTTTCTTCAGTTGTTTGCCGATGGCCATGAGGGTGTCGCTGACCACACCCGTCCCTTTATGTTTGAAACGGTACCGGCCGGTTCGCCCGTCGTAAAATTTCGTCCACTCATTCGGTCGGTTCATGCTGTATACTCATGCGGAAATTTCACGGATCATGAGATCCACAGCCACGTCCGCGTCGTTGAGGTCGAGGACGTTGCTCCACCCGTCGGTGACCAGGATCCTCACCGCGTCGATTCGAGACCTGTTGACCGGGTGGAACTTTGGGCGGAGGGGTTCTTTCGTGAAAGGGTAGCTGACCTCGAGGTTGGCTGTGGAGAAAGAGAAAAGAACATCGCTCGAGACGTCACTTGCCCGCCTCGTGATGAGGTCGCAATGCAGGAACACCCAGTGCACGCTTCGGGTGATGTCGGGTATTTTGTCACCAGTGAAGGTTGTGGCGTCTTTCAGGACCTTCTGGTCGAAGCCCAGCAGTTTCCCAAAATCTCCGGTTGTGAGGTCGAGTTCGTACCCCGTGGCCACCCCGATCACGACCCGGGTGATGGCGTAATCGAAGTACAGGTTGAAGACGTGCTTTGGTTGTGCCGCGGAGGGGTTGACGAAACCACTTTGCGTTTGCAAGAAGCGGTTGAGGTCTGTGTAATCATACATCCCATCTGGCAGGGTCGGGGTTTTCCAAGCCTCACCCGTCGTCCGTCACCGGAACGTGTTGTTGTTGTAGACGGCCGCAACGTTGTACCTCGAGTAGCTCATGGTGATGAGGTTGTCGAGCGCCGCTTCGTAGCCCCGCTGCGTGTCGAGTATGATTGGTGGGTTGAAGACTACCTGGAAGTCGTGCGACTTTTGGTTGGCGCCGTTGCGCTGCACCTTTGCGAGGCTCGAGTCGAGCAGTAGGTAGTACATCCTCACCCTCGTATGTAATTGTTGAAAATTATTTGCTTTTGGATTTTATTGATGGCACCGAGCTGGAGGAGCTTTTCGACCAAAGAAGCAACCTCTTTGCGGAGTTTTTTCGAACTGTTTCCGGCTTTCAACGAACCAAGCGCCACTCACAGTCGGTGGATCATGTTGTCGGTGGTCTTGCCAAAACCACCTCCCTCCATTTCCCACTCTTGCTCCGCAAATTCCTCTTCTTCTGGCCCGCTGATCGAGGGCCGGCGAGACACGATGGCTTGTTCCAATCTGTGGTGGGTCGGGCTGTTGTTTCTTTCTGGGGAGTTCGTTTCAATCCCCTTTTCCCCTCTTGCAGCTGCTGTGGCGAAAACCCCCGCCCCCCCCCCCCCCCCCCCACTTCGGCTTGCGTAGATCTCTTCTTGGGATCTTCGAAGATCTGCCACCGAAAAAACGTGGAATGGCGAATCTTTCTCGGTAGTTGGGGTTGTGTCCGTACTTTTTGACGAGCCGGTTGATCGTTTGCAATTGGACAGATTCGCTGGTCCCTTCGAGCAGGCCCGTCACTACCGGTTCCAGTCAGGTTTGGCGCGGGGGTGGGGGTGGGAGGGAAGTTTCAGCATCGCCACCGCTGGCCTCCTCCACTGGTCAAGGTGGCGGTGGAAACGCTTCTTCCTCAGTGGGTGATGGTGGAGGAGTTTCAGCCTCCGGCCTGAAATCACCCCAATCGAACGGGTTGATTCGGTCGAACTCATCCATTGCGTAGTCGGTTCCGCCCGCCTCTGCCGCGGGCGCCTGCGAACCTCTGTCCAACCTCGTCGTGATCGGTTTCAAAAGCTTTTCAGCCTCGACTTGGCCAAACTCCTTCGCGAGTTTGTTTGTTTTGTATTTCCGGCGGATTTCTTGCTCCTGCTTTTCAACCTCAGCCTCGGCTTCTGCCTTTTGCCTCCATTTCTTCAGAGACATGGTGGGATTTTCGCACAATACATAAAGAGGAAAAAAAATGAAAATTCAGAATTATGATTCCGACGTCGCTGCCACAAACGGTTTCCAGCAGGGCATCCGGCCATGCCCGCCGACGTTTTTCGGATGTTGATCTGCCGGCCAAGCAATTCAGGCAAGACGAACATCCTGCTGCACATGCTCTACGAGCTGTTGGAGTACGACAAAGTCTTTCTCTTTTCGAAAAACCTCCACTAAAACAAGTATCAAGCGCTCTTGCAGGACTTTGCCGAAAACATCGACCCCGAGGTGGGCTACTAGGTCATCGAAGTCCCCGGCGACGAAATCATTCCGCTGGAAGAGTTGCCTCCCGACAACCGAAAAATCGTCGTGTTCGACGACTTGGTTTGCGAAAAAAACAAAACGACATCATCAACTATTTCATCAACGGCCGGCACAGAAACTGCAGCGTCATTTATCTCACTCAGACCTATTACAAGGGACAACTGTGGCGTTTTCTGCCTTTTCAGCTTCCTCCCGAAGGAAAACAAACGAATCGCCGACGAGCTGGGCGTCTCCCCTGACCTGCTGGACCGCGCCACCGACAAAAAGTTTTCCTTCTTTCACTTCGACAAACCCCGAAAGCTGATGAAGAGAAATTTCGACGAAACAATATAATGGGCTGGCTTGCCAAACGACGCGGAACTTTCAGAAGGCACGGAGCGGTGGCAGCATCGACAGGGGCTTTTCTGAAACTCGACGGAAGCACCCCAATGACAGGCCCTCTCGACGTGGGGGGTGGGGGGGGGGGGCACCCGATTGAGAATCTGGGCCCGCCAGCTGGCCCGCTTGATGCGGTCAGTGAAAGTTATGTTACAGCCACTTTTGCCCAACTCGATGGAAGCTCCCCGATGACAGGCAACATGGACATGGGGAGAATCTCATCACCAACATGGGTTACCCCAAAGGCATTCTCGACGCCACGAACAAAAGCAATGTCGACTCCGAAATGGCGGAATGTTTGAAACGCGACGGAACAAACTCAGCATGGGGCGATTTGGAAATGGCCGGGTATGCCATTCAAGATTTGAAAGACACTGATTCCAGCACGCCTGCCGGCAACGCCGTCAACGAAAAATATGTGGACGGGGGATTGCGAACCAAATTTGACGCGATTCCACAAGGAGACTTGAACATGAACAACAACTTGATCGTGAATCTTGCTCCACCGGCCCGCGCGGCGGCCGCGACAACCAAACACTATGTTGATTCCGCTTTCCTCCGAAGAGATGGAACAGAGCCAAAGTTTGGAGACCTGGATATGGGTTTTTACAAGATTACATCTTTGCTCGACCCAACCGCCGTTGATGACGCGGCGTCAAAAAATTACGTGGACCGGTTAGCTCAACCGCAGACCGGTTAGCTCAGTGGTAGAGCACCGGACTACCATGCGGGAGGTCGCGGGTTCTAACCCCGGCCGGACCAACACTCAGGGTCTTTAAAATAACTGAGGAGAAAGTGGTGCCTTTGTAATGACATCTGCAAATGGTTAGACTTTCTAGTTTTCTCGGATAAGGACGATAAACCGTAGGCCCCGTCTCACAGTACTTTCACTTAATCTGATTCTGTGGGACGTAAAAGAACCACTAGGGACGTAACAAAACTCTGGCTGTGACCACCCCTAGTGTCTGTCCTAGATATCTACATTACGGGGGCACTCATTAGTTACTTCATTAATTGTAAACTGCACAAGCAGCCCTTTCAAGTCCCCCGGCAAGTGATGTAAACTATCCCTGAAAAGCCCCGACGGGGAGAGGATAAGTATGTATGTATTGTATTGTGGATAATTCCTTGAACAGCTTCCTGAAAAGGGATGGCAGTCAAACCATGACAGACAATCTCAACATGGGGGCCCACAAAATCACCGCTCTCAAAAAGCCGGTTGACGAAACGAACGCGGCGACAAAGGGTTATGTGGATCATTCCCACCTTTCTCAGTCCGGCGGGCAAAAAAATCAATTCGCCTACCTCATGGATGATGATGACGATTCCTCTTCCGAAAACAACATTGTGGTCCACGGGATAGCCAACTTCCCCGCCTCCCCACACGGGGTCGACAAAAACGCCTATGAGTTCACTCTTACCAAAGACGCGGGCAGCGATGATTATCGCTCACGGACTGTGGATAACGGGGCCATGACCATCCAAGCCGACTTGGATATGAAAGACCATCTTCTGTTGAAACCGAAATTGGGGGGTGATTTGGATTTGAATTACAAAAAAGTTCATAGCAACGGCCTGGCGTTGTTCCGTGCGGGCGTCACCGGAATGACCATGGATACCGCCCTAGACCTGGGTGGGTTTTCCCTTTATCAACCAAAACTGGGTGATGATTTGGATTTGGACGACCAATACGTGAAAGATGGGCGCGCAACGTTGTTTGGCGGAACAAATGGAGAGGTAACAATGCAAAGTGACGTTAACATGAACAGCTTCCTGCTCAAAGAGCCGAAGTTGGGTGGAAATTTGAATTTGAATGATCAGGCTGTTTACAATAATAACACCCCCTTATTCAGGTACCAGAATGGGGCTATCCGGTTTTCGAAACCTGTGGTTTGGCCTGGAATGGTTTGCCGAGTTGACAGCGAACTTCGTACTGCCACATCCTCACGAGAAGTTTATTTTACCATGCCCCAGTTTTGGGCCCCGTTCACCCACTTCCAAAATATCTCCCGTCTTGAATTGAGCCTTGCGTCCCCTTTCAAACACCTCGGGCAACTCAAGGTTGAAAATACTTGGGGAAGGCTCAGGCACAACCTCCGCATTTACCACATCGCACAAGGAACAGGCGAGTGGTCAACCGAATCCACCCACCCGTCTGGGGAACTTTTCATTCCCACAACTAAAGAGGACTGGCGTTTAGCATATCCGGTCTTGACAACGGCTCAACAGCGCGGCTCACCGTCGAGTTTGTTGCATAAAAATTCCTTTCTTTGTATAATGGCTGGCACCGCACCCAAGCTCTGTGTGTTCGACTTCAACCACATCGACCCCTCCCTTGGACGGGACACCGTCGAGATGTTGAAGAAAGTTTACGCCTTTTACCACAAGAAGCATTGGGGGTACGAAAAGTTGTTCCGCTCCTGTCAAAGAAAAAACCTGGTTTGGAATGTCGTGGCGGGCAAGGCCATCGTTTCTTCTGCAATTTCGGGGGTCATTACCTTGAACCCAACTGTGGTTTCCACTTTGACAGCTTTCGGGCTTGTCGTCAAAGATGTGGCAAGCTTCCAAAAATACAACAAAAAAGCGGAGAGGGCCAACTTCGCCCCGGTTGAGTACAAAAAAATTCTCGACATGATACGCTTAAACCTCAGGGGTGAGGCTTTCGTTGAAAAAGAATTCCTCGACAGGTTAAAACTGGTTGACGACGTCGTCAGCGACCACTGCATGGAGATCCCCGAAAAAATCCTGGCGAAATACGCCAAACGCTTCGTCAGGGAGTAAACGCGGTGTGCAGACCGCAATTACGTTGTCTGTTTCAAGTCCCACCGCCATCCGTCGAACCTTTCTCTCGCCCGGCGCCGCGTTGCTGGGTGAATTTTTTCGACGACAGGACAGAGGTGCGCGAGAATTTCTTTTTTGCGCGGCCAAACCCTTTCTGGAACCGCTTGAAAGTAATCATGCAAAACAAACGAAATTCACCGACCTGGGATAAAAAAAACTCCCTGAAATCGCGGATGAGGCTTCCCAAAAACTTCCACCGAGACGGGACGCAGATTTCTCGCCCGCCATTCGAAATGGTGTTGACGACGTCGAATATTTTGTGTTTCTCGAGAGTTTTGCGAAGGTGGGTGTATGAAATGGAGTTGGCTGTCCACCCCACCTCCTCCCTGGTTTTGGTTGGGGTGCCGAGCTCCTCAACCCTCTGGCAACTTTGACAAACAAGTTCGAAATTCTCGTGGTCCTCAACCATCCTTTTCCCACAGCACACCCTTCCGTTTGCGTCCGCCATCTTTCCCACTGGTTTATAGGTTCAATGGAAAATCCTGCCTTAAAGCAAGAACCCCCCCCCCCCCCCCGAAGCGGGAAAAGCGCCTTTTAAAAATTTACCACAGCCCGAAAGGTTATTGGAAAGGGTGTGCCGCAGTGAAAAAACTGGCCCAAGCCGCAAAGGTTTCGGAAAGTGTTGCGAAACAGTGGTTGCAAAAGCAGGCTGTTTGTCAAATCTTTCTTCCCGCACCGCGGCACGTTCCTCGGCCGAAGTTTGACGTGCTATCACCCAACGCGGTGCACCAAGCCGAGCTGCTCTTCATGCCGCACCACAAGGTGGGGCGCAAAACGTTCAAATACACGCTGACTGTGGTCGACGTGGCCAGCTGCTTCAAGGCAGCTGAACCCCTGACCTCGAAAAGTTCTGACGAATTAACACGGGCCTTTGAAAGGATTTACAAGCGCGGCCCTCTCAAATGGCCAAGGCTGCTGCAGGTGGACCCGGAGCGGGAGTTCATGGGGGCTGTTTCCAGAGTCATGGAGGCGCATGGAACGGGCATTCGTCGTGGACATGTGGAAGTGCACCGCGACCAGGCGATTGTGGAACGCTTCAACCGCACTCTTACTGAGCGTCTGTTGGGGAACCAGTACGCCGTCGAAATGCGGCTGCCGGAGGGTGTGCGGTCTGTTGTGTGGGTGGTACGGCTTCCGAGGGTTGTTGCTGCTCTCAACCAACAAACCACGCGGCTGACAGGATTGAAACCCGCAGATGCGATCCGAAAACAAACTGTTTTTGCACAAGCAGCAACTCCTTATTCGAGACCTGTTGGTGCGGCCCAAAGAACGCTCCCCCTTGGCGTTGAAGTTTGTTATCTGTTTCAACCTGAAGAGTTGGAAGGTGGTGTGCCAAGGGCCACAGATCCGGTCTGGTCTTTAAAAACTTTCACAGTGGGCAGGGTCATGACGAAACCGAACCAGCCGGCGATGTATTGGATTTCCCGCCCAGAGGCGGGAGGGCGCGATGGGCCACAACGAAGTAGACTGCGAGTAGTCTCTCATTTCGGCGATGGATTGTGGGCCAGGCGAAAGACACGCGCGCGCGCGAAGTTGCGAGGAGAGACGACGCGAGGGGAGCGCCAAAAATTACTGACTACAGACAAAGCCAGGGAGTTTGACCTTTCACGGCCGAGTGATTTCGAAGTGTAAATTTCATATCGTTTTCCAAGCCAATTAAGCGCAACCAGTGAGATTCCTTCTCTTGGCTTCCTGTCACTTGCTCCTGTCATCGATAAACTGCGGGAGATGTTTGTTACAGCAAAAAATGAATGAAAAGCCCTCTTGTTAACGTTGTTTATTGGGAAGTCGTGTATAAGTGGAAGAAACAACAAAGACAGCGGTAGGAAGGCCTCCTAGAAGCCTACCTGTAACGATATCTGCCCTGTTTGTGGTTGCAATTCTCTTATTCTCTTGTTAATTACGGGGATTTCAAGCGACAATCTGTACGAGATCACAAAACGGGCCGGGGTGGAGAAACGTCGCCTCGTGGAACTTCTAAGCGAACTGGGGTTTGAGTGTCAACAATCTTCTTAACTCTCGTCCCGAGGGTGTAAGAAACGCGCCAGGAAAATTCGTACCGCAACTGCACTGTTTCGTTTCTTTCAAAGAAATCTTACTGTACAAACCGAGTCGCAAAGTTGTTCGAAGTCTACCATTGAGTCTTCGCCGATCACGTGCGTGAGGTTTAAACACATGGCGCGTTCCCCTTTTACCAATTCTGCCACCTCAAAATCAATTAGACTGGATTCGTCCCCGGAAAAGAAGCCCGAAGCGAGAAAAGCGAGGCATTCCATAAATTATGGCCCTGATCGCTCAGAGATCGAAGAGTTAAACCTCTTGTTAAAGTGGTATAATCTGTTCCGAATCAAATGTTGTTACGAGTGTTGACAGCGGCTTGTGTACTGTTGTCGCGTCTCCTCGCAACTTCGCGCGCGTGTGTCTTTCACCCGCCCCACAATCTATCGCCGAAATTAGAGACTACTCGCAGTCTAGTCTGTTCTGCGCTTTGGTCATTCATTTCCTGCTGAGTTTGTCGGCCACAGTATCTGCTGTGAAACGCTTACCTGGAGGAAAGCGGGGCGCCCGATTCCATTTTGCTGCAATACGCTTCTCAAGATCACATACCAACCTTGCCTTGGGTGCAGACAGGCGGATCATACGCTTGCCCGCGCATTCACGTCGAAACAGCTCTTCCCCCCAGGCTGTGGGGGTTTTGGTGAAGTCAGGCTTTGCCTTATCTTGATCGCCTATCAACCTGGTCAGCTCCTTCTCTGTAAAGTCCTGTTTCTGGTCGGCCACATTCACAAAGTAGCATTTTGAAGACAGTGCTATGATTCTCTCACCCACACATTCCAACTTGAATATGCCGAGTGTTCGTTTTGTTTCACTGCTTAACGACAGCCATCGGTATTTTTCTTCTTCGAACCGCGCCCACATCTCTGGTTTGATCATGTCTTCGAAGCGTGGGGAGCTGGTCGCCATGTACAAACTATTAGTGTCCATCTGTATCGCCTCGAAATCCCGTCGGTCCACGAATGTGTCAAGGAAATCGTAGTAAAACTCCAACATCTGCAGTTTCGTCAGTTGATACACCGCAATACTAATTTGAAAGGGGCGGTTGATTGTTGTTTGTCGTTTGCGGGTTTCTATTTCATACGCGCCGCCGACCAGGTCGAGGTTCTTGAAGAAGGGGCTTCTGAGGTCTCTGTCTACAATTTCCCTTTCTCTTGTATATTTTGCACTTTTTTGGGATTCTTTGTTTTCTATCAACTTTCCATAAGCGCTGTTACCAAGAAGTTTGAATACATCTGCTAACAGAGCCTTGTCCTTATCCTTGTCGCCCTCCCTCCTTGCTTCTGTTACTTGGTCAACAAACCAAACGAATGGTTTTCTCGGCGTGTAATCTATCGTACGGTACACAGCTGTTATTACCGCTCCGTGGCGCAGATACCAGATCAACAATGGGGTGTACAGCAACATTTTCTCTGCTTTCAAAGCCCCCACCAACCGACTTCCACTGCCTCTGTTTCGTTTGGTCTTGGCCATGTAATCTTTCATGTGCGTGGGCACTGCATCGTCGGAAATATGTTTGTTCAGGAAGAATGGGCACATTTCCTGAAACTTGGGCCACAGCCGTTTGGATATTTCTACGTCCACCTCGGCAAAGCCAAACCATTTTTTTGTCAGGAGTCTTTTAATGAAAACCGTCGTTTCCTTCTTTATCAGATCTGGAGTTGAATCTTCATTGAAAGCCGCAAAGTGTTTTACCTCAACCCCCCCTCCACAGGGCATTACTTGCGCCATTGTGGATAAATAAACGGCGTTGGCGTCGTACCCAAGGATGGCCTGACATTTCTTCGGGTTTGAGTATTGGTGGTCGCGGATGAAAATTTCTCCTGCTGCGTGGTAACGGGTGTTGGGACCGCCAACCACCGCTCCTTTCAACATTGTGTATTCTTCTTCCCCAGGGTTCCACAACCCTGGGTTGCTCTTTTCCTTTGCCATTTCCCTGAGCACGCCATCAAGAAGATAACGCAAACTGACACCAGGGATAGATACCGTGTTTTTCAACATGTCAATATTTTTCTCTGCATAAAATTCTTTCATTTTGGTTATTGCTTCAATACCCGGCTGTACGTTCATATTATTATAAAAGCGAAGCCAATCAGAGAAAGTTTTCATCCCCTTCTCGTGAAACAGCTTCTTGCAGCCTTCCCACTCCTTTTGTGATAGAAAAAATATCTCTTTCAGCTTGGAATACCAGTGTGGATAATCAGGGAGGCCGGGGTAATCAAGTTTGTCGGGTGAATCAAACCATTCATAAGACAGCCACGATTTCTGACCCGCACATTTGAAAGCCTTTACCCAACTGTCGTAACCCGTTCCTGGAACAAGGTAATTTATGATATCGAGGAATTGCATTCCGGGGGATCTTACGTACATGATTTTGTTGGACTGCTTTGCCACTTGTGCGTCTTCTTCTTCGTCGCCGGGCCATTCTTTCCACGAAGTACTTCTTTATCATGTTCAGATCATATTTACCGCTGTTGAATCCGAGCACGGGAACTTGGTAACACCACTCGAATATTTTTTGTTTTACAATTTTGGGCAAATAATTGTTATCCTTTGGGGTATATGTTTCAAGTACCTTTTCTCTGATTTTTGCGGCTCTTTTTTCCAGCTCTCCCACGAAATCTTCTATCAACTTTTCGGGGTTTTTATTTTGGAAGTGGGTGATTTGATTGTGGAAGTTGTCTCCTATTGACACCGAAACAGGCACGTGTGCATTTTCGAAACGAAGATCGGTTGTTGCTTGTATCTTTTCATTTTGTCTCATTATTGCTTCGAAATCAAAGAATATGAAGAAGGGATAAATTGGGTTTTTGTGTTCAGGCATTGTCATTACACAATCAGGCGGCCCATCTTCAGAATCTTCAACCTCAACAAACTGTTCTTGTTGAATCTCTACATCAAAATCACACTCCCATTTCTCTATCACTTCGAAATCTTGTTCTTCCAGTTTGGTTGTGATTTTTTGTGTTTCTTCGAGAAGCTGTCTCGGCGTTTTCCTTTCTTGGTTGGTTTGTCCATCTGATAACAGTTACAATGTGGGCAGCCGTGGTAAAAGCACCCGTGAAATTGGAAAATATTTTTGTGTTCCAAATTAAACCCATCAGCAGGAACCCCAGCCACAAATCTTTCACCCCCATGGGCGCATAGTTGGTGATGTATATGAATACCTCTTGTTTTCATTTCCCTTTCAATCCAGACAACAGCTTTGGAGAAAACCTTGGGGTAGGGGGTGAAAGGGGAATTTGGCAGTTGTGTTGGTTTGTAGCGGCAGTTGAGTTTTGTTTTTCCTTCAGTGCAGATTTTTGAATGTCTTAACACATCGCAAGATTTTGTAAGGCGCGCGCCACAAGCTCCACAGGCGTAATTTTTGATCAGTGTTTCAATTTTTGTAATCAGAAACGCGTGCCCTTCATACATCCCCAATGACAGGATTGTTTTCGTTTGTTCGCACGGTCTTCTTCTCAGATGCCAAACAACCATTTCGTCTTGTTTTTCAGGTTCAAAAACTCTGATTCCGATCAGGTCTGTTACGGGGCGATTCTGATTCAGAAACCCTTCCACTTCCCCTAACTGTTCCAAAGAAACGGGCGGGCAATCTTTTGCATTTGTGGTTTTGAAGAAGGTTTTTGCAAGTTGTTGGGCTGCTCTTGTGCAACAATCAATAAGCGCCCCATTGAAAATTGCAATGCAGCGCCACACGCAAAAGTTGTCACTGTACCCATCCACTGTTACCATTGCGCGACTGTGAGCCAGATTTCTCAACCATTCGGGAAGATTTCCTTCACCCAACCAAGGTTCCCTGTCATACACAACTTTCAAATCAACAGTTTTAAATTCCACAAATCTCCATGAGGAGAGGTTCATTGGTGTCATACCCCATCCCCCTTCTCTCTAATAGGCCGCCCTCGCGGTGTGTTGCGTTCTCGTAGCTCCTTGCTTTCCTGTTTTACCTGCTTATTCTCCCCCTTTGCACTTGAGTAGTATTATAAGCGTCAAATCAAATACCGTTTTGAGTGGGAGCCTTATTTCAAAGATTTGAGCCCCCAGCTGCAACTTCCGACGGAACGAGGAAGTTGAAGTTGGGGACTCAAATTAAGATAAGGCTCCCATGAAAAAACGGTATTTGTTTGACGCTCATAATACTACTAGAGTCTTATTTAGGCAAAAGTCAACGAACATTTTTATTTGTAGTGTTTTTTTATAGTATCGCTTTTTATCGGAGTATTTTTCCACTTGTACATTTTACATTTTTTTACTTTTTTAGTATTTACAGGACCCCTTTGATAACAGTACTATTCTACTGATGGGTTTATCCTGTTTAAATATTCGCTTATTATCATTATTATTATTATTATTATCATCCCACGAAGCTGTTGTGGGATGCTTTGTGAATTTTTTGGTGATTTTTGGGTATATTTGGGAAGAGATAATTATTCTCAAAGGATTAGTTAAATTGACTGGAAATAGGAAATTTTGAAGATTTAATGAAAGTTTAAAATTGGAAGTTAAAGTTAGAAATTAATAGACGGACACCAAACAGTTCTTCAGCAACCTGCAGTGCCCTTGTGAGGAGTCAACTGTCCGGCGGTGTTTCGAAACATTTTTACCCCATTTAAATCCCTTCTTTACCCTCCTTAATATTTCACTCCAATTCACGTTAAGTTCCCGCTTCCCCACCCTGATTAATATTTTGGGCCATTTGTCAGTTGTCAACTGACTGGATTAATAATTACCTTTTAATTAACGTCAAATATTCGTTTTCGAAAATCCCTTAACCAACAGGCGGGTGACTATTCCAACCTGAATTGGCCAGGCCGCACACTTGAGCACTATTTATTTTCATATTGGCAGTATGCACAAGGTTGCCTCAATAAAAGCCTGGTGGTTTCTAGAGGTCACCTTGCCACATATTGTACTTCTCATAAATTGTAAATGCATTAGCAAAAAAAGGCAAATAAATGATAATGATGATGATGATCTTAGTTATGCCAGAACATTTTAATTTAAGCTGCTTTACGTCAAGTTAATTACTTTGTCATGAATCAAGGCTTCGTAGCAGCACGAAGTAAGATATCGCTTTGATGAACCACACGATGCTTTTGCAATTCATTATTTAATGAGGACAATACATGTTTCGGATGAGACATCATCCATCATCAGTTGTACAGTTGTTGTACAGTGAAGTCCAACACCAGACCTTTCTCCCTACCCGCCACGCCCATCCTCTCAAGTTTATCCCACTGAAAGCATCATGTGATGCGTACAAGCCAGTTTAGTTTCTGACCGAGGACAATCATTGATTGGAACAACTTACCCGTTCAGATAATATCCGATTTCTTTAGCCAGTTTAAATCAGCTTTGAATTCCATGTAGACACGTCTGTCATAGTTTTATTTTATTTGTTATTATTTTTTTATAACACTTGCGAACTGTGCTAACACTGAGGATTTTGCAAGTTACTGATATAGATGTAGAGATGTACACGAACAGTCCCTCTTTCTCCGCCAGCTTAGTTCGTCGCGCGTGAAGCACAAACAAAATTGGCGCGAGAAAATTAAAATGGCCGCGGGAAATCTGGAAATAAAATGGCCTCAAGAGGTCTCGAAATCTGGGACGCTTTCCTTTTCATGGAAAAACCGGTTGTTCCGGTGGTAAATGAAATTGAACAGACTTTTCCAATGGAAATTTTTCGAAAAAAAAAAAAAAAAAAAGGAATACCTTCTGAGGTATTCCTCTTTTCTCGGTTTTACCGGAATGACCGAAAAATCCTGTACCATCTACAGCGTCCCACTAGTTCGATGCTCCTTGATGAATTAAACGCGCGCTTTGGTGGCATTTTGGTTAATAACTAGTCTAAGAAAAAGTGCAAAAGGAACGCGTTCGTCCCATTTTGATTGAGACAAATTTGACCTGTTCCTTTTAACCGAAAATTCTCCCCGGTTTTTCCATTCAAATGAAAAGCTTCCACAGACACGAGTGGGGGTGGGGCGAAACGAGGGTCCCTCGAAGGTCCCTCCTTTCTCGCGTTCTCTCTTGCGTCCAGATTTCGCGCGGCCATTTTTTCTCGCGCCGGTTTTGCTTAGGCCTCACGCTCGACGAACTAAGCGGGGAACGAGGTACTGCTCGTAGTCAAAGCTTACCTCAACAGTTTCTCATAATGAGATTTACTTATCGCCTTAGCGAACAGACAAAGACCTTCTTTTCTTGTTCTTCTAGACTGGGGGTAGCTAGCTCCTTATTTTTCTCGGGGAAGGTCAATTTCTTATAATTAAATATAACATACTGTACGATATAAATCTAAGCGAACATGTAGGGGTTACTTTATATTTTTTGAAGTTGACTTCTTGACGCGCCATTACCTTTCAACTTTCTTTGATATCATGTGTTCGAGCCTTGAGCTTTTAAATTTAACACAAGTTTTCATAAAATACGAGACGTGCGAACTCTGTGCTCAAAAAGCGCTGCACGATTACTGTGTAAATTTTACAAACTAAGACTCAAGGACTACAGAGCTAGCATGACATGGCATAGCATAGTATAGAAGGCGGCGACAACGAAACCATCCGTAAAGTGAACGGCTTTTTTGAAGGCAATGGCCTCAAACTTGACGACCTAAAAAGTAAGTCTGTTTATCAAAGTACCGTGCTTTATGATTTCCACTTCTGAAGTTATACCAGATTCCGTTTCACAAAGTAAGCGGGTGCGAAAGCTGGGAAGGTTAAAAAAAAACTGAGCCACAGACAGGAGTGTTTAAGTTAGAATTCATTTGCTCTGACTGTAGGAAAGTTATTTATTTATCTATTTAATTCACCCATCACAGTACAAGTATTAATATTAAAATCACATGAATAAGTATATGGAAGGAGATCTTAACAAGCCCTGCAGGGGTTTTCAAAGAAGATCCCCAGTCAACAGTAACAATACATAAGTTCGTTACAGAATATATAAGTGATGGCTAACTTAAACATATGATAGTTTTCTTGTGGAATCTTAATAATTGTAACATCTATTAATTATTCTTCTAGGTACTACTTAACCGATTTTTTAAATAAATTGCTAAAATCATCTGGTTTTAAATTTTCTGGCAGACTATTCCATATTTCGTCTCCTCTGTACCTTTTGGATAATTTTCCATAATTGGTCCTTTGATAGTCTATATCTACTTTTGAAGCTGATTGTGTGTTGAAGGTGTGAATATAGTAATTTTTTTTTTAAAAAGTCCTTGAAGTTCGAGAGTAACAACGTCCTATTCGCATTCACCGCTTATGGCGAGTATTATAAAGTTTATGATCATGTATGGGGACACTGGAGATCGGCCACTTTGGAGTTTTTTAACTGAGCAGAAAAAATCGCCAAATTAATGGAGTGTCGAGTAGTCCAGCAAACTGATAAGACCGCGCGACGATCAACACAAGTTGGAGGTGAGTGTTTGACGGTTTCTATCTCACTAAGGGCCATTACTCCAAGAATCCCTACGCCACTATGCAAGACGCTAAAACGGGCAACATCATCGGCTCTCTACACTCACCGAACAAAACGACGACGACAAGGCGAAAACTGGGAAGGAACATCTGGTGGTGCAGAGATGAGCAGTGACGAGATCCCTGCCGACGCCGAGCGTATGAAGATAAAGAAAGCGATAATCGACAAAGATTGTCAAAGACGCCTCCTTTTACGAGATTCTACTTTCGCGAAGTCCGCAAACATGAATAGTGTTTCGGTGGCAATCATAGAGCGACGATTTCCATACACACTTGGAACGAATGGAGAAAACACCTTGGCACGTTTTGTCTCTAACAGATGGTCTCTAAGATTCCGATCATTTATCTATTCCACTGAGTTAAAATTACATTACGATTTGTCTCTCGTGGAGTCGCAATGTAGTCAACGCTAGATATGGTGTTTTTTCTTTTCATAAGATGCATCTAGGATCTGCCATCTCGGATTTCAAGATTTCCCAAAATCCTCTTGAATCAACTTGGTGACGAAGTCCTTAATATCGTCCTACACTTCTGAACCAGCGTTTATCCCGTCGTACACCACTGCGTAACCATTAATAGCATCATTAGCATAATCGTATTCATGTTGGGGATCAGGCTGTAACATAAAACAAATCAGCACGTGAAAACAGATACATTGAAAGATTCATGATATCTGCCATTCTAAGTCAGTGAGTTTTCGAGGTCGCTTTTCCTTAGGTTTAGGGTTATTTCTCTTACTTATTCCTCTACTGCTTTCGATATATTCTAGGGCGGGTCTAGAGGGCACGGGGGGTTCCGTCGAATCCCCTAGAATTAAGGAACCCAAGTCTAAAAAACAACTGACTTGCAGTTACTGTTACCACAAAAACCTGATAAAAACAAGGTAAA
This sequence comes from Pachyseris speciosa, assembly GCA_016490735.1. Lineage (NCBI taxonomy): Eukaryota > Metazoa > Cnidaria > Anthozoa > Scleractinia > Pachyseridae > Pachyseris > Pachyseris speciosa. Next base: position 113,399 of record JAEMWC010001243.1, on the reverse strand, counting down.
ACAATAAAATAGAGCCTTTGTCATTTAATGAAGCCAAGCGATTCCAAAAAAAGTATGACTTTTAAAGTTTCTCACATATTAACGCTTCTGCTCGAGCCGGCGACTATTCACCATTTGGAAAGAAAACTTCGCGACTATTCACGCTCCTGTTAAGCACTGCACACGAAAAGTATCATTTTGTCCAGCCACGTTTCCGGCCACGTCATGCCACGTTTCCGGCCACGTCATGCCACGCTGTACTTTCGCAATCAGTTACGGATCGCTCACTCAGTTAGTCTCCTTCGCAGCCGCTCGGGCCGCTCGGGGAGCGTTGCGTGACTCCGGCCCGAGCGGCTGCGAAGGAGACTATCACTCAGTCCAACCAGATCGGAGTGCTGCCTTGACGACATCATAATCTGACTTGGTGAAATTCGAATTTACAACAATGAAAGCAATTTGATTTGCCCCTCAGAATGCTGGAAACCGCATTTCCGAGGACTGATATTTCCCGCAAAATTTCCCAGGGAAACCCTTCGGCGGTCGTTTGTTCCAACCCCTTTCTATAAATTCTGGAGCCGGCCCACATATTTCCACGGAATATTTTCTCAAACTATGAGCGACATTTTAACGCTTATATGGTATTTGGCTTGGCAAAACGTTGATGCTCTTATGGTTTGCCTCAGCTCCAATTTAAGTTGCAATGGGATTTATTAGAGCCCCCATTTTTCGCGCGGCCAAAACATCGAAAAATCCCTTTGCTCGGTCTCTCTTCGCCAGGAAACCCCACGGAAACGCTTGGTACGCAGGCTAGATTACTGACTGATCATGGTTGACGTGTAAATATACTACACACTACACGGTGGTGTAGTGTAGTAAACACAGACTCACATCATTTAAATCCTGAAGACGTTCGTATAAGGAAACCCATTTCCTTCTCCTTTCATCTCGTCGCCATTTCCTGAAGACATTGAACAGAACTAAGTAAATTATACTTTTGGCGACTTTACAATGGACTCTTCACTTGGTTGGGTGGGCTGTGTGTGTGTGGGGGGGGCGGGTGGCTACTAGACTTTGCTCCTCAACTGAATTGTGTGCAAAGGTAAGGATAGGGTAGGATAACTATTTTGACAAGGTATTTACATCAGCTTGCTTAATCATTATCAACTAATAAGCACTAATTGTGTCTGCGTACCAGTGCACATAGCACCAAAATGTCTTACTTTAGCCTATTAAAAACAATCTAACAATTTAAAGGTGAAATCGATAATGACCGTACATGAATAAAAATAGGCGCCATAGCGGCGCATGTGACTACTGCTTACAAGGTCAAAAATACGAAAAGTAGAATTGTGTGCTTCCAGAAAATATCCATACCCCCTCCACGGAGGGAATTGGAAATTCCGGAGGGGTGGGGTGGTCAAAGGCCCGGGAAAATCTGAAGGGGGAGGGAGGTAGAAGATTAGTGCTTTTTTGTTTGTTTGTATTTTTTTTTCAGGCGGTTGGCTCGAATGTTCCCAAAACACAAAAACTATCGGCTTAACGATTTTAAACGCACTGCTGAAAAACAAACGAAAGAAAAGTAATTACATTTTTCTTCAAAGCGCTTTGCATTAGAAGTGAATGAATACGCGAGAAGCGAACACGCGAGCTTCTTACGTTTGGTGACAAGCGCATTGAGGTTATTGAGGATCGAGAAACGAGAATCAAGGACCGGCCGAAAAACGACAAACATCAAGTTAAATTACCTCTAATACAGACTCGACAAGATTTTAGGAAATGATATCGTCGAACCGGGAATCTTCAGGAATTTAGAGCAAAAATGCTTTTCACGGCTGTTTTCAACGAGCGCGCGCGACATTACTAGAAATGTTACAAATTACCGTCCGCTAAGTATTTGCAACGCTCCCAATTTATAGCACGATTGGAGCAATTTCCATCTTTTTACTACAGTATCCAAAACCTTAATGGACGAAAATCTTTCGTTTACTAAAAAAGTGGAAGGAGCCGCGAAACCTTTCCAGAGTATTGTTAGAACACTTAAACTTTTACCGAATGTACTGTACGCCTGCTATATTTTCTAAAAAGTCTTAAATGTAATTAAAATTGATTAAAGATGTTAGTGAGAGCGGCCAAAACCACTGGAGGAATGACAAATGTTTGTTATCTATGTTGAAAACAACACACTAATTTGCATATGTCAAAAGAAACTTGAAACCTTCCGACAACACGTAACGCAATCATTTCAGTTGACCTGAGATCGGAGTAAAATCACACCACGAGGAGGGCGAGATTTTCGTTTGTCATCGAGGAAAATCGGCAAATCATCGCTAATACGGAGTGTTTGCGAGAGAGCACAACATATGTGCTGATTGGCTCCGAAGCATATTCTATTGTTACTTACTTACTTTCGGAAAGCCAAGACGATGGCAATAGTGACTACTTGCGCAAGCGCAGTAGTCACAAAAAGTGGCCGTACATGAAAAAAATTGAGAACAATGGATGCTCCGCCTTACCATGTGAAGAACGTGGCACCAGCAGCTGCTAAAAAGCCCACCGCCACTGAAACTACGATTACCGCAATCTGTTTGGTACTCATTTGTCCTTGATACGGTGGCTGGGTTGGGTGACCTGTGGAAACTTTATGTGAACAATAATAAAAGAGCGGGTTTCAATAGACCTTTTTACCGCTGGGGGGAGCAGGGATGGCACAGTGGTGAGAGCACTCGCCTCCCATCAATGTGGCCCGGGTTCGATTCCCGAACCCGGCGTCATATATGGGTTGAGTTTGTTGTTGGTTCTCTTCTCTGCTCCGAGAGGTTTTTCTCCGGGTACTCCGATTTTCCCCTCTCCTCAAAAACTAACATTTCTAAATTCCAATTCGATCCGGAACGCACGGCCACATGTTGAACGAGCTCTCAGCTCCTAAGGCGGATCGTGGGGTAAACAAATTACATTACTTTTACGGCGGGCATTTTGAATAACTTAAATTTACATAATATTATGGGATTCCCAGGGGGCAATTGTGCTTGACAGGTAAATTGTGCGATAAAGCTGTTTACTTTTTTAGTCCAACGGTAAGTCACGGGTGATCAACAAGATGAAAACACAAAAGAGTTCAGGATAGAGGAGTTGAAAGTGTGGAAAGTCGAGAAATTGCGAACATATATTTGAAAAATCGTGGAATTCATCGCCGGTGATACTCGTAATCGCGAGAAGATAACAAAAGTTTTCTGTGCTTCCCGATTCTCGCTCGTTTGGGGAACAACCTTTCCACGAACATAACAAAACTTCAGGCCGAGTCTGATATGTTATTATACTCAACATCACTGACATGTCCGCTTTCATAGAGATTCTTCCCTTCTTTCGCGGATTTTCTGTCGTTTTTTGACAGGTAAGCGTCCAGACCGGTCATCGTCGAGTCATGTCAGGGAAATAATAACTTCCCTTTACCCAATTTCCCAGGTTCTCCGGGAAAGAAAGCGCGATGCCGTCGATTAAAAAGTTGTTCCTTACTTTTTTCTTGCAGCAATTTGGGTGTCTTCTTGATATTTAGTGCTATTGTTATTATTGATCATTAGTTATTTAATTTACCTCTTGTAGATAGCTCTTAAGGGATTTACATTGTACATAGTTTATATCTGTTTTTTTTTATCTTTTTATTTAGGGTCATTATAGGGTCAACCTCTAGTTTTCCTTTTCAAGATGTTTTCTAATTTTTAGCTCCCCCATCTTGAATAAATACGTTATGTTATTTACACGTACTACGGAAGCTTATAAGGTGCCATCCGAGTTGCTGAGAATCCGACATCAAGTTGTTGAAAATCCGACATCCGAGTTGTGAAAATCCGACATCCGAGTTGTTGAAAATCCGACATCCGAGTTGTGAAAATCCGACATCCGAGTTATTGAAAATCCGACATTCGAGTTGTGAAAATCCGACATCCGAGTTGTTGAAAATCCGACATCCGAGTTGTTGAAAATCCGACATCCGAGTTGTTGAAAATCCGACATTCGAGTTGTGAAAATCCGACATCCGAGTTGTTGAAAATCCGACATCCGAGTTGTGAAAATCCGACATCCGAGTTATTGAAAATCCGACATTCGAGTTGTGAAAATCCGACATCCGAGTTGTTGAAAATCCGACATCCGAGTTGTTGAAAATCCGACATCCGAGTTGTTGAAAATCCGACATTCGAGTTGTGAAAATCCGACATCCGAGTTGTTGAAAATCCGACATCCGAGTTGTTGAAAATCCGACATCCGAGTTGTTGAAAATCCGACATTCGAGTTGTGAAAATCCGACATCCGAGTTGTTGAAAATCCGACATCCGAGTTGTGAAAATCCGACATCCGAGTTGTTGAAAATCCGGCATCCGAGTTGTTGAAAATCCGACATCTGAGTTGTTGATTAACTCCACCGCACGTGGGCATCTTTCTCGCTACTAGCTCGCTCGAAAGTGGATCATTCCCTACTCGCAAGTCGACCAACATGCGACAAGTTACAGAGAAAAAGAAAACGAAACATCTTACTTTTAAATATTTACAATTGTTCCATTCACAGACAATTTCCCTGATAACTGAATTTAATATGCGTTTCATACAGGTTGATGTTAATCGCAGTCGAACGCGACACAAAACACAACACATTTGGGACTTTTCCTTTCGAGGAGAGAGCGATTTGTGGAGTGACGTCTGGCCAGCGATTGATGCGATCGATGGAGTGGTCTGCCTTCTCCTTCTTTTAGAAGGAGAGACAACGATTTCGAAAAACTTCACTAAACGGCGTCAGAATGGCTTCAAAATCGGCAGAAGAGACAAGTACGCGACACATTCGAGGTGGGAAAACTTTATTTCTAATTAGATAGTTATTTACACATTTTTTTACGATCGGTGACTTTCCCATACAATTCTCTATATAAACAAGCTGATGCAGAGTCGAATTTTGAGCTTGGGAAGCCTGTGCTCGGATGCCGGATTTTCAACAACTCGGATGTCGGATTTTCACAACTCGGATGTCGGATTTTCAACAACTTGATGTCGGATTCTCAACAACTCGGATGGCACTTACAAGCTTCCGTACTACACAGAGGTGAATGTAGCTGTAGTCGGGAAGCATAGAAAACTTTTGTTACCAACTCACTCACGTTTACGAGTATCACCGGCGATGAATTCCACGATTTTTCAAATGTATGTTCGCAATTTCTCGACGTTCCACGCATTCAGTTCCACTATACTGAACTCTTGTGTTTTCATCTTGTTGATCAGCCATGACTTACCGTTGGACTAAGAAAGTAAACAGCTTTATCGCACAACTTACCTGTCAAGTACAGCGATGCAAGTTTTTGTGTGCCCCTGGGAATCCCATAATATTCTGTAAACTTAAGTTATTCAAAATGGCCGCCGTATCGGTAAAAAGGGGCGCTTTCCATTGAGCAAAAATAACCGGTACAAATTTTCGGAAATTTCGCTGGTCGAATGGAAAGCGTCCGACCACGTCCCAGAATTCTAGGTCACGTGCATTGACATGCTGAAAGTGCTTCGTCCACTTATTGGTTTTTCCGCATGTCCACGTGAGCTCACGCCCGGTTGGGAGAGTAAAACCGATATCTATCGCGAATGGAACACGAAAATTTCGGTAATTCTGGAAATTCCGGTAAAGAGGGTGCACTCAAAACGTATTCCTAAATTTTCGGAAACTTTTCCCGGGACTTTGCCCGTTCCATTCGATTTCAAACCGCAAATCTCGAAAATTTTGGTTGAATGGAAAGCGCCCAAGGTCTATTGGATGTCCAAAGTAAATCGCTTTTCCTTTGATTTTCCTTTACTCCGCTCTGTGATTGGTTGGCGAAATTCGCGCCACTTTCTCAACCAATGAGAAGCAGAACCAATCGCGGCTTGCTTGCACGCGTTTGGAATGCAATTGCTTCGATTTCTAGTTGCCTCTTTGCGCGGTCTATTCACGTTTGTTGTGATTGGTCAGAGTAATTGCTATGGTTTTGATTTTACGACACTTAACTGAAAACCGCTCTAATGATACGCTAATGACAATCCTAAATCATTCTCTGGCGAGTATAATAAAAAACTAGAAGTAATTATTCCTAGCTTTCCATGGAATGTGGGCTGTCCCTTACGCTTCTCAAACACAGGGAAGCGAGGAGTAAGTCCCGTTCAAACGGCGCATGATAGTCGATGACAGTTAAAAAGTCCAAAACTATCATCAACTATCATCAACTATCATGCGCGCGGTCAAACGGCAAAAACTATCATCGACTATCATGAGATTTTTGAGCAGGTTCAAAGTGAATGATAGTTCATAATAGTCGATGATAGTGCATGATAGTTTGTGTTCAAACACGCGTGATAGTTAAAACTATCATCGACTACCATCAACTATCATTACCATTTGAACGGGGCTTAAACCATTGAAGAAAACACAGAATTAGCTCCTGGTTAAAACAGCCTCTTTTTCAGAATGAAACATTTTCCTCTCTCCTGTGTACTTTGCAACTATAATACAAGTATTCTAACTTAGATTACTAATTCTGAACGGAATGTTAGGAGGGCTATCCAAAACAAAAAATAACACTGAAATTGGCGCAAAAATTTGTTCCTCAGTCGACATAGACTCTTGCGTTGACATGGGATCTGAACAAAAGTTAAGTTCATCAAGTGCATCTGTGAATTTCAAAGGCGCTTTTTGGGTGACATATTAGCGAGTACGACAAGGCAATCCAACTACTCCCAGTGATATGGAGTAATTTGTATGGCCTTCTTGCATGTGATCACGTTGAAAGAACTTTTAACTGTGAGTTAAATACGTGGTGTACAGATGGAAAACATTTAAGTACAGAAGTAAACTTCCATGCCATAAAGAACTTGATCAAGCAGAAAGCTGTGACATTTCACGGGTTGTGTTTTCGTCTCCTTTTCCAGCAAAAATTGGCTTGTGTAGCTACTTAACGATTATTCTGCGAAATCGCACGGAATACCGCCCGATAGTTAGCCGACGAGGCCGTGGGCTGAGTTGGCTAAAATCAGGGGATATTCCACAAGATTGAACAGATAATTGTTTTGTTATTCAACACATTAATGGAAAAGCAACTATTTTCTCACAAAATTACGCCTGTATATCGCAAAATAACAAAAAATTGGTTTAAAACGTCAAACTTCAACTTTTCATGGACAAAATTGGGAATTCGACAATCTTCAGCAAAAAAAAAATTATAGATAAATAAATTAAAAAAAAAATTTGGAGCGTCGCAGTAAGCGGTTCTTCAGAAATCATCGCTAAATTTTCGTACACCGCTAAACCCTCAGTTCATTCCTTATCTACCCACCTCGTTGTGCCCTGACTAAATATGGTTTGCCTAGATTACTGCACTTTTTCTCTTTGTTGCACATTCTGATGTAAACATTGTAACTTTTCGTGGTGCTGAGTCCCTGCAGCACCGTGCTGTTTGTTGCCGCATCTGTGTGATATTCACATTTCTTTGCAAGTGGTCCTTGATCCAAATTATGATAACCACACGAAATAAGGTATTGATGTGGAGTTCCCCTCCAAGAAGTGTCTTTGGCCGGCTAAAAAGGAAAACAAAGACTGCTCATTGATGCAATCATGGTCAAAAGTCCCCACTGGGGCTGAGATGATTCATAACAGAAACAATACTTGAACAGGGCACTCACTCACTCACTCACTCACTCACTCACTCACTCACTCACTCACTCACTCACTCACTCACTCACTCACTCACTCACTCACTCACTCACTCACTCACTCACTCACTCACTCACTCACTCACTCACTCACTCACTCACTCACTCACTCACTCACTCACTCACTCACTCACTCACTCACTCACTCACTCACTCACTCACTCACTCACTCACTCACTCACTCACTCACTCACTCACTCACTCACTCACTCACTCACTCACTCACTCACTCACTCACTCACTCACTCACTCACTCACTCACTCACTCACTCACTCACTCACTCACTCACTCACTCACTCACTCACTCACTCACTCACTCACTCACTCACTCACTCACTCACTCACTCACTCACTCACTCACTCACTCTCTCTCTCTCACTCACTCACTCACTCACTCACTCACTCACTCACTCAACTCACTCACTCACTCTCATTCATTCGTTTATTTGCCTTATCGCTCATCTTACCCTAAAGGTACAATATAAGTAGATGGCGAGGAAACCTGAAAGACACCACAGGGCTTATAAAGAATCAGGTTTCCTCCACAGGACTTACAATAACGAGTCTAATAAACAACAGCAATATGGGCCAGCAAAAGTAAAACAAGCTTTTAACATTAAAGAAAACGCACGTTTACAGGCAATTTAAGTTAATACCTACTAAGTAGAAATTCTTTAAGCTTTCTTTGTAAAGATGTAGAGGAGAA